>OZ022264.1:124666252-124713752 GCA_963978885.1 Nemotelus pantherinus | reverse complement strand
TATGTTTGGAGCTATTTACATCGGCTTTGTTATCAAACATGCGATATTGGCGAACTCTTTTCTATCGGCGGATAGTGTATATTGTGCCGATATGAAGACACACTCTGGTTTTAAGTTTAACATGCCTGTCCCATTTAAAACGACCTCTTCTCGGTTTCCGTTGCAGATAAGGTGTGCTGGTATTGGCTTGGCAGTGACAAATTTTAATTTATTGCAGGCATATAGCTGCTTCCAAACTATGTTTGAAGAATTAGAGGCAAAGATACGCTTTGAGCAGAATTTTCCGTCGAAGGTATTAAATATTTCTTTAATCAGACAGTTTGGTTTGTTGTTTATATGATATAGCATATTGGAGTTGATTACGAAGCTGGTTTCATTAATCATAATAGAATCGTCAAATTGAGATTCATTGAGCTCCAAATAAACTTGTTGATCAAAACTTACTCCCAGAATATTGGTCGTGACATCTTGAACTACATAGGTTCGATTGCTAATTAAGTGAGGTATGGCTGAAACTTTGAACAGATCAAGTTTATGAATATCGACTACAGGGAGGAATCCAATGATGTTTAATGTTTCTGCTTCATGTTGTCCTTTCAGTGGTTTGAGAGGGGTTGGGTACAAAATCTCGTATTACAATATCCCGTTTACAAAATCCCGATTACAAAATCCCGCATTTCAAAATCCTGTGTTACGAAATCCCGTATTACAAAATCCCGTATTACAAAATCTCGGATTACAAAATCCCGTAATACAAAATCCCGATTTAAAAATCCCGTAGTTTTGCATAATATAGAATCAGGCGCGGCGCCGCGCCTGATTCTATATTATGCAAAACTACGGGATTTTTCCTTCAGCTCATTTTTTATTGTAGCTAAAGCGACGATAGCTAAAATGAATGGAGGGGAATCAGAGTAGAAAAATTTGGCAAGGTACCAAAATATTAAAAAATTATTAGAAAAAGGTCTGAAACTGAAACAATCGATTTTTTGAGAAGAATCGCGTGCAATGTCTTTATGTTGAAATTTATTCCTGAATAAAAACTTAAATCACTATGTTTTTGTTATTTCATTATATGAATAGGTTTCATTCCACGAGATTTTGAGTTTCGGGACTTTGACTTTCGGGATTTTGAATTTCGGGATTTTGAGTTTCGGGATTTTTAAGTACAGGATTTTGTATTTCGGGATTTTGGAATACGGGAATTTCGAAACATACGGGATTTTGTTAATTCGGGATTTTGTGATTCGGGATTTTGATACGATCCCGTTTGAGAGATATATGTAAGACCTTCACAGAAGGTGGTAAAATACTTTCTGTTGCATGGATGGTGGATCAAACAGTTATTGTGGGAACAGTATTCAAAATATCTTTCGTATTGTAGACTGATTCCAGAATTGATGAGTATTTGTTGAATATGCTTTGCAAATAACTGAGCGCTCGTTGATAGGTTCCTAGGAACTGAAGATTGATCTGGTTGTGATTTGTTGCTTTGTACCAGTTGTTATACTCATTAATTCGGGATATGACGGTATTGAGTCTTTTATTGAAATGCTTCAAATTAATATCCACATGAGAATTGGTTATTTTCCACACGTGAGTAGCTCGCAACATCAATTTGTTTCCCCTTTCTAGCATGTTCCTTAAATTTTGTTGGTTGGTAGCCAGTGTGTCAGTGTCCTTATAAACTTCGTCGTCTACCCCAAAAACTGCAGTGAGAATATTTCCCAATGCACCACGCTTTTGTCGAGTTCGCATGACATATAGCGTGCTGATTTTGTCTTTAATCTTGTTCTCATAAGATTCTTAGTGGTCTATTAAATCCTTGCAGTCTATCTCTTCGGTTATAGCAGATCCTGCCTTACAAAGTCTAGTGATATTATTTAATATGTCATTAATGTTATCTTCGTCCTTCCTTATGTCACTCAATTTCATTACAAGTTTCAGCTGCAAAGTCCCTTTGCTTAAATAAGATTGTCCTACATTTTCTAATTCTAGACCACCCTTTGAGTTTGCTTGAATGCTTGAACCCTTGAGTTTGCTTGAATGGTATCCTGATCAATTCCATTGGACGTTTGTAGCGCCTGTGTAAACGGTATAAGACGTGCGATGCGTAAGAACAGTGCGAGCCCTGCAAATGAAATTGGCATTGTTCGTCGAGTTGGATGACTGCCAGCAGCTGTGCCTTCCGTGCTTGAATCATTTGTCTGGCTTTCTTCGCTCGTCCGGCTGTCATTGTGATTGCCATGTTCATCCTCCGAAGTGGTGTCAACGGGAAGGGGGCATAATTTGGAAACAGCATGTTTCGTAAGATTACCTCTAAGTTTTACAGTAGCTACACGTACCAATCCGTCACCACCCGGATGTACATCAATTATTCTCGCGAGTGGCCACTTAGTGGGCTTTACTAAAACAAGTTGTCCCCTCTTGACATTCGTTTGTTTTCTCATCCACTTAGGTCTATTTTGAAGTCTTGACAAATATTCGCGACTCCACTGTTTCCAAAAATTGACTACTATTTTCTGCGCCAGCTTCCATTTCTTCAATAGGTTGACGTCTCCTATTGGTACTTCAGTTGGTATTGCTGTCAAATTTTTACCAATCAAAATGTGTCCAGGTGTCAGTGCTCCTTCATAATTAATATCATCGCTTACAAGGCTCAAAGGACGACTGTTTAAAGTTGCCTCGATTTGCGTCAAAACGGTGTACATTTCTTCCATATTGAACAGTGTGTTCCCTATGGTTTTGATTAGATGCAGTTTCACGGATTTTATACCAGCTTCCCACAGACCTCCAAAGTGGGGGCTTCGAGGAGGGTTGAAATGCCATTTTATTTCATCATTTGCTAAGTAGGCTTCAGTTTCTAGACGTACTTTGCGAATTGTTCCTTGAGGTCTTTACTTGCTCCGATGAAATTAGTCCCGCAGTCACTGTAGATATTTCTACACAATCCACGTCTTGCAACAAATCATTTTAATGCCGCAATACACGCCTTTGATGTCAAATCGCTTACAACTTCGAGATGAATAGCCTTTGTTACTAGGCACACGAACAAAGCAATATATGATTCCATGCTCTTGGCACCACGACCAGCTGATCATTTCAAAGTTATAGGTCCAACGGTTTGGACCGCAGTTCAAAAAAGCCCCGTTCAGTGTAACTCTTACAGCTTTTAACTAACTTTTGCACTTGTGGTATCCAGTACTTTGTGCGAATCGTTGAAATCACTAACTGCTGTCCTCCGTGCAGTGTTTGCTGATGAAACCGTTCCACAATGAACTTTGCGAAATGACAGTCTGGGCTAATGAGTATCTGAGGCTTGCTATCATATGGTAAGTCAGCATTTTCCACTCTTCCGCCCACCCTGAGGATACCCTCAGAATCAAGTAATGGATTCAACGGGACGATGTTGGACGCAAAATCAAACGATGTTGGACGCGAAACTATATCCCCTGTAATAGTCCTTCTTCACTTTATGAAATTTTCTTTGCAGAGCTCTCATCTTATCTCCTGTGCCGTTTTCCTACCGCTCACTTAATGCTATGTGGTGACTTCAATATGCCTTCCATCGAGTGGAATACCTCTTTTTCAACCATCACTTCCAGCAAAAGTCTTTCGCTTACTTTATCTTCATTCATTTCTTTATGTTCTCTTTCCCAATTGAACTCGGTACCTAATAAAAATGGCAAAATATTGGATCTAATGTTTTCTAATATCCCAGTGTCTTCTATTGATTTGTATGTTCCTCCCGACCCTTACCACCCAACAGTTTTTTAAGAAATTTCTTTCAATCTTCCTCTCAGATCCAGAGTTTCTTGCTACCGGCGCTTCAATTTCTTTAAAGCCAACTTTGTTGAAATGGCGAACGAAATCAATCATATTAACTGGCACTCATTTCTTCGCTGCTCTGACGTTAGTGAGGCTTTCCATAGGCTTTATGTCTTCCTCGCTAATCTCATTCCTCGCTTCACTCCCACATGTCGTCCCAGGAGACCCAATGATGCTCCCTGGTTCACCTCTGAAGTTGCTGCTGCCCTTAGGGCAAAGGATGTTGCTCGTGCCAAATTTAAACGTTCAGCTTTGCATGATGACCTGCTTGAGTTTAAAAAGCAACGCTCTCATGCAAAAAGGTTCGCTAAAGAAGCCCTGCGTGCCTACATTGCCAGAGTTGAGGCTTCTATTAGTTCCAACAATTCAAAACCCTTCTGGTCATTTATTCACTCACTGAAAAAATCCCCCGTCATTCCTCAAAATGTGTTTCTTGATGAAACTTCTGCCGCTACAACTGAAGAGACCTGTGAGCTCTTTGCTCGTTTTTTCTCGTCATTTTCTTCCCCACAAAACCCTCTTTCGCCTCCACATGTTTCTTTCACCACTCCCTCGTCGTTTTGCGCTAACCTTAGAGCGCTCTCTTCGTTTCGTACAAACCCTTTAGAAGTTGGATATTTAATGAGTAGTCTCGATTTTAATGCTTCTTCTGGCTCTGATGGTATTCCTAATATACTAACTAAGTCACTATCTTCTTCACTTTGTGTACCCCTGTCCATTATTTTCAACCTAAGCATCGCCTCTGGTGTTTTTCCTTCCATATGGAAATCAGTCAACATTTTTCCCATACTTAAGGCAGGTGATCCCGCTTGTATCTCCAATTATCGTCCAATATCGCTTCTACCTTGCTTTAGCAAGCTACTTGAGAGAGTTGTCTACAACAGAATTCATCCTCTACTCGAGCCTTTCCTTGCCAACGAGCAACATGGATTTGTCAAAGGCAAATCCACTGTAACCAATTTGTTATCTTTCAGCAATACTGTTGCTTCTGTCATCGATCAGCAAAGACAGGTGGATGTTCTTTACACTGATTTTTCTAAGGCATTCGACTCTGTTAATCACGTGCTTCTTTTCTTGAAATGAGAGAAATATGGTTTTTATGGACCGCTGCTCTCCTGGTTTTCTTCTTACATTTATGAACGTGCTTGTGTTATTACTGTAAATTCCTGCTCCTCTGTTCCCTTCTATCCTACCTCTGGTGTTCCGCAAGGCTCCATACTTGGCCCCTTATTGTTCTTAATCTTTATGAATGATCTGCCAGGTCTCCTAAACTCCTTCTCCCTTCTTTACGCAGACGATCTTAAAATATTCAGTGTAATCGATACAATTGAAGATTGCTTTCAGCTACAGAATGATCTGCACACTCTGGGCAACTGGTGTAGTGCAAATTATCTTACTCTGAATGTCTTAAAATGTCGCCAAATGTCGTTCACGAGTAAAACTAACCCTTTAGTGTTTTCTGATTGCGTTTCCGGTACCTCTTTTGATGCTGTATTCTGTTTTAAAGACCTGGGAGTTATTTTTGACACTAAACTCTTATTTGACCAACACATAATTCATATAACTGCCAAAGCGTCCAGGCTCTTGGGTTTTATACTTAGATCTTCTAAGCATTTTACTGATATCTCCACCTGTGTACACCTGTTTTGCTCTTTTGTCCGCAGCATCCTTGAATATTGTTGTCAAATATGGTGCCCACATTTTCAGCACTATATTGATGCGGTTGAATCTTTACAGCGCAGGTTCACCCGCACTCTGCTTTTCAAATTCAATTTGACTTACTGTGGGTATAGCGCGAGACTTACTATGCTGCAAATTCCATCCCTGAAATCTCGTAGGCTGTTCTTCGATGAATGCCTTCTATTTAAACTTCACCATCGACTTGTCCCATCTGACCTCTGCAACCTGGTTTCCGTCCGTGTATTGGATCGGTCATGTAGATCAACTTTAACGTTTAATGTTCCATTTGCACGGGCTGATACATATTACTTTTCACCACTGCTACGTTTACCTAAGCAGCATAACGAACTCAGACTTGGTTCCCTGCCACCGACCTTGATGCTTTTCAAAAACATGTTAAAAGATAAAGTAATTACTTATTTTGTTTAATGCATGTTCATCTTGGCTAATTGTATATTTACATTTTGGATTCTTATTTTCTATTGAATTATGATACTCTTGTTCGTTTTGTATTTATTTTTATTTTTATTTATCATTGTCTGTTGCGTAATTAAACTTATCTGTTGCTATAGACATTAAATCAATAAATAAATAAATAAATAAACAAACCCTTTTGAACGCAGTGCTCTAACTTCATCTCTATATGACTATTGTTGAGATATTCGAATGCAAGTTAAAGTTGCTTGCCTTAATTTTTCTGTAGTAAGAAATATGCGTCGAGAATTTTTGGCTCTCATACGAAAGCAATACGCTACAACTCGTTATAAACGAGTATAGCTCGGAAACCGAGTTAAAATGTTGTCCTCTAAATTTTCAGTAGCTAGGTAAACGCTTGTTTCCCGCTGCTCTAAATCTGCCCTTTCAGTTTCCGCTCTTGACTTGTAAGTGATTGATGGCTCTGATAGCCACTGAGGACCTGACCACCATAAGGGATGATTGATTAAGTCATTGGGTGGTATACCTCGCGATGCGCAGTCAGCTGGATTGTACTGTGATTCTATGTGATGCAACTCAGAAGGCTTGCTAAGTGTTTGAATTTCACCAACACGGTTTGCCACATAAGTTTTCTATCTGATCGGCAGTCCATTTATGTAAGCCAGTACTTTTGTTGAGTCGGTCCAGTATTTCATTTCCGACTTTTATGACTCTCTTAATTCTTGGAATCAAATTACTTAAGAGCACTGCTCCACACAGCTCCAGTCTAGGAATAGATTGCACTTTCAATGGAGCGACCTTTGATTTGGCTGTAATCAAAGAAACCCGAACATCTCGAAACACTGATACCACACGCAAATGTACAGCAGCTGCATAGACAGGGTTTGAAGCGTCACAGAATCCATGGATTTCAATTATTTACTTTCTAGTGCTTGACACTGATTTGTGAATTGCAACCAATCTGCCATCATATTATCCGGAATGTTTTCATCCCACTCCACTCCTTGTACCCATAGCTGTTGCAAAATGTTTTTGGCGCAGAAAGTAGTTGTGGCTCCTACAGGGATAATTCAGCCATTTAGTGAAATGGCCAAAGAGTGCCTGGTTTGGGCCGTGATTGATGCCAGCGAGGGAGATGGAACCATCTCCCCCGAAAACTGGCTTAAGATTAGGCAAGTTTTATTTGGAGTCTGCTGCAGACTGCAGAAGGCCAGCTCGGGTCCACCACCTACGGTGAATGACGCGGGCTGGTACAAAGAAATCACGCTGGTTGCGTGTGGAGACCAACGACCAGCCGATTGTTATAAGCAGGCAATCTCCGAGTTAGGGGAACTGTGTCAAGATTAAGGTGGTGCACAGGGATGAAATTCCCAGCCGGCTTAGATGCAGGACTTGGATTCCAAGTTTCCACTTGGATCCACTGGAAGTCCTGGAAATAATGCAGTTTTTTGTTGCGAAGATTGGAGAGCCGGTGGATAATCGGCGGGAGGCCCTCTTCTTCATAAATGAAGAGGCACTCCCGGTCTTAGATGCCCGAAAATGCATTATCAGGTATGGGGTCGAATAACTAGCCCTACGGATCTACCGAAGTGACAGGCCAAAGAGCTCTGCTACGGGAGATCCAACACCTGAGGAACCTCACCCTAAAAAGGTGACTCACATGACTTGGGACCCACCTAAAAAGAGGTTGGACACATGTTCGAGGGCGACATCCGACGATGAGTCGGATGTGGAATCCCTCTGCGCAGACGGGGTTAGTGTCGGGGCTACCTCCGATTTGGGTGGCTGCCTGGACCTCATGACTCTGGAAGCAGAGGAAGAGGCTGGGCAGACATCTATGTCAGAGGGGGAGGACCTAGATCTAACCATCGTTGAAAATAAATGATGTTGATGGTATTGCAGATCAACCTTCACCATTCCAAAGTAGCATCAGCTACTCTGCTCTTCCAACTGTCTAGGACAGAGGAGGAGCTGATTCTTATCCAAGAACCATGGGTTGCCAAAAACCGGGTGTAGGAATTAACTACCGTAATGAAAGACGCGGTTGCACACAAATGATATTTATTATGGAACACACAACTTAACTAAATACAAAGTAAAATGAACTATATTTGCGGTGGTCGTGCCGATGGCACGACCGCGTCGGTCGACTGCTGTGCACGGCCGCGTCGGTTGACTGCTGTTGATCAAGTGAGCGAGATCCTTTGTGTGTGACGACGATGACGATGCGGTGCGAGAATCTAGTGACAAGGCTGCCAACCTTGTGGTCGCTACAATACTCCCCCCCAAGTGTCCTGCAAGGCACTGACCAATTGGAGGTTACGTAGTTTCGTTTAATGATGATGCTTTCTGCAGCGTAGCGTTCTGGCATGGCTGCGGCGTAGCGTTTTCGAATGACTGTGTTCGATGAAGCTGCCGAGGCGACAGTTGTCGGGCCTCGTGTATGCCGAGTAGTATAGTATGCCGAGGCGACGGTTGTCGGGCCTCGTGGCTGCCGAGGCGACTGTGTCGGGCCTTGTGGCTGCCGAGGCGACGTGTCGGGCCTTGTGGAAGCGAGCCGAGGCGACGTGTCGGGCCTTGTGGAAGCGAGCCGAGGCGACGTGTCGGGCCTTGTGGCTGCCGAAGCGACTGTGTCGGGCTTCGTGGCGCTGCTGTGGCTGCCGAAGTGACTGTGTCGGGCTTCGTGGCTGCATGGCTGTAGCGGCATGGCTGTGGCGGCATGATTGTGGCGGCATGGCTGTGGCGGCATGGCTGTGGCGGCATGGCTGTGGCGGCATGGCTGTGGCGGCATGGCTGTGGCGGCATGGCTGTGGCGGCATGGCTGTGGCGGCATGGCTGTGGCGGCATGGCTGTGGCGGCATGGCTGTGGCGGCATGGCTGTGGCGGCATGGCTGCAGAGACGACGGTTGTCGGTTCTCATGACGTTGCCGTTTTGCTGTGGCTATCGATGCGGCTGAGTCGGGCCTTTTAGTAGCGAGCCAATGCGGCGCAAAACGATAATGCGGAGCCATAACGAACTTGTTGCGCAGTTAGAATTTTCCAGCGATTGTCGTCTAATTGCGGCGTCGGGATCACCATTTGTTGTTGTAGCCGTGTGCACTTATTTGCGTAGTTGCGCAGTTTGGGGTCACCAATTGTTGTAGTACCGATTGAATTTATTGCGTGCTCTTATTCTCGGGGTCACCACTTGTAGGAATTAACTACCGTAATGAAAGACGCGGTTGCACACAAATGATATTTATTATGGAACACACAACTTAACTAAATACAAAGTAAAATGAACTATATTTGCGGTGGTCGTGCCGATGGCACGACCGCGTCGGTCGACTGCTGTGCACGGCCGCGTCGGTTGACTGCTGTTGATCAAGTGAGCGAGATCCTTTGTGTGTGACGACGATGACGATGCGGTGCGAGAATCTAGTGACAAGGCTGCCAACCTTGTGGTCGCTACACCGGGTTTGCGGGTTACGCACTGATGAATACAGACTAGTGGTACCTGATGGCATACATGAGCTAGGTGTCTGCATTCTCGTCAAAAAACCATAAATGTCCTTGTACTACACAATTTCAGTGACAGGTATAACATGGCTGTTGCAGTGGAAATCAACCAGAGATCATACTGGTTTGTTTCTTGCTACATGGCCCACGATCATGGCGATAGCCCACCTTGCAACATTATCAATGGTGTTGTAGCTGAAGCCACAAAGATTGGCGTGCCTCTTATTCTAGGGGCTGACTCCAACGCTCATAATGAAGTATGGGGTAGCTTCAACACTAATAGCCGAGGTGAGGAACTTTTTGACTTCATCCTGGCCCATGACCTTTTTATTGCCAATACTGGTAGTGAACCAACCTTCCTTACCTCAAACCGCAGGGAGGTTCTTGATGTTACTTTGATTAGTGGGTGGCACTCGCTTCTTCTCCTTGACTGGAGGGTTCTACAAGAGTGTTCATTCTCTGATCATAGGTAGATATCGTATATCGTGGCTGGCCGCAGCCTTTATCAACAGAAAGAGGACAGACTGGAAGCTATTTAATTCTCTGGTACGATCCTCACTGGAAACTGCTCCTAGGAGCACTGACTGCTACCATGAATTGGATCGGGCGGTTGACCTCCTTACTAGTTCTCTGAACTCCGCGTCTAGGGAAGCATGTAAGCCACCCTCGACCAGAGGCAATCCTAAGCCTCCCTGGTGGAGTATGGAAATCAGCATCCTGCGGAGAGAATGTAGGAGGGAGTTTAATAGCTCAAAAAGATTTAATGACTGGTCGGTGTATAAAACGAAGCTTAAGGCTTTTAAGTATGCCATACGCAAGGCTATGAGGTCCTCATGGAGATCTTTCTGTGGAAATGTAGAGAGTCTCAGCGAGGCAAATCGCCTTCGTAAGGTTTTAAGCATGACACCGAAGGCTATGGGGTGCATCATGAACCCTGAGGGTATTTGGACTATTTCGAGTGCAGATACTCTAAACGTTCTTATGGACGCACATTTCCTGGGCAATTATTGCTTTATAGGGATAGTGCACCAAACAGAACTAAATTACGGTAAAGCGCTGCCTTTCAAAATATCAAACTCTCAGCTGAGGTGGGCTATTAACTCTTTTGAGCCGTTTAAATCACCGGGCCCTGATGGCGTGCTTGCGGCTGACGTTCGGCAGTCCATGGAAGTATCGCTACCATGGCTCACGGAGATTTATAACGCTTGCTTACGCTTCTCGTATGTTCCCACCAGCGGGCGGGAAAATAGAGTTGTAATTATTCCGAAAACAATAAAAGTCTCCCATGTTTAGCCAAATGACTATCGTCCAATAAGTCTTAATTCAGTCCTGCTTAAAATTTTGGAAAGGATCATTGATTACCATATTAAGAGATCAATTGATCCTAGGTTGACCTCGCAGTCACAACACGCTTATACCAAAGGCAAGTCTGTGGAGACTGTTCTTCACGTCCTTATTGAGCAAGTTGAGAAATCTCTTGCTCTTAAAGAATATACGCTTGCCGCCTTCTTGGACATCGAGCGGGCTTTAAACAACGTAAATTCTAACGCAATTATTGAGGCTCTCTTGGTGCTGCATGTGGACGAGCGGTTGATTGCTTTTATTGTACAGCATCTCAAAAGTAGAGTGGTTATCTCTTCCCTGGGGAGTGCCAGCGTAAGACGAGGAGTCAGTATGGGCACACCTCAGGGTGGAGTCTTCTCTCCCCTGCTGTGGAACATCACGGTGAATACTCTTCTAATGAGGCTGGACCGTGCCGGCTGCAAAGTGATTGCTTATGCAGACGACATAGATGTAGCAGTGTCGGGAAAGTATTTATCTACGCTATTGGCGAGGCTGAATCACTCTCTTGACATCCTTTCATGTTGGAGTCGTGAGTGCGGCTTGAATGTGAGTCCTAATAAAACGGAACTAGTGTTGTTAATAAGGAAGTACAAATTTCCTTCTTTTGAGTTACCCAAATTTAACGGGGTCTCCATTAACTTGAGCCAGAGGGTCAGGTACTTAGGGCTGATCCTTGACTCGAAGTTACTATGGACTTACAATGTAGTCGAAAGAGCTCGGAAGGCTTTCAATGCACTTTACTGCTATAAAACAGCCATAGGTGCGAATTGGGAATTACAACCTCGTACTGTTGCTTGGCTTTACAATGCTGTGGTTGAGCCAATTCGACTGTTTGGGGTGGCGTTCTGGTGGCAGGGTGCTTTTAAGGCTACCTGCAAACAGCAGCTTGAAAAAGTGCCAAGAATGGCTGCACTACTTGTAACTGGTGCGCTCCGCACCACCCCTACTAAGGCATTATTCGTGTTACTTCATTGGCTGCCAACCAATCTACTTATCTTACAGCAAGCTAATCTTGCTGCTGTGAGACTGAATTGTATCTCAGCATGGAATAGAACCAAATTCGGCCATGCGAGGATTTTGGTCGAGGGAGTTCCCGCTCCAGCGGGTGCTGACCACATCACTCCGCAGTGCCTACTAGATTTGGAGTTCACAACTCGCATTCCTGGTAGGAATGACTGGCGTGATAGTGTCGCTCTCGAAAGAGGGCTTATCCATGTGTGCACTGACGGCTCAAAGCTAAACAATAGAGGGTGTATACTCAGATGACCTGAATCTCAAGCTGTCCTTCCGTCTACCAGACCATTGTAGTGTCTTTCAGGCGGAGGTTGCGGCTATTTTACAAGCAATCAACTGGCTTCTGTGTAATCGAATTGTTAATATTGGCATTTTGTTTAATTATTAATATTGGCGGGGTTAATATTAGCATTTTCACAGATAACCAAGCGGCTATTAAATCTCTCGCTGGTCATTATACAGTGGCCATGATTGTTGCTGAATGCCGTGCATCTCTTAGGGAGATGTCGAGATATTCGGTTGTACAGTTGATTTGGGTACCTGAACATAGGGGTTTTCAGGGCAACTGTGATGCCGATGAGCTAGCAAGGTTTGGAACCTTGTTACCAGAGGTCTCCTGCTCCTTTTCAATAGGTATACCGATGACATCGGTCAAACTGGCCATCACGCAAAAATATCTCGAGGATGCTAGGAGGTCCTGGGCAAATGAATCATCCTGTGCAATAGCAAGGCAGTCCTGGGTATCCATGGATGCGCATTGCACCAGGCAGCTTTTAAGCTTCACTCGAAGTGCTCTACGCTGCACTGTGAGAGTTCTTAAGGGCCACTGCCTCATAGGACGACATGCAAAGATTGGGAGTGCAGTTTAACGATTTCTGTTGGAGTTGTGGCTCTGTGAATGAAGAGAAGTCTGTCTTTTTCCTCTTGTGTCAGTGCCCGGCACTCGCAAGGAGAAGGTAAGAGGCAATTGGTGCTCCCTTTCTCTCAAACCTGACTGAGTTGTTCTCTGGTAAACGCAATTTGTTAAGGGAAGCAGATGGTTTCCCGAATTCAGTGAGTAGGAGAGAATCACAAATTATTGTGGAATCACAACGGGTCGGCAGACCTCTATGGACCAGCAGCCACTTTTACCTAACCTAACCTAACCTAATAAACTTTTACCGACATTTTCTTAAAAACGCTGCTCTTTATCAAGCCCTGCTGTACGCTTTACTCGGGGAGTCAAAAAAGGAGACATAACTCCCGCTCTGTGGAATTTGTAGGCTGAAGAAGCGTTTATTAAATGCAAAAACAGTCTAGCGGCCAAAACGCTCGTAGCGCACTACGAGCCGAATCAACCACTAACGCTCGTGACTGATGCATCGAACGTAGCAGTGGGAGCGGTTCTACCGCAGCAGCAAGGAAAGCAATGGGTACCATTGGCGTTTTATCAGCGTGCTGATGAAAAGTACAGCGTATACGATCGGGAGCTGCTAGCTATTTACGGCAGTGTACGTCATTTCCGACACCTGCTTCAGGCATCTGACTTTTTTATTCAAACGGATCACCAGCCGCTCATATTTGCGTTCAATAAGAAATCTGATAGAGCATCACCTCGAAGAGTCCGTCACCTTAGTTACGTATCGCAATTTACGATGGACATTCGGCACATCGCAGGCAAATCAAATAACGTCACCGAAGTTTTGTTACGAATAGAGCAAATTTCAATGCCTGCATGTAACTCGACAAAGGAACTCATCGATTTTCAGCAGGCAGACACCGAACTCCAGCAGCTATTAGAACACAACAAAACATCGCTCCAATCATACAACCAATCATTGTCAAAAATCATGGAAAACTGTATTGCGATAAATCTACAAACAATATTCCTTCTTTGGTACCAAAGGCACTACGAAAAAAAATGTTTGATATTTTCTAGCCAGCGGGCAAAGACGGGACGCCATGATCATAACCCTATCCAACTAATCTCTATGCCAGACAGCAGGTTCCAACATGTACATTTGGACACTGTGGGACCGTTAATACCATCATCAAGATATCAATACTACCTCACTGTGATAGATTGCTTCTTACAATGGCCAGAAGCGATTCCCCTGTATGATCAAACACTGGGTGTCACGTTATGGTGCACCGCAGACGATCACGACCGATTAAAGGGCTCAATTAGAGTCAGCAATGTTCCGCTCGTTGACAGCCTTCATTGGCTGTGATAGAAACCGAACTTTGGCGTTTCATCAACCTCAAACGGCCTAATAGACCACTGGCACAGGTCTTTAAAGGCGGCGATAATATGCAACAATAAAAACCCTGCATGGGTTAATATTCTGCCTACGACTCTGCTGGGGCTGCGCGTGAGCTATAACGAAGATATCGGCGGATCGATCGCAGAAATGCTTTATGGCACGACGCTTAACCTTAGTTCCAGCATCAAATGCAACTATCGGAACACACTGTTTCCTCGACAATTTAAGAGAAACCATGCAAGGATTACAACCCGTTCAAACAACGCATCACACCGAAAGAAACATTTTCAAAACCAAGCATCTCGACACATGTACGCAAGTGTCTTTAAGGGTGGACTCACTCCGAAAATCTTTGACTAGACCGTACACTGGTCCACATAAAATTCTGAAACGAATTTCGAACGCTCTGGTTCCAAAGACGTCAATGGCAAACCAATCAACGTATCCAAAGAGCGATTGAAACCGGCCTTTCTCAAAACGAATTCTACACTTGCGACCGATGAAGGACCAAAACGGCCAGTAACAATTGTAACAAATTCACCGTCAAAACAGATACATAACAAACCAGCAACCATTCAAGAAGCTGCAAAAGGGAAATATTCTTCAACAAAGAATAAGGAAAGATTCTTCAACAGTTAAACGAATCAGTGGCAGAAGTGTGTGTACACCCATTGTTAGGCTACCAGCAAACATCACCAAGAGTTATCAACCAGCACCAACCACACATCGATTTGCCGCGAGGCTCCCTCACTTAGAGGAGAGTACTGTGGGAAACTCTCAAGGTATGTGGTGTGATCGATGCATGATGAAATGTAGTCATCACATTGTAAAACGTTACACTATGCAGTCATATATTCGAGACAATAAATATTCATTGTTCAAAGCCGCTTGTTCCATAATGAAACAGAAAAAAACTGATTACTGGTTGACAATGAACTTTATTTGAAACTGGTCTACGTTTTTATTCTACATTAATTGATTTTGTGCTTATTGAACTTATGTTTGATTACATATACCGCTTGCAAAATTGTTGACATTATTAACTATAACTCTAAACTCTACGACAGCATGTACGCAAAAATTAATGTAGGTTACCGTGTTTGCATGCTTAAGCACGATACATAAATGTAGGTCTTTATTATTGCACTCAACATTGCATGATTGCAAGTATGCATAAGCAATGTTGATGCAGGTAAGTAGTATTATTGACAACGGTAAGTGATGGTTAAGGATGATCATGCACATTGCCGCTCCCTATGAACCAGTCCGGTTTTTCACGCATTGTTTCACTTGTTGCTTCATACCATCTACTTTCCCGTGACTGTGGTGAAATCTTCAAAACTGCTCCTCCACGTCGGTTCTTGAGGATGATGATGTATGCCAGAATAGCACTGCAAGAGATAATGATGGAAATGCTAATACTGATACTATGATGGCCGATTTTTTTCCAGCTAATCGAATCTTGCTTGTGAATAATTTTTTCTTCCTGCACGTAGGATGAATATGATTCAGAAGCTTTGATGATGGATGGTGTATTGGTGGATGGTGTACTTTTGTATTGATGGTCGCCGGAGTTTGTTTGACATATTCGCTGAAATTTGCGAATTGCAGTCCTGCTTGTTCCGTGACTAGAATGAACTCTTTTGTTGATAAACTGCAATCTTGGGACATCGTTACTATCCCTATGCCATTCAAGACGAAATTCTCCTTAACTTCATGACATAATGTCTGGCAGTTGACTGTGGTGCAACAAACATCCATGTTTTGTTAGCTAACAGTATTTTCCAAATAATTTCCTTGAGTTTATATGAATGAACTGGGCATTCTCCCTTTCCGAATGCATGATATATTTCCTTTATTATGCAATTGGGTCTTTTGCTGACATCATACAAAGTATCAATACTTGCTAGATATCGTTGGTCGATCAATTGCAGAATACTTGTATCTGATATCTCGAATTACAGTTGTAGATTATAATTGACTCCCAGAATGGTGGTTGGAATGTCGAAAGATCGAAAAATTCCACCTTGAATATGTTCTGGTACTTGGGTTACCTGTATCAGTTCGTATTTGCGCTGATCGATAATCGACAGAAAGCCTTTGATTTTGACTCCCATGTCATCGGTTTGAATTCGTATCGGTTCGGAGAATCTAAGAATAATTTCTAGGTGTTTAGGCAACAAGGTTTGAGTACAATTGATGTCTGTGGTTACATCGCTGAGATTTATATATTCCCAAAATGCGGTTTTTGATCTCACAGTAGCCAGAAGGTTGGTATATTTGTTAAAGACTACTTGAACAACATTAAGTGCTCTGTTATATGCTGCAATGAAGTTTAAGTTGATTGTGTTATGATCAATTGCTCGATATCAAACGCTAAACTTGTTAATACAATCCAATCCCAACTGTAGTTGTGTCCGAAATCGTTCCAACAGTCGGTTGATCCGCCCAGTAGTGCTGTTAAATGTTTTCATCGTTTTAAGCATCAACGTGCTTTGCATGTCCATGGTGTAAATGAGCTTTATTTGGTTTCCAGATAACTCATTTATATCCTTTTATACTTCATCGTTAATTCCAAATGCAGCAGTGAGAAATTTTCCAAAAAGTCCTCGTCGATTCCTGACCCGCAAAAGTTGTAAAGTGTCAAAATTGTGATTCACTTCCTCTTTAAGTTCATTTACGTGCTGCACAAGATCCTTGCAGTCAATTTCAGATGAAACGCGGTTGCCGGTTTCACAAAGGGCGCTAATATTATTCGCAACAGCTGCTATATTTCTTCTGTCCTCATTTAGATTGCTCCAAGGAATATTGAGATTTACTTGCAAAGCTCCTCTTTGCAAATTCGCAATTCCCAAGTGCTCTACGTACAGTTCATTCGATAAAAGGGAGACTTTGACTCCACATAGCACAATGGGCCCGAAACAACAAAGCATTAACGTCGATATTTCTAGGTGATTTGGTAGGATACTGGTAGTGCCTCTTGCCCGCGCTTGTGCCGGTTTGCCTAATTTCTTTCGTTTGGCTTGCGTCTCAAAGAAATGATACCACTGACAGTTAACTGGAGCTATTTTTACCCTTTTCCTCTTGGTCCCTTTTGTTGTAGAGACTAAGCTTTTTGTTTGTGGTTCAAAAAAATGGTGCCAAAAAAATGCCCTAGTGTAATGGCTGTGAAATCTTTTGGATTGTTGCTGACTTCACACAATGTTCGTAAATTTAGGCAAGCTTCTATCTGCGTCAACAGAGTGTACATTTCTTCAATATTTAATAACTGCTCGTTAATGCTTTTGGTTAAGTGTCTCTTCACCATTTTCACTCCGGCTACTCACAATCTACCAAAATGTCGACTACCAGGAGGAATAAACATCCATTGTATGCCATCACCTGCTTATTGCTCCATACCATTTCTTGTAATATAAGTGAAAGCACTTTTCAATTGTGTGTTGGCTCCCACAAAGTTAGCCCCACAATCACTAAAAATTGTGTGACATTTTCCCCGTCGAGCGATGAACCTTCAAATTGCAGCGATGCATGCTGTGGTTGTTGACTCACTCACTAGTCCCGAGTGAAAAGCTTTCGTTGACATGCTGTTGCGATGCTGAAACATATAAAATTAAAGTGAAAGAAAAACTAAAAGTAAGTACAAATATACCGTCACTCAGCACGTCAGGTATTCTCCGCAGGTGACAGTTGTAAAGTTGCAACCCACTGACAGCCGAAACGTTCTATTATCACATGTTCCACAATATGTCTAAACGAGTACTCGATCAGCTGCGAGTTGCGATCGCTGACTGTACCTGGAATTTAGGCATGCCCTAAGGTATGGAATAACGAGCAATTACGCGAGGGAAATTGGAAAGAAACCGCTCTAGCGGGACAGTGGAAAAAATTTTAGGAACAAAGAAAAACGGGACCTGGTTATTAACTGTGGAAGGAGAAAGTTCGGAATTTCTTTGGCAGGTTTTTGAAGCGGTTAGAAAGAAAAGTGGACAGCTAAATTTTTGGGTTTGAAGTTTTTTAAGAGTTTTCTTCGAAAAGAGAAACAAAAGAATGGTGCTTATTGTAAAAGAAGGTGGTGAATTAAAAGTAGGAGAATAATTTGAGATTGTCTTTGAAATCAACAAGACAAAAAAATCGTTGAAGTGATATCAGGGCAGCTGATATATTCGTATGTAGTTCAACGGCAGTAGCTGAATAAAAAGAATCAGAATAAAGTTCTGAACTTTGGGTATGACGAATTCATCGTGCGTGAGTCAAGAAAAAACAATTGCAGAAGGGCAGGCCAAGGAATACATCGAACTTCGGAAATAAGTGGTGTAACCAACTATCGGAGACGCATTGTGACTGTCGACGAAATTTAAAAAAAATCATGGTGTGACTCAATAGACTGAAAATTGGAATGTTATTGTGGCTGGTGATGAACTAAATATCAGTTGGCGAAAACAAAAAGGAATCCCAGATAAGTGTTAAAATATAAGAAACAAAAAGTCAGAAATTTGAAAAAAAAAAACGAAAGTCAGTTAATTTCCGTGCATACTATATTTGGTCAAAAGTTGCAAATATTTGTTAACCAGATTGCTGAATATATGGTTGCATTGTCTAAGCAAGATTGAATACCGTTAATGTAGATATGAATAGCAGGCGAGTTTAAATATTTGATTAACAGCCTTTATTGCTTTCAATATGTTCATATTTGAAGAATAGACTAAACATTTCTTTTTGGTGTGGGTGCATGTACTTTTTTCGATATTAATATTAATATTTATATATATTTACCTTTTATGATTGCTATTTCATGTGTTTGCTAAGTTTTCTACCTTTATTTTGTATGATTGATGTGAACTCCACTCCGGCTGGGGTTGGGCATAAAGAAACCCCACCCAAATTATTCCTTATTTGATTTAATTTGATTTCTTTGATTTGATCTGATCTATGTATTTGGATTTAGTTAATTTGGATTATTGAATTTTGGTTGGATTGTTACTAATTTTCGAAGAAAATTAGTATTAAACTCGTTTCGTATACATATATATATATATATATATATATATATATATATATATATATATATATATATATATATATATATATATATATATAAATAATTATATATATATATATATATATATATATATATATATATATATATATATATATATATATATATATATATATATATATCAGCAAATATATATATATATCAGCAAAATGATTTTCCGAGATAATCTCTGGAGTGGCCGATCTGATTGAGCTGAAATTTTCGGAATACGTAGATGTATATAGTAAGTAGGTCTATGATTTGCTAGAATTCAGATATCCTAAATCTTTTGGCAGCGGCGAGCGTTTTAGTGAATTTTCAGGTACTCCTATATTTCCAAGCAGTGTAAATTTTTGTTAAAATAAATGTTTGGCAATGAAAACTTATTATGTTTTAAGCTTGTTTATGTTAAAATGTCGGAAATGTTGAGCCGTGTGTGGGTGCAGCATGCCCAAAAGTAGGCAAGGATTTTTTTCAAATTTTGATTTGTAGGACGATGCTAAGAGATTTTTTTATTTCTCGATCTTCAGGAGGTATAGTGTTCAGCAGTGATTGATGGTTTGCTGACCATTTGTGAAGGTGGAACCCTCCCTTTTTCATCACAATAGATAACTCTCCCTGGATAGTTGTAAGCGCGTTCAAGTCAGCAGCACCAGTCAGAAGAGCATCCACATAAAAATCTCGTAAGATAACGGTCGATGCAAGTGGACGAATTGTATCTTCGTCTATTCCTAATTGCTGCAGAGTGCGCACAGCCAAAAAAGGAGCACTAGCTGCTCCGTACGTCACGGTTTTTAGCCTAAAGTGCTGGTAAGGTTCTTTTGAGTTGATATGAGTTGATCATATGATTCGTTGATAATCACGATCTGATTCGTCTATTTCAATTTGCCGGTACATTTTTTCGATGTCGGCTGCAATAACGTATTTGTGGCCTCTCCACCGCATGAGAAGATATAAAATATTATTTTGTATTTCAGTTCCTAACATAAGACAATCATTCAACAATTTCCCTCCCGAGGTTTTTTGTGTGGCGTTGAATACGACTCGCAGCTTTGTCGTAGAACTACTTTCTTTTATGACCTCATGATGTGGCAAGTAATAACAATGAAAAGTTTGAAGCAAGTTATCTGGAACCTTCTTTAGGTGATTGAGTTTTATGTACTCTTGAATGAACTTATGATATTGTTACCTTCTTTCAGGGTTTTTCTCTAGCCATGGTTCCAATTTTCGAGATCGGATAAATGCCACTCGAACGGGCTTCGTCAACTCAGTATCTGAGACAGAGTTACCTTTAAACGGCAGCTTTACCACATATTTCCCACTCCTTGATCTTCTAGTGTTGTTAAGGAAATGCTCATCTGCCTCTTTGTCCTCTGGTGATTGCTGGCTAGATGATGTTTCCTAAATTTCCCAAAAGCGGCGTAATGTTCTGTCTATATCTTCTTGAGTGATGAAAGAAACAATAGACTTATCAACTGCTGGTTCTTTGATAGATCCAAATAATACCCATCCAAGTTTTGTTTTCTGGACACATGGATACCCACGAATGAATCCATTATCCAGTATATCTCCTTATAAATTTGCTCCTAACAGGATGTCAATATGGCCAGGAGTGTCAAATTTGGGATCTGCAAGTGGTAACTTTGATAACCTCTTAGATAACTTTGCATGGATACCCACGAATGAATCCATTATCCAGTATATCTCCTTATAAATCTGCTCCTAACAGGATGTCAATATGGCCACGAGTGTCAAATTCGGGATCTGCAAGTGGTAACTTTGATAACCTCTTAGATAACTTTGCCTTGACATATGACGAAGGAAACGGTGATGTGATTGTCTGAAGGATAAGTGCAGAAAATGGCAGTGACTCATTTTTACCATCTTTTCTTGGGATCACTGCTTCGACTGTAACAATTCCCTTTGTTATAGCTGCGTCACTGCCCCCAATACCACCAATTATTCTCTTCGCGTGATCGCGCTTGACTCCCAAAATTTGCACTGCTGATCCACGTATGAATGACCTCTGTGATCCAGGATCACTCTTTCTCCAAATGAGTCTAACAGTTTGTTTATTGCTGTGCCCAAGAGAACATGATTTTCTGAATTAATTGTTTGAGTGTATTAATTAATTTCTGTTTGCGAAGGTTCTCTTGGCTTTTTCTGCAGCTTCGGTTTCTCATTGTGTAGTAGCGTATTGTGACGCTAAGAACAAAGTTGGTACGTATGTTTTGAACTGCAATTAGCGATCTTATGTTGTTCACTTAGGCAATTAAAACATAACCCTTTGCTCTTTGCTATATCGCGTCGCGTATTGACGCTGGCTTTTCTAAAATTTTCGCATTCAAAAACTTTGTGATCATGCTTGTTTCACATCGCACATTTGAGTTTCGCAATTTGCACAATTTATTTATATATATATATATACATATATATATATATATATATATATATATATATATATATATATATATATATATATATATATATATATATATATATATATATATATATATATATATATATATATACATATATATATATATATATATATATATATATATATATATATATATATATGTATACATATATATATATATATATATATATATATATATATATATAAATATATATATATATATATATATATATATATATATATATATATATATATATATATATCAGGTAGTTTCATATCAAATGTCGGATTTTGAGGGGTTAAGAGAAACTCGATTATTTTCAAATGAAATGGTTTTATTCCTCAAAATATTCACCGTTGGAGTCTATAGTTTGTTGCCAACGTATTGGCAAATCAAAAATTCCTTTTTTGAAAAATTTAATATTTTTTTGCCCCAAAAAATCTTCAAAGGACGCAATTACAGCGTTTTGGTTGGAGTAGCGCTTTTCTTGTAAATAGTTTCCCAGGCTCCGGAAAAGATGATAGTCTGTTGGCGACAGGTCTGGAGAATATGGAGGGTGAGCTAAAACTTCGTACTGCAACTCCTGTAGTTTTTGCATGGTCAAACGGGATACATGCGGTCGTGCGTTATCGTGTAACAGAATTGGTCCATGCCTATTCACCAGAGAAGGCTGTTCAAAATGCAATTTTGGGTGCATTTCGTCCAATTGTGCACAGTAGGTCTCTGCAGTTATCGTTTCACCAGGATTCAAGAACGAATAGTGAACGACGCCTTCTGAAGTCCACCAAACAGTAACCATGACCTTCTTAGGGTGCAGTCCCGCTCTTGCTTGGTGGCTAGGTGCTTCTCCGCGATCCAACCATTGTCCTGAACGCTTCCTATTATCATAGAGAATCCATTTTTCATCGCAAGCCACAATCCTCTTCAAAAATGGTCCTTTTTTGTGTCGCATCAGCAGTGAAGAGGCTACTCCAACTCTCAGCATTTTGTTCCTTTTAGACAATTCGTGTGGGACCCATTGATTGAGTTTTTTTTTCACTTTTCCAATATTTTTGAGACAGCAACTAATGGTTGATTTCGATACATTGAAGGTCTCAGCAAGGCACTGTAAAGTTGTCGATGTATTCCTCTCAACTTCTGCTCGCAGTTCGTCATCATTAACACTGGTACCTTATTGACCACGTGGTTCGTTGTCCAAGCCAAAATTTCCTTCTCGGAAATTGGCAAACCATCGTTGCACTGTGCGTTCGTTGCAGGTATCTGGTCCTAACACCTGATTAATTTCTTTCGCCGCTGCAGCTGCATTTTGTCCTTTTTTAAACATAAACAGGTAAAGGACCCGCATATCTCTTACTGTAAACATGTCTATAAGAGCGAAAAGAACAGATATAGGAAACCACACGGGTGATAAATTAGGCACTAAAAGAAAAGTATTTACCTCTATCTTCAAACACAAATTTTATTTTGAATTTTACCAAACAACTCTGTTCACCATGGGATCACTTTTAAGACTGTCAGGAAATCCGACATTTGGTATGAAACTACCTGATATATATATATATATATATATATATATATATATATATATATATATATATATATATATATATATATATATATATATGTGTGTATATATTTATATATATATATATATATTTATCTATATATATATATATATATATATATATATATATATATATATATATATATATATATATATATATATATATATATATATATATATATATATATATATATATATATGTATATATATATATATATATATATATATATATATATATATATATATATATATATATATATATATATATGTGTATATATATATAAATATATATATATATATATATATATACATATATATATATATATATATATATATATATATATATATATATATACATATATATTTATATATATATATATATATATATATATATATATATATATATATATATATACATATTTATATATATATATATATATATTTATATATATATATATATATTTATATAAATATATATATATATATATATATATATATATATATATATAGATAGATATATATATATATATATATATATATATATATATGTATATATATATATATATATATATATATATATATATATATATATATATATATATATATATATATATATATATATATATATATATATATATATATATATATATATATATATATATATATATATATATATATATATATATATATAGATAGATATATATATATATATATATATATATATATATATATATATATATATATATATATATATATATATATATATATATATATATATATATATATATATATGTATATATATATATATATATATATATATATATATATATATATATATATATATATATATATATATATATATATATATATATATATATATATATATAAAGATTAAGGGAGTGAAAAATCCGATTGAGTGGAAATTTTCAAAAAAACTTTGGTGTATATTGAAAATAGGTCTATCTGTCTTCAGATTAAACACATATTTAACCCTCTGCGGTGGCGAGTATTTAAGTGAATTTTTAGGTACCCCTATATTTCTTTGCAGAGTACGGTTTTGTTTAAAAAGTCCTCACAATGAAAACTTATTACATTGTTTGCTTGTCCATTATGAAAAACTAGAAATAACGAACCTTCTGTGGGCACTGAGTGCTTAAGAGTAGGCAAGGGGTTGTTTTTTTAAAATTTTTTTTTGTCATTGCTTCTGACAGAAACATTTGATCATCGCTAAATTAACAGAGTATATTAGTAAAGGTAATTGTATATTGATTTTACTAAATTTATATGCAGATATGTTTTAAAGGTAGTCAATTTGAAGTGTTCGATGTTCCGATGCGCAGAAAATAACCTCTATAGGCAGCGCTCGAAAGTTCTTTTCACAAAAACTGAAGACCGAACAATAAGATCGTTATGATATTTACAGGACAGGTAGGTGTTATTTAGGACCAAGTCTGAGAGCAGTGATTTTGAAATGGGGCAACCCTGTGGCAGTGGTGACATCTTGAAACTTCACTGCGAAAAAAACTATTTTAACCTATAACTACCAATTCAGGAGACAAATTTTAATAAAATTTACACAGTATTTGAACTTTACTCTAAGGAATATCTATTAAGCATATCGCACACTATTGCGACACGACACGTCACAACACGACACGACAAAAATTTGTCAGAATAAATTGTATGTAATTGTATGAACGCCCGCACACTTGACATCAAAAAAATTTTGTCGTTTGGGATGTTTGAATTCAATCCAATCCGACAAATGATGTACGTCGTTGTAGCGTGTCGTGTCGGTTAAGTGTGCGGGCTTTCATATAGCTTCATAGATTTTATGATAAGCATCAGTTGTCGTTCGGCAGTTTGATATTAAAAAACTCTAGCGCACCTGAACCGCTAGAAACACTAATGTTCGAAGAACAGTGGAATAATCGTGCAGGTTTTGAGTGCATATTCCACCACATGAGCTGCTTATTACGGCCAAACTGTTTCAAATGCCACGTTTTACTTTGGTCTCAAGAATGCATTATAACTCATATGGTGGAAGGTTTCAGATATTACCACTGGCATGAATTTCAACGTTTATGAGAGCAAAACACGGGTTAATTATATTCGTTATCAGTTGCTTATTTCACAAAATTTCGAAAGCAGCATCTCATATAACATCAATGAAGAAAATGCTCAGTGCCTGCAGCACTGTAACTGAAGTTGGTGTTTGGGGCTGCGATCCGAAAAATTTGCAGAACTTTGGGAATTGAAACATCGGTTATTTATTTTCATTGTAAATGTTTCCGGTATGAATACTAACTGTAAGCATTTATTGATACAAAAGTAGCACAACCGACTCGTGCTGGCAACCTTTCGCCTGTATCAAAGCCAAAAATATATCACATCTGCTTCACGTTGTTATATTACATTCGAAGTTATATGAGTATAAAGAAATTTAGGATTACCTGCAGCCAGTTTTTTCAAATAATCGAAAGCTTAATATTTGCTGTTTATTGCCACTACAATATCATTACCAATTGAAAATTCTACGATAAAACCGCTTAATAAAGATATTGCAAACAAACACAAAACCAACAATAGCTGGCAACCCTATCGTGGCTTTTCAACCAAATTTGGCCTGAATAATGTTTATAGTAGGTTCCATTAATTGTATGAAATTCGTATTGATTTCATGACTGCACTGGAAGTTATAGGGCAAAAAGTTTTATTTTCCTGAGCGAATTTTCAAAACCAAAGACACAAAAATTACCATAGCTGGCAGCACAAATCGAATTTTTCAACCGAATTTCTATCAAACAGAGTTTAGAGTAAGGTTCAGCTACTGTGTCAATTTCATGAAAATCTGGTAACTTATTCAAATTTCATAGGGCAAAAAGCAGTTTTTTTTCTCTGTAATTTTTCAAGATGGCACCACTGGCACAGAGTTGCCCACAATTCAAAATCGCTTCTATCAGACCTGGTCCTACTTAAGTCCAATGCAGTTTGTAAATTTCAATCGTATCTGATTATTGATTCGTGAGTTCCCGTGAACAGAAGTTTTTGATGCTAAAAATATAGGTTGACTGGGAAAGGGTTTCCGTTCTTGTCCGACATGAAATTTCCAATGTTTTACTTTGAACGTTTAGATAAAGCATAAAATTTGTAAACAGATTGGTTTTATTGTAAGAAACGGACAGTTTTTGGAAATTCGATGGTTTGAATTTTTCACTTTCAAATTTTTATTTTTTCAAATTTAAGACACCAAAATTATCATAGCTGGCAGCTCCAACCGAATTCTTCAACCGAATTTCTACCAAACGTGGCTTTAGATAAGGTTCAGCTACTGTGTGAATTTCGTTAAAATCGAACGATTCAATCAGAATTTTTAGGGCTAAAAGCAGTTATCTTTTTTAGTGATTTTTCAAGATGGCACCACTGGCACAGAATCACCCGCATTTCAAAATCACTTCTATCAGACCTGGTCCTATATAGGACCAATACATTCTGCAAATTTCAATTCATTCTGCTCATTGAATCGTGAGTTTCCGTGAACAGAAGTTTTTGCTGCTAAAAATATAGGTAAATTGGGCAAGGGTTACCAGGCGTGCCCGTTATACCATATCAAATTTCTTTTTTTGTTTATGTAAACAAAGCATAAGATTTACATATGAGTTGGTTTTTTTGAAGAAGCGGCAGTTTTTCAAGAGAGACGATGATTTGAAGGTTTTCACTTTCAGTGCCTGCCCTAGCTACAGGGTTGCCAGCACGCCCATCAAAAGCTACACAAATCTACAACTAAATAATACTAATATGTCCTTAAAATTTCGTAATGATTTAATAATTCTGTCAAAAGTTATCGCAATTTAAAAATTTTCAATTTTTCCCGTTCTGTTTTTAGGCACCCAGCGCACACATGGGGTTAAAAAATTCCAAAACGTTATCCGATTCACATGTAAAACACGTTCAAAATTTATTTCGTCAACTTTATTTTTGCAAAATTTATTTGTGTACGGAATAATAGGTATATTAAAAATATCACTAAAATGGCCGCCGGCACCAAAGGGTTAAAGATTATTAACTTTTTGTGAGACCTGGCACTATTCTGCAAATACACCAATGTGTCCTGAAAATTTCAGCTCAATCGAATGGCGCGTTCCTGAGATTTTTTCACTGAAATTTTTTGATGATATATATATATATAGAAATATGAATTTTTGGCCAAAGTGATTTTAATAATAATGTTCTTCTTCGAACATTAGTAAAAAAAATTACGAATTGGAAATGGATGAAGTAAATTTTTTTGCTCAGAAAATAGAAAGAGCTGTACGAAATAAGTTCAAAAAATTACAATAAATCACAATAGAAGGAAAATATATGAGAAAAATTTGCTGAGAAAATATCAATTTTAATTTTTTTAAATGCTTAACATTGGACACTTTCCATTGTATTGATCATAACGCATTTTCTATTGATAATTTAATATTGAAATTGTAATGGTTGTAAAATTTTGGCCAGAAACTACTGGGTGGCGCAAAAGTTTCTGTCCTTAGTATTTCCTGTACAACATTTAACACACTTGAAGCAACTTAATATGTAATTAGTATGAATTATGCCCTCTTTCGTTTTCAACACAGTCTAAAATTCGTATTCTGAAACTTTCACATAAAATTGAATATTTACCATTATTATCAATTCGATCCACTGAAAAATTCCGAAGTTTTTCAGGTTTTATAAAAAGTTCGATAAAACAACAACAGTCATTATTTTGGTATCATCACAGAATTAATTAAAGCTATGTAGGTTTAAGAAAAATAGAAGAGAGTTTCAAAATTTGAAAAGGTAGCTTTTTCCCATTAATTTATTCGGATTGATTTTTCATATCAAAGAGCAGAAACTTTTACGCCACTCTGTAGATAGAATTGTATGAAATAAGCCCAAAAAGTTACGACAACACACAAACGAAGACAAATAGATGGGAAGAAATTACAATGAATTTCAGTTTTATCATTTTTTTAATTTTTAACAATACACATTTTCCATTGCATGAAACATAATGCATTTTCTGAATACTTTTCACAAACTGATGTGTCGGTCGGTTCGGTATAGTGTGCGTTGGTCTACCGACTGTCGTACGACATTTTTCTATGGCGTGTCGTGTCGTGACGGAATAGTGTGCGACAAGCTTTACGAGGTTGGTTGAAAAATTAGAATAGAATTGCCAGCTTTGATAGTTTTTGTCCTCTAAATCTCATAAATTTGCTCAGCAAAATTTAGTTTTTCCCCCTTTAAATTTCAATCCAGTCATGAAATCAAAACGATATTCATGTAGTGAATAGACCTTTTTGTAAGGCAAATTTCGTTGGAATTTCAAAAAAGTGTCATGAATGGGCTGTCTGTTATGGCCTTTTTACAATTTTTTGGTATTTCTTTACTAAGTTATATTGTCATGAAATTTTCAAATGGGAATGATTCCGCAATGATCATTTACACCAAATAATAACGTTTTGAAAATTTGAGCAAATTTTAGGGTGCTAGCACTAAATTTCTTTTCACCCCCTTAACTTGCAGCGCAATCATGTAATCGAAACAAAATTCACAAGGTGAGTTTGACTTAACGTGAAGCAGAATTGGTATGTTTTTGGCTAGGCTGCTAACACAGGGTTTCCATCACCGGAGATTTTCGTAAGCATTGCACCAACAAATGCTTACATTTTATATTCAGATTTAAAGCATTGACAGTAAATATAAGAAATCAATGTTAAAAATTTCCGAGTTTTGAAAGTTTATCAGATGGAAACTTCAAACAACGTTTATTCGCTGAAAATTTCGATGAGATCCTCGGATGGAAACGAAATTCAAAAGATTGATTTTCATAGGATTGATTTAAGCCTGAGCTTATTATAGTTGACTTATTGCTGCTTCGTTGGAACAGTGCTACCAGCACTGAAAAATCTCGTTATTTATCTTATAGTAGATGCTGTTGAGAAATGGTTTTTGTTTCTTTGAGTAAGGAATGATTGATCTGAAACTACAAAAGGAGGATTAATTATTAGCTAATTTCTTAATTTATTTAAAAATCAGTTTTTAGCAGTTCTGATGCGGTATAGTTTACATATTCAATGCATGCGCAGTATATAAACATGCATGACTATTAATTTTTTTTCAATTTTTGCATTATAAAAATACCAATGTGAGTTACATGCCAAAAACTTGTACCCATCATGAATTTTATAGAAATTTGGAGCTGAATATGTGGAGTGCGCACAAAATGCAATTTATTGCGTTGAATATATTGAAACATACCTTACAGCCTGGACAATCGTCCGAGATGGGCCGTTTTCTTGTGGTCCTGCAGGCGTTTTTAACTTCAGTAGCAATACCCGCACAATATTACACAGAAAGATTAAATTTAAAAACATAGAAGTACAGACAGGCACAATTAGAATAGTCCTGTACGAACTTTCATTCATCCAGCACCTAAAAGAAACATATAGATTGGTACTAAAAATCAATGAAATGACATTTGATTTTACTGTATCGTAGCATTTGGGCTGTAATCCATTCCTCTCGATAAACTGTATATAATAATGACAATGCCTGGTGAGCTCCATCCAAAAGCAGTCAACCATCTGACCAGCGTCTGCTCGGATACAAACGCGGATACCAGAACCGTATGCAGGTAAAATCCTTCGCAAAGCATCCAAGTGTAGTTTGTAAGAAGGAAGTAGTGAAGGATTATGTGTAGAACTACGCAGCCTGGCTAAAAATTGGTCAACAGTAGACCATTAGTACAAAGTATTTGATATTTTTTACCTCTTTTGTAACTTCTGGATCACTAAGAACTTTATACCAAAGAATCCACAGTGAGTTGTTGGCAGCAAAAGAGGCAAACAAATTCATATGCAAAGTGATTCTGGCACATTTCAGGGATCTGAAAATTTAGAAACTATCTTTGAAATATTAAATAGCAGAATCTGATACTATATTTTTTCATCAGTGCGACAAAATCCTTAAAAAGTTAGCAGTTTTTTTACATACTTATTGCAATAGTAGTCTTATGAAGACGAGTTATACAAAATATTCTAAAAACTAAGCACAGGCTATAATAGGCGACAAAGAAGAATTATTTTTGAATATCAATACCGACATATGAAAATCAAAAGAGTTTTATATGTTAAAAACAGCTTTTTTATGAAAGAACCTGATCAGTGTAGCCGTATATTATTTTATTGAAAAGGGACCGAGAAAGAACTTGAAGTCCGAAACTTCTAGCATTATTTATTTCTTTAGCTTTTTAAATGTATATCAAAATTTCTAACCCACACTTTGAATGAAAAAATAAAAAACCCTAAACACAATTTAACATTCTTATGCGGTATTCGTCCAAGTTATGCTGAAGACAAATGAAAATCAAAAACAAACTCTAGCGCACCTGAAGCGCTAGAAAACTAATTTTCGAAGAAATTGTCTTTGCGTGACAAAAAAATGTGGAAAGACGTAATACACTTTTTTGTACAACCATTCCTTATCCCAAGCAACAAAACTCAACTATAACACAAATGGTGAAAATGTTCAGTGCTGGCAACACTTTCGCAATGAAGCAGCAATAAGTTTACCTTACCAACCTCATACTTAAATCAACTTATCCTTTGAATTTCGTTCTCATCGCAGGATTTCATCGAAAGTTTCAGCTGTTAAACGTTGTTTGAGGCTGCCATCCGAAAAATGTTCAAAACTCGGAAAATTTAAAAATTGGTTTCTTAATTTTGTACATGAGTACGTAATGCATATGCATATTTGAAGCATCTGTTGGTGCAAAATTTACGAAAATGGCTAATGCTGGTTAGCCTGTGTCAGCAGCAAGACAAAAAATATACCAAATCTGCTTCACGTTAAGTTAAACCCAACCAGTAAATTTCGTTTCGATTGAATCACTGCGCTGGAAGGTATACGGGTGAAAAAAATTTTAGGGTTACCACCCTCAAAACTTTTCAAACTTTTAAAACGTTAATATTTGTTGTTAATTTATATTGCAGGATCATTCTGACATAATCGCTCAGTAAAGAAATTTCACAAAATTACAAAAATGGTCATAGCTGGCAGTCCTTTCATGATTTTTGTACGAAATTCCTAAAAAATTTACTTCACATTAAGGTTCATTTACTGCATGAATTTCAATGTGATTTCTGCACTGGACCAAAAGTTATAGGGGAAAAAGCTTTATTTTGCTGAGCAAATTTGCAAGATTTATGAGACAAAAATCAACACAGCTGCCAGCCCTATACTAATTTTTCAACCGAATTTTCACCAAATGTTACATAAAGTAACATCCAAGTACTGTGTAAATTTCGTTAAAATCTGATGGCTGAATCGGAAGCTATAAGCCAAAAAGATGTTTTTTTCTCAGTTATTACTAATGTTCGAAGAAGAACATTAGTATTAAAATCACTTTGGCCAAAAATTCATATTTCTATATATATATATATATATATATATATATATATATATATATATATATATATATATATATATATATATATATATATATATCATCAAAAAATTTCAGTGAAAAAATCTCAGGAACGCGAAATCCGATTGAGCTGAAATTTTCAGGACACATTGGTGTATATGCAGAATAGTGCCAGGTCTCTCAAAAAGTTAATAATCTGTAACACTTTGGTGCCGGCGGCCATTTTAGTGGTATTTTTAATATACTTATTATTCCGTACACAAATAAGTTTTGCAAAAATAAAGTTGACGAAATAAATTTTGAACGTGTTTTACATGTGAATCGGATAATGTTTTGGAATTTTTTAACCCCATGTGTGCGCTGGGTGCCTAAAAACAGAACGGGAAAACTTGAAAATTTTTAAATTGCGATAACTTTTGACAGAGTTATTCAATCATTACGAAATTTTCAGAACATATTTGTATTATTTAGTTGTAGATTTTTGTAGCTTTTGATGAGCGTGCTGGCAACCCTGTAGCTAATGCAGACACTGAAAGTGAAAACCTTCAAATCATCGTCTCTCTTGAAAAACTGCCGTTTCTTCATAAAAAAGCCACTCATATGTAAATCTTGTGCTTTGTTTACATAAACAAAAAAAAAATTTGATATGGTATAACGGGTACGCCTGGTAACCCTTGCCCAATTTACCTATATTTTTAGCATCAAAAACTTCTGTTCACGGAAACTCACGATCCAATGAGCAGAATCAATTGAAATTTGCAGAATGTATTGGTCCTATATAGGACCAGGTCTGATAGAAGTAATTTTGAAATGTGGCTCGTTCTGTGCCAGTGGTGCCATCTTGAAAAATCACTAAAAAAGATAACTGCTTTTAGCCCTATAAATTCTGACTGAATCGTTCGATTTTAACGAAATTCACACGGTAGCTGAATCTTTTTTAATACCACGTTTGGTAGAAATTTGGTCGAAAAATTCGGTTGGAGCTGCCAGCTATGATAATTTTGGTGTCTTAAATTTGAAAAAATAAAAATTTGGAAGTGAAAACATTAAACCATCGAATTTCCAAAAACTGTCCGTTTCTTACAATAAAACCAATCTGTATACAAATCTTATACTTTATCTACACGTTCAAAGTAAAACTTTGGAAATTTCATGTCGGACAAGAACGGTAACCCTCTCCCAGTCAACCTATATTTTTAGCATCAAAAACTTCTGTTCACGGGAACTCACGAATCAATAATCAGATACCATTGAAATTTACAGAATGCATTGGACTTAAATAGGACCAGGTCTGATAGAAGCGATTTTGAATTGTGGGCAACTCTGTGCCAGTGGTGCCATCTTGAAAAATTACAAAGAAAAAAAACTGCTTTTTGCCCTATGAAATTTGAATAAGTTACTAGATTTTCATGAAATTAACACAGTAGCTGAACCTTACTCTAATCTCTGTTTGATAGAAATTTGGTTGAAAAATTCGATTGGTGCTGCCACCTATGTTAATTTTTATGTCTTTGGATTTGAAAATTCGCTCAGGAAAATAAAACTTTTTGCCCTATAACTTCCAGTGCAGTCATGAAATCAATACGAATTTCATACAATTAATGGAACCTACTATAAACATTATTCAGGCCAAATTTGGTTGAAAAGCCACGATAGGGTTGCCAGCTATTGTTGGTTTTGTGTTTGTTTGCAATATCTTTATTAAGCGGTTTTATCGTAGAATTTTCAATTGGTAATGATATTGTAGTGACAATAAACAGCAAATATTAAGCTTTCCATTATTTCAAAAAACTCGCTGTAGGTAACCTTGAATTTCTTTATACTCCTATAACTTCGAATGTAATATAACAACGTGAAGCAGATGTGATATATTTTTGGCTTTGATACTGGCGAAAGGTTGCCAGCACGAGTCGGTTGTGCTACTTTTGTAGCAATAAATGCTTACAGTTAGTATTCATACCGGAAACATTTACAATGAAAATAAATAACCAATGTTTCAATTCCCAAAGTTCTGCAAGTTTTTCGGATCGGAGCCCCAAACACCACCTTCAGTTACAGTGCTGCAGGCACTGAGCATTTTCTTCATTGATGTTATATGAGATGCTGCTTTCGAAATTTTGTGAAATAAGCAACTGATAACGAATATAATTAAGCCATGTTTTGCTCTCATAAACGTTGAAATTCATGCCAGTAGTAATATCTGAAACCTTCCACCATATGAGCTATAATGCATTCTTGAGACCATAGTAGAACGTGGCGTTTGAAACAGTTTGGCCGTAATAAGCAGCTCATGTGGTGGAATATGCACTCAAAACCTGCACGATTCTTCTACTGTTCTTCGAACATTAGTTTTTCTAGCGGTTCAGGTGCGCTAGAGTTTTTTTTCAAGATAGTACCACTGCCACAGGGTTGCCTGCATTTCAAAATCACTTCTATCAGACCTGGTCCTAGCTAATACCAACATGTTCTGTAAATTTCATTATGATCGGATTATTCGGCCGTCAGTTCTCGTGAACAGAACTTTCGAGTGCTGAAAATAGAGGTAATTTGTTGATGGGCTGCCGTTCTTATGCAAATCGGAATTTTGAAAATTTTATCTTGAAATGAAGAACAAAGGATAAAATTTATCAAAAATTTGAAATTTTTGTCAAAAACCAAAAAATTTTCAGGAAGGTCAATGATTTGAAGGATTTTTTTTCAGCAGCCTGCCACAGCAACAGGGTTACCCGCTTTATGCTGAAAATCTATATGTGGCAAATTTTAGTCAACATCAATACGCTCTGTAATTTTCACGATGATCCATTGTTTTTCTTACAAGTAATGACAAATCAAAATTTGAAAAAAATTCCTTGCCTACTTTTAGGCACCCTGCACCCACACATGGATCAAAGTTTCCAATTCTTTATCATACACATGCTAAAAACATAATAAGTTTTCATTCCCAATACTTTTCTTTAACAAAAATGTACACTGCTTGGAAATATAGGAGTTCCTAAAATTCACTAAAACGCTCGCCGCCTGCAAAAGGTTTGAGATATCTGAATTTGAGAAAGTCATGGACCTACCTACTATATACATCTACATTCTCCGAAAATTTCAGCTCAATCGGATTGGCCACTCTAGAGATTATCTCCCTTAATCATTTTGCTGATATATATATATATATATATATATATATATATATATATATATATATATATATATATATATATATATATATATATATATGTATATATATATATATATATATATATATATATATATATATATATATATATATATATATAAAGAAATATGAATTTTCGGCAAAACGAGTTTAATACTATTGTTCTTCGAACATTAGTAAAAAACCGTAGCGCATCAGAACCGCTGGAAACATTAATGTTCGAAGAACAGTAGAGAGTTTTTGCAGATTTTGAATGTGTATTCTACCAATACTTACTTTTCCTATTTAAAACTCATACACCCTACGTAATAATAGAATCGAAGCTTATTTCATATTCGGTGACTTCATCGAAAGTTACTGCGGTGTTTGGGGTTGACATCCGAAAAATGTCCAGAGCTTAGAAAATTTAAACAATGTTTGCTTATTTTCATTGCAAATGTTTGCGATGAAAATACTTAATGCAAGCATTCATTGGAACGAAAATAACAAAAAGGCCTAGTGCTAGTAGCCTTTTGCTAGCACCGAAGCCAAAAATATGTTGCATCTGCCTTACGTTAAAGTCAACCTGCTGTGCGAATTTCGTATTGACCCAATGACTGCATTGGAAGCTATAGGGATGCAAAGAGATCTAGTGATATCATTCGCAAAAGTTTTCAAATTTTCTAGATCTTAATATTTGGTGTTAATTTTCACTATAAGATCATTACGATTTGAAAATTCTATGCTAAAATCGTTTACTAAAGGTATGCCAAAAAATACAAAAACAACCGTAGATGACATCCCTTTCATTGTATTGAACTTAAATTTCTACTGAATATTGCCTGCAATGAGTTTTATTTGCTATTTGAATTTCTTTATGATTCAATGACTGTATTGGAAGCTAAAGGGCCAAGAGCTCTATTTTTCTCAGGAATTTTCCAAATTTAAGACACTAAAATTACCATAGCTGGCAGCTCCAACCTAATTTTTCGACCAAATTTCTACCAAACGTGGTTGCAGCTACTGTGTGAATTTCGTCAAAATGACTGAATCAGAATTTATAGAGCCAAAAACAGTTATTTTTCTCAGTGGTTTTTCAAGATGGCACCACTGGTATATAATTGCCTGCATTTCAAAATCGCTTCTATCAGAATTGGTTCTACTTAAGGCCCATACATTCTGTCAATTACAATAAATTCGTAATATCAGATCGTAAGTTTCCGTGAACAGAAGTTTTTGATGCTAAAAATATAGGTTAATTGGGAAAGGGTTACCAGGCGTGCCCGTTGTAGAATTCCAAATTTTTTGCTTTGTTTATGAAAACAAAGCATAAGACTTATTTATGAGCGGCTTTTTTCCAAAAAACGATAATTTCGCAGCATATTCGATCATATAAAGTTTTTCACTTTCAGCGCTTGTCCTAGCTACAAGGTTGCCTCGAAGCTACAACTAAATAACACCAATATGCTCTGAAAGTTCCATAATAATTGAATAGCTCTATCAGAAGTTAACGTAATTTAAAAATTTTCAAATTTTCCCGTTCTCTATTTAGGCACCTAGCGCACACACGGGGTAAAAAAATTCCAAAACATTATCCGATTCACATGGAAAACATGTTCAAAATTTATGTTGTTAACTTCATTTTTGCAAAAGTTATTTGTGGATTGAATAATAGGTATATAAAAAAATATCACAAAAATGGCTGCCAGCGCCAAAACGTTAAAGATAATTGATATTTACTGAGACCTGGGCCTATGTTGCATAAACACTAACGTATTATGATAGTTTCAACTGAGTTGGACGGCGCGTTTCCGAGAAATAGTCAATGAATTTTTTTGATTATATATATATATATATATATATATATATATATATATATATATATATATATATATATATATATATGTATATATATATATATATATATATATATATATATATATATATATATATATATATATATATATATATGTATATATATATATATATATATATATATATATATATATATATATATATATATATATATATATATATATATATATATATATATATGTATATATATATTTGTATATAATATATATATAAATATATGTATAAATATATATATTTATTTATATATATATATATATATATATATATATATATATATATATATATATATATATATATATATATATATATATATATATATATATATATATTTATACATATATTTATATATATATATATATTATATACAAATATGTATATAGGGTAAGATGGGGTAAAACCGCCAGTTTTACACATTTGACGATGTCAAACAATCATTTATTTAATTATCAATGAACCAAACAATATTTCTAATAGTTTAATCCCTTGGCTCCATAATTCATTCAGAAAATTTTTATGTAGCTTTTATTGTAAAAAAGTTGTGATCGTTCAGAAGAAAAGTTTAAAACGGCGGTTTTACCCCACCCAGTGGAGTAAAAACGCCCTTCTGGTTTCAGTGTAGGTAGGTACCCAAATAATGTCAAAAACTTCATATACCATTTTTTTATTTAACTCTAATGGATATTACATATTATTATGAATATATAAAAGTGAAAAAAATGGAAATTTAAAAAAATAGCCAGAGACAATTAATTCTCACTGTCATTGCTGTCTTCAACGTAGTTGATTTTTTTTGGTCGACCACGCTTGGAACGTCGGCGAGAATTTTCAGTCTTTTTGTTCTCGCTTGCCTTTTCTCAAGCCTGTTTCAAAATTTTCTTTTCTGCTCGTGCAGCCGCAGCCGTCATTTGTTTTTTCTTTTTTCTCGCATTCATTTCTTGTTCGGTTCGCAGTGTTTTCATTTCATTGTCGTCGGTCAAAATCGCTGTTTTTCGGCGCTTTCGGCCGCGGTTTGTGGACTTCCGAGGTGCGGCCTTTTGGAAGGGGTGAATTTTTTCCAAAACTACGTCGAAATTGATTTCTCTGTCTTCCTCTTGCGGCTCTTCGACTGACTCGTTTGGGGTCCTCGGGCGTTGAGGCACATTTTCTGAGCGATCAGTGATTTGAGACGGCAAAAAATCGATTTCGGTGAAAATGTTCTCGTTCAGTGGACAAATTCCAGTGACTCTAAAGCCAGATTGGATGTTCGAAATCGAAGCGCCCTTCTGAATTGGTTCACGAGCCATGCCAGGTATGTCGTGCATGGTTATAGTTCTTGCAGCATTTTCTGGCAAAAGCATCCAGTTGTCACATGCTGCATTAAAAAATTTCTTGATCGGCCCAAAAACAGTTCTGTTAAGCGGTTGTAATTTGTGGCTCGTATGCGGTGGGAGAGACAGAACAATAATTCCATTCTCTTTACAAAAATCCAAGCCTGCGATTTTCATATGTGACTCGTGGTTGTCCAAAATCAAAAGAGCTGGTGAGTCTAGTGTTGGGCGAGCGTATCTTTTGAAATGTGCCAAGTATTTCAAAAATTGCTCCCCTTTCATCCAACCAGATGGATTAGCTGCTCCGTCAGCTCCGATGCCAGCAGTAGCAAGGAAGTCATTCCTAAATTTCTTTCGTGGAAATACGTAAAAAGGTGGCATGCAGACTCCTCCGGCAGAAATGGCGAGAGCAAGCGTAACTAAAACACCACGTTCAGCGGATGTGATTGAACCTAAACTCCTTATACCGCGCTGTGCAACAACTGATAAAGGTTTTTGTACAGTCGTCAAAGCACTTTCATCCATGTCCCATATATTTTCTTGTTGGATTTTGAAGCGTTCAATCATGCTTTTTAAGTTGGAAAAGAACATGTTAACATTGTGTTCATTGAAAGCAGTGGTTCGACCGAGGCTTGTTGCTTGCGGTTTGCGTAAAGATAGCCCAGAATGACGGGTCATGAAGCCATGAAGCCAGTCTTTTGATGACATACCTGCTTCTCCAGGCTTCGATCCATGCCAGTTTTGCGGAATTCTCCTTTGCATTTGATTTCTGTCTTTCATTGTCGAAGCGAAGTCATAAGCAAGTCGTCGAACTGCTGTCCGCGAAAAACCATGAAACATAGCTGCTGCTCTTATGAGATGTTTCACAAGCGATGCCTCCTGGTCGTCAGTAAAAATCTGTAAAATATTAATTACGTGATGAAAATAGTTTCAAACTGGGAAGAAATGTCGCATTAACAAAGTGCTAAAAATGAAAATTGAAATTTTCATATTGAAAAGATAAAATCATTTTATACAAAACTTTCTTGCAATGAAATGTTCGAAAAGGAAAGTTGTTATTTTTCAATTGAATTTTTTAAATCAACTCAAAATTAAAGTCGAAAAGTTAATGAAATGACAAAAATTGAATTATAAAAAAACTTGTTTTTTTAACGAATCAAAGAATTGAAAAAAAATAGGTAGATAAATTATCATGAAATATTTAAGTCTTGAATATTGATGATAAAAGGAAATCTCCAATTTCAAAATTTCCAATATGTGGATTCAAAAGTTTTTTAATCAAAAACCATACAAATTGAAAATTTGCAAAAATTTTTTATTTAACAATTTCAAAAATGAATTTTACAATAATTAAAGGTCTAGCGAATTTTAAAAGTGTTGGCTTCAATATTACGGAAAAGTGGAGTTTTAAAAATTAAAAATTCAAAACTAAAACTTTCGGATTCCTTCAATTTCGCAAAAATTCATTATAAAATTGGATTTGTCAAAATCAATAACTTTACATATCGTTTAAATTGACAAAAATTGTGAATATTTGCCACTATACCTGGTGATGATGGCCAAAATAATCGTTGTGCGCTTTGTTGACTCGGTCTCGCAAAGTCTCCCGGGGAATTCCATACTTTTCGGCGACAACTACGACCTTATCGCCCTTCTCAACTTCCTCAATTGCTCGTTGAAATATATTTTCATCAATTTTGACTTTTTTCCTTATGTAATTGCGAGGCATAATGCTGAAAAACATTAATTCTGGATTAAAATGAGTTTTCACGTTATCAAGTTGTGTGGCGTTTTTACCCCACCTTTTCGCGGCGTTTTTACCCCACGTGCCAATTTTTGGTCGAGAGTTCATAATTTGTACAATTTTGAAAATATTGGCTAACTTGATACATGTACATCTGTATCAAGGTTCGTACTATAAGTGGACACTTACCTCGTTTTTTTCAAGTCCTTAATTTACACTTAATTGAGCGATGTTTATGACACAAATTTTTTTTCGTCGTCGAGCGAAACAAAGATGACGCAATAAAAATTGTCTCAACGAAGTTTCAGTTTTCCTACCAACGGCAAAAACTGCGCATTATCGATCAGAATCTAAATTATCAACGGTTGCTTGTTTCGGCGCTTCATTTGAATTTGAAATCCAAATGGCGGTTTTACCCACCGGCGGTTTTACCCCATCTTACCCTATATATATATATATATATATATATATATATATATATATATATATATATATATATATATATGTATATATATATATATATATATATATATATATATATATATATATATATATATATATATATATATATATATATATATACATATATATATATATATATATATATATATATATATATATATATATATATATATATATATATCTATATATATATTTATATTTATAAATATATATATATATATATATATATATATATATATATATATATATATATATATATATTTATTTTATTATATATATATATATATATATATATATATATATATATATATATATATCTATATATATGAACATTAGTAAAAAATAGAGTCATTGTTGATGTGTCAACTGTGTATGAATTTGAAGCTTCGGAAATATTTAATTTGTCATTATATATACTTCATAATATATACAGTCTCTACATTGAAATATTTGTAAGTTCAAATACTCTGCCCCAATTAACCTTACGCGAGTGCTTTCCCTCATTATTTGTTTATTTTCTTGTTTTTTTTCTACATTCGGTGAATTCATCCTAAACAAGGCCGCGTAACGTTGCGTCGTTTTCTAATACGCGTCAACAGATTAATTTTGAGGGGTCGACCAGGTTTTCTGTTGTGTCAAGCCTTGTAAGCTCTATTTCGTTGTTCGTTTTTGTTATTTTTTCGTTGTCTTGGATGATAGATTAAAATATTGTGTAATGAAAATCAATGAAAAAGAAATTTCTCCTTACTGTTTATTATAACCTTAATATTAAAAATTGGTATAAGGTTTTGTTTGCATTCTAATACTTTCACTGCTCAATTTAACACTCGAGTTCCACAGTACAGCTGAGAAGATTCGCGGCTTGCACTTTAGCGTACGGAGTTTGATCTTGGTACTTAGCATTTCGTTTTTCTAAGTCATAACAAATATTGTCATAGCAAATCATAATATGGAGAAAAATGTCAAATTAATTAAAAATTTAAAAATCTTACTAACGAAATTTAATATATTGTTCCAGCTATTGTTTGTTTGGAATTTGAATTTTCCGCTAATTGAAATTGTGAGCAGGGTGTTAGTGCTGATTTGATTGCTTTTATTGAGGAGAATTTTCAAAACACCTGCAGTATAATGTGAAGGTTTCTAGACTAGCATAATAGCGTCCTGGGTTAGATCCTCGACTCGTGCGGCTTTTTGTAGCTTTCTTCGGGCGTTTTCTTTTTGCCTTAAAATAACTCTTTTTGTGGCGTGGAAATCAACTAGTGAATATGACTTACCAGTGTAGCCTTGATAACTGCATAGCCTTCGACAATACGTTAAAATCTGTTACATGCAAGGCATTTTGCACACTGCACAGTGCTTGCATGAGTGTACCGAAAGATGGGTTTAATCCCTACTTGGAGTTTCATTTTATTTGCTCCGTTTGCTAGCATACAGAAAAACTCATGCAGAGTGTGTATCATAGCTTAGCAAACTACATCGGCAACCTTATCGGTGAAAAGGATCATACACTTTCGAAACAACACGCAATAGTGAAACTCAACGATGAAATTCTTACCGAAATCACAAGGCACATCGAAAGTTTCACGGCTACCCTAGATGCTGTTTCTAATGCCAGCAAAAGAAATTCAGACAAATCAGCTGAGGTTAACGACATCTTAGCTCAATTTAATTCATCGATCAGCAAATTAAGCACATCCTAATCTAAATGCCAAGCGAATGATAGCGATCTGTTTAAAATACTTGAAAGTAAAATAACGGCAGCATTAACTACCAAGATTGATCAGTCGTCAAATACCAAATCTACCAACTTACTCGACAAAGAAAATGTAATTGTTAAAAAATAAGAGAGTATAGTTAAGTCTGATTTAAAACCGTCGATTGAAGTAGGGCCATCCAATCCTTGTGCACCTATGTTTGAAATATCACTTCACGAGGAGCTACTGAGTGCACATAATAACAATTTTTCAAACTTGAAAATGCCGATGAAGCCTACCAATGATGCCGCAACCTTTCCTATCAAGGAGTTTTTCGTTGCCATTGAAAATCACGAAGCTGTTATCCAACAAAAAACTCTATCTGAACCTCTTAAGAACGATTCCCATAAAACAATATGTAGCATTTGCCAATTTGAATTTTGTTCAAAAATTCACGGCAAATGACTTCTGATACGTAATGTATCAAAAGTCTTCTGCTACGACCTGATAGCGGTACCTTGTTTTCGAGAAATCGAAATACAAGTGATGTCGCATTGCATTGCAATTTCAAAACTAATTTACGGAACGGACAGTAAATTGTTTTTGAAAATTTCGAGACTGGAGACGGGCTGTGGGTGTGCGTGCGATAGCTCGAGGCAGTCTCCATGAGCCCGACGAGTGAAAAGTGAGCGGTTGAACCAGTGTTTAAATAAAGATTCGCGCGCCGCAAAGGCTCGGACGCTGACACTTGTGCGCACGCATTGATTTGCACCCGGAGCAGTGCTGCCAACTCTAGCTAAAAGTAAGTATATCTACTTACTTTTGCCCTTCATAACAAACCTACTTACTATGCTTCTCGATCTACTTACTTTTTCCTTCTATAACCTATCTACTTACTAATCTACTTAGATTTGCTCTAGGTGAGTTACTTTTGTTTTGTTGAAAGAAACAAACTTTTGTTGTTTGTTTCTTTCCTCTATGTATTTGCTACAAAACAGTTAGTGAAAGTTAAATTTATGATTTCTAATTCTAACTCAAATTTTCAATACAAATATGTAGCTCAAAACTTTAAAGCTTTCGCACAACATGACTCTAAAAAGCATAGCATGAGAAATATAAAGTGAAATAAATCCTGTGTTCTCCGGGAACCACCGTTTTGGATATAGACATTTAACATTATGACAAACCTAGTTGATCAATATGTATTTAAGAAAACCAAAGAAAACTCATTCTTGAATTGACAGTGTCTAGATGGAACGTTATATTTCTCGAATAACCAGGTCGTCATCAACTGTGGCGTGTGCTATTGGAAACGACAGGGAGTCGCCTAGCTCAGCAACATATAATCAAAGACAAGAGACAAAGGTATGAGCAGAACTATCGGGATCAGTGAGAGGTAGTTTTCTGTTGTGTGTCAAAAAGTACAAGAGGTAATTCATATGCTCTTTGCAAAATTTGCTTGCATCATCTATATATTGCCAAACGGAACAAGCGGCACTTCACAAGCACGAAAAAACGCATTCACATATAGTACGTAGTAGTACAGTATGGAAACAACTTACGGTGAAGGAACCACTTTCAAATGGAAAACGGTATGCAAGCAAAAGTTTGTTCTGTTCTCTTTTTGGCAGAGCACAATTGATCATTTACTTTGATGGAGTATTTTCCGCGGTGTCTAAGTGCAATGGCATTGGACTCTGAAATTCTTAAACGATTTACATAGGTGCGGTCGTACGAAGTTTACTGTTATTCTGATGAATGTTTTGGGGGCAAATTATGTGGAAAAATTGGCTGGAATTTTAAATAAGTCTAAATTTTCACTCATTATAGATGAGGCTCCTGATATTTAAACACAAGGAAATGTGTCTGCCACTGGTTCCATATCTGTGCTTTTTAAGCATGTGAAAAGCTACCAGGATATATGGGAAATTTGACGAGAGACCTATGTAATTATCTGAGAAGTTCCAAGCGCCTTTCGAACTTCAAGTCATTGCAAAAACTTTTTGATATGAAACTACTTCGATTTCTCTTCCCTTTGCAAACAGGATGGCTTTCACTAGAATGTGTTGTATCCAGTTTAGCTGACCAATTCAATTCACTTTAGTTCCGGATTATTACAAAATCTTAATGTAATTGTTCTTTAGAAGAAAGTGATTGGAATTCAGAGAACACAGAAGAATTTTGGACTCATATAAAGTCAATATTACAATAGTTGATCAGGGTGCATTTGATGCATTGTGTGCTTTTATATTCAATATATTAATGCTTCCACTCTTTTTTGCTTGCGCTGAGTTAATATTTTCTCATGACAGTCTAATTAAAACTAAAACTAGAAATTATTTTTGTAATGAAATAATTAGAGGCTGCCGGCAAGTAAAAGCTCTGTTGAAAATGAATAATTCAAATTAGACTTTAAAGTGACGCCTGATATAATTTTTTTTTTATATAGTGCTTCCCAGACAACTGGTTTGCTGGTATAAGGGATAGAACAAAGTTTTTTTTTTTTTTTTTTTTTTTTTAGTTTTAATTAAGAAATTTTTCCGAAACATGTGTACTTTTAAAAAATAATAATAAATAAAATGTATCTGATTTGTTTTAATAAAAAAATTATGCCCGATATTTAAAGAAAATGAAAACTATTTTTCTACTTACCGTTTTTGCTGTTCTACTTACTTTTCTGTGGGAAATCTACTTACTCGCCGGATTTTTAGTTGGCAGCACTGACCCGGAGGAACCATCGTCGTGCTTGCAGCGGCAATTTTTAGCGCTTTGTCGGCCATTTTGTCTCTTCGTGTGAGTCGTCGATAGTATCATCGCCTGGACTATTTCCTACGACGAGCCGTCACAGTACGTTAAAAAGTACCGTGGTGAGTTACAAGTACCCGCCGTGATCCACTTAACTAGATGCTTCCATCGAAACCTCGAAAGGGTCTGCCAGTGAATCCAGCGAAAGTGCGGAAGACGTCTATTGCTTTAAGTTTTCACTTGTTCTGCCTGGAATTGAACACCATTCGTCTTCGGGTGTTATATAAGTTTGAAGTTGCGCGTAAAATGGAGGATTCGTTGGATCGCGTCGCCAATTAATTTACCAACCACGTGTCATGGAGTAATCGTGTCGGTGTGGCTTGAGCATATAAAAAAAAAACTCTAGCGCACTTGAACCGCTAGAAACACTAATGTTCGAAGAACAGTAGAAGAATCGTCCTGGTTTTGAGTGCATATTCCACCACATGAGCTGCTTATTACGGCCAGACTGTTTCAAATGCCACGTTTTACTTTGGTCTCAAGAATGCATTATAACTCATATGGTAGAAGGTTTCAGATATTACCACTGGCATGAATTTCAACGTTTATGAGAGCAAAACACGGTTTAATTATATTTGTTATCAGTTGCTTATTTCACAAAATTTTGAAAGCAGCATCTCATATAACATCAATGAAGAAAATACTCAGTGCCTGCAGCACTATAACTGAAGTTGATGTTTGGGGCTGCGATCCGAAAAATTTGCAGAACTTTGGGAATTGAAACATCGGTTATTTATCTTCATTGTAAATGTTTCCAGTATGAATACTAACTGTAAGCATTTATTGAGACAAAAGTAGCACAACCGACTCGTGCTGGCAACTTCTCGCCAGTGTCAAAGCCAAGATATTACATTCGAAGCTATAGGAGTATAAAGAAATTTAGGGTTACCTGCAGCGAGTTTTTTCAAATAATCGAGAGCTTAATTTTTGCTGTTTATTGTCACCACAATATCATTACCAATTGAAAATTCTACGATAAAACCGCTTAATAAAGATATTGCAAACAAACGCAAACCCAACAATAGCTGGCAACCCTATCGTGGTTTTTCAACCAAATTTGGCCTGAATAATGTGTTAGATAGGTTCCATTAATTGTATGAAATTCGTATTGGTTTCATGACTGCACTGGAAGTTATAGGGCAAAAAGTTTTATTTTCCTGAGCGAATTTTCAAGACTAAGGACACAAAAGTGACCATAGCTGGCAGCACCAATCGAATTTTCCAACCAAATTTCTATCAAACAGAGTTTAGAGTAAGATTCAGCTACTGTGTCAATTTTATGCATAAGATTTGTAAACAGATTGGTTTTATTGTAAGAAACGGACATTTTTTAGGATATTCGATGGTTTGAATGTTTCACTTCCAAATTTTTATTTTTTCAAATTTATGACACAAAAATTATCATAGCTGGCAGCTCCAACCGAATTTTTCAACCAAATTTCTACCAAACGTGGCTAGGTCCAGCTACTTTATGAATTTCGTCAAAATCGAACGATTGATTCACAATTTATTGGGCTAAAAGCAGTTCTTTTTTTAGTGATTTTTCAAAATAGCACCACTGGCACAGAATCGCCTGCATTTCAAAATCACTTCTATCAGATCTGGTTCTATTTAAGACCAATACATTCTGCCAATTTATATTCATTCTGCTCATCAAATCGTGAGTTTCCGTGAACAGAAGTTTTTGATGCTAAAAATATAGGTAAATTGGGCAAGAGTTACCAGGCGTGCCAATTATACCATATCCATTTTCTTTTTGTCTTTGTAAACAAAGCACAAGATTTACATGAGTGGCTGTTTTTTGAAGAAGCGGCTTGTTTTCAAGAGAGACGATGATTTGAAGGTTTTCACTTTTAGTGCCTGCATTAGCGATAGGGTTCCCAGCACGCTCATTAAAAGCTACAGAAATCCACAACTAAATAAAACCAATATGTCCTGAAAATTTCGTAATGATTGAATATGTTTGTCAAAGGTAATCGCAATTTAAAAATTATTAAACTTTCCCGTTCTGTTTTTAGGCACCCAGCGCACACATGGGGTTAAAAAATTCCAAAACATTATCTGATTCACATGTTAAACACGTTCGAAATTTATTTCGTAAACTTTATTTTTCCAAAAATTATTTGTGTACGGAATAATAGGTATATTAAAAATATCACTAAAATGGTCGCCGGTGCCAAAGAGTTACAGATTATTAACTTTTTGTGAGACCTTGCACTAATCTGCATATACACAAATGTGTCCTGAAAATTTCAGTTCAATCGGATGGCGCGTTCCTGAAATTTTTTCACTGATATCTTTTGATGATATATATATATATATATATATATATATATATATATATATATATATATATATATATATATATATATATATATATATATATATATATATATATATATATATATATATATATATATATATATATATATATATATATATATATATATATATATATATATATATATATATACACTCTGACAAAAAAGTATCCGGAAATTCTCATTTAAATTGCCCGCATTGAGTATTTTTAAGTATTTGAAATTTCTGTATGTTGGTAAGACTGTCCGTAATTACTATGCCAAACATGAGCGCAATCTGTCAACTAGTTTGTTTACGACAGCTGTTGAAACCAGTCGATCTCAGTAGTAGTCTGCGAATTTTACAATGGAAAAAAATATTGAACAAAGAGTTTGTCTCAAATTTTGTGTTTTGAACGAAATTTCGTGTGCTGACTCGTTGCGAATGCTAGAAAAGGCTTATGGAGACTCTGTTTTATTGAAAACCCAAGTGTACGAATGGTACAAAGCCTTTAAAAACGGTCGGGAGATCGTCGAAGATTTGCCTCGTTCAGGTCGACCGTCGGCCTCTTCAACCAACGATAACGTCGAAAAAATCAAGGAAATTGTGCTCGAAAATCGTCATGCCAGTGTTAGAGAGATAGCTCGT
>OZ022264.1:124473752-124663752 GCA_963978885.1 Nemotelus pantherinus | reverse complement strand
AGATGGTAATCATTGTAAGTACTGAATTTGAATTTTGTTGTCCTTGGACGGAATCGGCAGATAATTAGGCGAAATTTTCTTGATGCGGACGTACATATTGTTTAGACATGATCAAACACTTATTTCAGTGAATGATTTGCCACGATCAGAAATGAATCTAAGCGGTAGACAATCTAAGTGCATTTTTCTTGAGACGGCCGCTCAACATTAAACTACTCGTTTTGCAATGGTTAATTCGGAATTCATGTTGGAGTGATGTTTACAAGTCGGATTTCCGCACCCGGACGATTTTTATTATATATCATACGAAAATTTAATGCATCATACTTGACGCGTGCTAACGGTCTGGAAAGCGTAACTCTCGTACGAATTAGAAGCAGTTGCAGTTTCAATAGGCATGTTAAGGACACTGGATATTAACATACGTGCCATTCTTGTTTTGTTAATGAATAATTTGCTTTACCTCTATAACGTAAATGATGTGCGGGTGTTCCGTCTTAATAATTTAACTGCTAGTTATTGAATCATGCAGAACTATTGTATAGTCGAATATGGAATGTTCTTTTTTACGTAATACTTATGTATATAGTAGAAAATCGATCTGAATAGCATTAAGCCCTGTCTTTAATAACCTTTTCTAATTAGTGAAGTAAAATTGCTGTTGAGAGCTTTGTCTTATAAAAGAAAGGTTGTTTCTAAGCATATTAAATGAGACGGTCCTTTGTTTCTTCCCCGTCGGATCTACCACGTGTTCAGGAACAGGAATTGAGCTCAATTTACCCTTCTTTATACGATTTTTTTTTGTTGCAGAAGTCTATTTGAATGACATACGCCCGTAACCATAAGCCTAGGGCTTAGAAGATTCCTTCTTTAAAAAGAAATCTTCTCAATAAAAATTTTACGCATCCTAATAAGGCCGTAGAAATAAGATGCGCTAGGTTGTTAATGTGATGACCGGAATGTGATAATTTGAAAAGTGAAATGAAAACTACCGAGTAACATATTTGTGTACAAAAATCATTTTGCTAAAGAAAAGAAAAACATAGATATTAAAAGAAAGGTATGCACGTGCGTAGAGTACTTGGGTACACATAACCATGCATTAAATGTAAAACTGCCTGGTCCTCGGATTGTCCGATCCGCGAATTATTGTGGAACTTGCGAAATGATGGAATGCTAATTCTCAAAATATCGCGTCGTTGTAGGCGCGCCGCGCGTGTTCAGCAAAAGCGTTGTATTTTACCGTTTCGACTTTAGATTAATAATGATTGTTACTCGCTACTAAGCAGTGAATCCGGTGCTAAAGATAGATTATGGATATACTTTATTTATTACTATAAGTCAAGCGTTGTACTCTTGATTGATAGTACTTTGGAACCTTGCATGCTTCATGCTTAATTAATTATGCTTATACACCATACCCAATTCAACGAAGAAAAAACTCTAGCGCACCTGGACCGCTAGAAACACTAATGTTCGAAGAACAGTAGAAGAATCGTGCAGGTTTTGATTGCATATTCCACCACATGCGCTGCTTATGACGGCCAAATTGTTTCAAATGCCCCGTTTTACTTTTGTCTCAAGAATGCATTATAACTCATATGGTGGAAGGTTTCAGATATTACCACTGGCATGAATTTCAACGTTTATGAGAGCAAAACACGGGTTAATTATATTCGTTATCAGTTGCTTATATCACAAAATTTTGAAAGCAGCATCTCATATAACATCAATTAAGAAAATGCTCAGTGCCTGCAGCACTGTAACTGAAGTTGGAGTTTGGGGCTGCGATCCGAAAAATTTGCAGAGCTTTGGGAATTGAAACATCGGTTATTTATTTTCATTGTAAATGTTTCCGGTATGAATACTAACTGTAAGCATTTATTGATACCAAAGTAGCACAACCGACTCGTGCTGGCAACCTTTCGCCAGTATCAAAGCCAAGAATATATAACATCTGCTTCACGTTGTTATATAACATTTGAAGTTATAGGAGTATAAAGAAATTTAGGATTACCTGCAGCCAGTTTTTTCAAATAATCGAAAGCTTAATATTTGCTGTTTATTGTCACTACAATATCATAACCAATTGAAAATTCTACGATAAAACCGCTTAATAAAGATATTGCAAACAAACACAAAACCAACAATAGCTGGCAACCCTATCATGGCTTTTCAACCAAATTTGGCCTGAATAATGTTTATAATAGGTTCCAGTAATTGTATGAAATTCGTATTGATTTCATGACTGCACTGGAAGTTATAGGGCAAAAAGTTTTATTTTCCTGAGAGAATTTTCAAAACCAAAGACACAAAAATTACCATAGCTGGTAGCACCAATCGAATTTTTCAACCAAAATCAAACAGAGTTTAGAGTAGGGTGCAGCTACTGTGTCAATTTCATGAAAATCTGGTTACTAATTCACATTTCATAGGGCAAAAAGCATTTTTTTTCTTTGTAATTTTTCAAGATGGCACCACTGGAACAGAGTTGCCTACAATTCAAAATCGCTTCTATCAGACCTGGCCCTTCTTAAGTCCAATGCATTCTGTAAATTTCAATTCTATCTGATTATTGATTCGTGAGTTCCCGTGAACAGAAGTTTTTGAAGCTAAAAATATAGGTTAACTGAGAAAGGGCTACCGTTCTTGTCCGACATGAAATTTCCAAAGTTTTACTTTGAACGTGTAGATTGAGCATAAGATTTGCATACAGATTGGTTTTTTTGTGGAAACGGACATTTTTTAGGATATTCGATGGTTTGAATGTTTTCACTTCCAAATTTTGATTTTTTCAAATTGAAGACACCAAAATTATCATAGCTGGCAGCTCCAACCGAATTTTTCAACCAAATTTCTACCAAACGTGGTTTGAAGTAAGGTGCAGCTACGATGCGAATTTCGTTAAAATCGAACGATTCAATCAGAACTTATAGGGCTAAAAGGAGTTATCTGTTTTAGTGATTTTTCAAGATGGCACCACTGGCACAGAATCACCCGCATTTCAAAATTACTTCTATCAGACCTGGTCCTATTTAAGACCAATACATTCTGCAAATTTCAATAAATTCTGTTCATCGGATCGTGAGTTTCCGTGAACAGAAGTTTTTGATGCTAAAAATATAGGTAACTTGGACAAGGGTTACCAGGCGTGCCCGTTATACCATATCAAATTTTTTTCTTTATTTATGTAAACAAAGCACAAAATTTACATATGAGTGGCTTTTTTTTTAAGAAACGACATTTTTTCAAGAGAGACGATGATTTGGAGGTTACCAGGCGTGCCCATTATACCATATCCATTTTCTTTTCGTCTTTGTAAACAAAGCACAAGATTTACATGAGTGGCTGTTTTTTGAAGAAGCGGCATTTTTTCAAGAGAGACGATGATTTGAAGGTTTTCATTTTTAGTGCCTGCCCTAGATACAGGGCTGCCAGCACGCTCATTAAAACGTACATTTACTCACAACTAAAGAAAACAAACATGTCCTGAAAATTTCGTAATTATTGAATAGTTTTGTCAAAAGTTATTGCAATTTAAAAATTTTCAAATTTTCCCGTTCTCTTTTTACGCACCCAGCGCACACATGGGGTTAAAAAAATTCCAAAACGTTATCCGATTCACATGTAAAACTTGTTCCAAATTTATGTCGTCAACTTTATTTTTGCAAAAATTATTTGTGTACGGAATAATAGGTATATTAAAAAAATCACTAAAATGGCCGCCGGCGCCAAAGGGTTAAATATTTTTAACTTTTTGTGAGACTTGGCACTATTTTGCATATACACCAATGTGTTCTGAAAATATTTCAGCTCAATCGGATGGCGCGTTCCTGAGATTTTTTGATGATATATATATATATATATATATATATATATATATATATATATATATATATATATATATATATATATATATATATATATATATATATATATATATATATATATATATATATATATATATATATATATATATATATATATATATATATATAGAAATATGAATTTTTGGCCAAAGTGATTTTAATACTAATGTTCTTCTTCGAACATTAGTAAAAAGATCGTTATTGTTATGATTAGCTGAACTTTAAAATCAATACGACACTATCTTGTCATCACATTGAAACGCGCCCATAAACAATGCATTGATTTTATCAGCAACTTTCCTTAATAGATCAAAACCTCTTTCTTTTAAATTATCATATATTCTTACGAATAACTTAGATTGTAAGTTTGTTGTTAATCATAAGAAACTCGATTCATATTCAACAATTGTTTGTGGTATTTACAAACGCCCACATGGTTTTATTCGATATTATCATGCTCAGAAAGAAAAATTGTTGTGTACTAATGGAGGTGTGAAGTTCCTTATATGTTGGAATACTTTTAATATTTTTGTTGTTGACACTTTCCCCTTGATTATTTCAAAAAATAAATAAAAATATTTTTGTTAATTGAGGACAGCAATAGAATGATTTGAGTTACATAAGAAATATAGTAATGTTTTGTGAATTTGGAAAAAAACAAGGAGAAGTCGCATAATAGCGCTTTATTTATTGATGTCTTTAGAATTTTTATAATCGTATTGGGTTTCACCTTACGAATACCCAGATAAAGCAGGCAAAAGCTGGCTTAACTATTACAAATCTTTCTATATAGTTACCTATATTTTAGCTTATTTAAAGATTTATCGTACTAAGAATTTGATGAGCCTAACGTTAAGAATTAGGATTAATTTTGTTTTGTTTATAAAATAAAAAAAGAAACAAATGTTTTGTTAAACTTTATAACCGAGGCCTTCTTATTGGGCGAAAGCCCGGGAAGTTATTTCTTTTTCAGGGTCCGCGCATGGCCTGGCTGGCCAATAATATGATTATGTGGTGACTTATTTTCGTGATTTTTCAGCTTTTCTTAAAAAGGAGGGATATTGTTCGCACCTGTTAGTTTTCACTTTGTTTTAGCTTTTTGGATTTTTGTTAATGGCCAGTATCAGTAGGTGGAGCACCCCAGACCATCGGGGTTAGGGCTCCGCCACCATCGGGGGCCCGGGCCTGTCTGCCTCACCCGGGTTTCTTTGAAAAGAGAGGCAGTGTTTCCCCTTTTTCCTTTTTTTAGAATTTCGATTTTCTGGCTCCGTGCGTTGTCACGAGCACTGGGTCTGTTTAGCCAGCCCATGTTTTAGAGCCACGAGTGGTTTCCTTAACGGAAAAATGCCACTTTTGTCCCTTGGGTATTTCTATATGCCAGTTTGCGGCTACGATATTATGACGGATGAATAATACGTAGCATCCCGTTTCTCAAGAGAGCTGACCAACCCCATTGTTCAAGAACCCACCCCAGCCGCAGCGAGCTAGCATCGGAGTTGGTTAAAGGGTACCCCGCTAATGCGGACGAGGGGCCTTCACGGCCATTTCTAGGGTTACATGCCCTCGGGGCAGCTTCTTTTTTTTAATTTGCCTCTCGAATGGCAGGAGCCATTCACACTTGTTGGACCTTAGCCATCTTGGTTCCAGACTCCGGTCTGGTTCTGAGTTGTGCTAAGGCCAGACACTCTCATTTACATTTTCGCTACAAATTTTTCAGAAGATGATTGGCTGAGACGTATTTCAAAAATCAAAAGCTGCAATTTAGTTCATGATGATTTTCAAAGCAGCAACAAACCAACCTCCCCCCCTCCCCCCTAACATAGTTTTGCCCAATAAGAAGATACCGTTTTTTGTAAAAGAAGTACCAGATTTCACCGATAAATCTTGGCTTAGCAGGATCTTAAAGGAAAAACTTTCCATCAGTGATTTTAGCGTTGAGATCTTACCTCAACATTATAAATATGCAAGCAGGTGCTACAAAGTTTTAATTTATGAAAAGTATGCCTGGCTTTTCACTCACGTGAATGGAAGCGTTAGGAGCTATCAATGGAATGGCATGATGTTTCGTCATTGGAGGACCATCATCGCCAGCAGCAACATTAAAAGTAGAAATAAGGTGTCAATTGTGGCTAGTAACTGTACTTCACCTGTTTCTAATAGCCAGGTAGCTCCTTCAAGTCTTCTGACTAGAGACCTCCCCAGCTTTAATCGAAATTCTACCGTCAGGTGCTCCCATCCTGAGACTCATACTAAAGCATATCCAACTCAAGCCTCCTCTCCATCTGAGACTTCCGTAATTTATGTTCCGACTCAATCTAAGCTCGTAATTGAAATTCATCCAGTAGAACATTAACTATTGGCACTACTCTTGCTAAGACTTCTGCTAATTCTAACTCGTTTAAAAATTCTTTACTTAAAACGTATAACCGTATCGGGTCTTGGTCCTAACAAGATATCCTCATTCAAAAGCCTCAGAATTTTTCACAACAATTGCGATGGTATGAGGGGTCAAATAAATAAATTCTTTCTTGACACCAAATCCTACCATTTCAACTTGCTTGTCTTCACTGAAACAGGGCTAAATGACTTCCATGTCAATGAAAAAATCCTCGACAGTACCTAAACAATCCATAGAATTGACACAGACTATGCTTCCACTGGTCAATCAAAAGGTAGTGGTGTCTTACTCGCGGTTAAAAACACTCACTCAAGTGAATTTATAAACTCTGCCTCGCACGAATTGTTTCAGCATATATTTATCCACGTTTCAATTGACAAAACCTCGGTTTATATTAGTTTATTTTACGTTCCACTCAGATCTAACGAATCAGTGTACAATTATATATGCGAGCAAATATCTTGTTTTATGGCTTCTCGTAGTCCTGAGGATAAAATTATATTCTTGGGTGATTTTAATTGCCCGAATTTTTTGTTTCTGATAAGTCTGATGATGGTTTTGTACCAGATAACCTACTTGAGTCTTCTGATTTTAACCTTGCAAGTGCATTGTATGGACATGATTTCCAACAGGTTGTTCCGACTCCCAACCAAAATGGTAATTGATTAGACTAATCTTTAAAACTGTTTATGACGATGTAGTGGTTAGCCTAGCAATGACACAGGTAATCGTTTTTCTAATAGTCTTCACCATTTCACTCTTACAGTTGAACTTTCCAGTACAGGTTGCAACATGTTAAGTACATACAATAAAATCATTGTGTACAGTTGCCATAATGCTGATTATAATAACATTCACAATTTCCTTGACAATGACGATTGGACAAATGTGTTTATGTGCCATTCCCTTGATGATGATGTAGCCATGTTTTACTGAATAGTATTTGATGCGGTCGATAAGTCTGTACCTAAGATAAGGAAAAGAGATAAACTCTCTGAGTCTTGGCTTGACAAGACTCTTAGACGTCTGAGAAATCACAGAAACAAACTTTACAGGCAAATGAAGAATCGAGTCAACATAAGCCATCGTATTAAAGAAGAATACGATTTCATTGCTCATGAATTCTGTACTAAGTGTCACGAAGCGTATGACAGGTACATTAAAACTACTGAGGAGAATATTTTCCGCAACCACAAAAAAATTTTTGATTTTGTTAATATGAAGCGGAAACCAAGCGGCTACCATTCTTCAATGTCCAGTAAAAATTTGATGTGGTCTTATTCTCCTCAGGAGATCTGCAACTTTTTTGCTGACCATTTTCAAGAAGTTTTTGGTCCAGTTAGCATCCCAACGTTGTATCGATTCCCAGGTGCGACTCAAATAATTTTCGCTGAGGTTTTTACCTTATCGAGGAATGAAATATTTACTGCCATTATGGAGCTTGACAATAACAACGGCCTTGGGCCTGACTCCCTTCCTCCTAATTTTCTGATCAAGTGTGTAAAACAACTGATCTCGCCCCTTCATACTATCTATAATCAATAATTCTCTCTCCTCTGGGCTATTTTCTTCGTATTGGAAATCTTCTTACATTACACCAATTTATAAAAGTGACGATAAACGTTTTATTCAAAATTATAGAGGCATCGCCATTCTTTCTGCTATTCCTATACTATTTGAAAAAATCATCTACTGCAAATCTTTTTCTCTGGTCAGCAGCAGGGATTTAGGAAAGGTTGTTCTACTACAACTAATCTCATGGTGTTTGTTTCTGATGTTTTGCAAAATGGAGAAAGATGATCAAATTGACGCAGTCTATACAAACTTTAGCAAAGCATTCGACCGAGTTGATCACTCCATTTTGATCCCCAAGCTGAAACAATTCAGAGCTGCAGGATCATTACTAAAGTGGCTTGGCTCCTACCTTCATGACCGCTTGCAGTTAGTAAAGTTCCAAGGTCTTATTTCTAAGAAAGTCAACGTTAAATCCGGTTTACCTCAAAGAAGTCACCTTGGCCCTCTTCTATTAAATATTTTTACATCTGACATATCGGATGTTTTATCTGAAATTCCTCATTTACTGTATCCGGACGATCTCGAAATCTACCATGTCATCAGTTCACCATCTGACGCTACCTTTTTTGACTGAACTCTCTAGAACATTGGTACTCCGTGAACAAGCTTTCTCTTAACAATGCCAAATGCCGCGAGTTATGTTACGTACCTTCCCGTATGATAGAAAAATACTTGGTTTCAATTTAAAATAAGTTTATTATAGCTTTCGATACAAAACGTAACTGTCTGGCAAATCTGAGAAGCAACTTTTATAAATTTACAATAGTGCTTACTCAGTTGCATGTACAAACGAAAGAAAAATGCAAATTTATACTCGACCGGAAATGCTGCGGTCGATAGATCGTTTTCATGTGGCCGAAAATATGCAAGGTAATTAGAATAAACTATAGGTAATTAGAATAAGCTATGATTGGGTCACGTGGACGTCGTAGATGAAACTCTTCCCCCCTCGGACTGAAGCGTAGGTAACAGGAATTGTAGTTTTGGGGTTGCTGTTGCTGGAGCAGATGCATTGACTTCGAATATGGATTCTCGAAACTTGTAAATTACGTATGCCGCAATAGTCAGAAATGCAACGCCTTGTAAGATTTGCAGGAAATGGGAGATCGTGTGTTTTGTATTTGTGATATTCTCAAGGTTTCCGATGGCTGTGATAGTATCAAAATTATGTTTTTGCAACGGGTCCAAGGTAAAGTTATCCTTTTGTGTTGTATAATTAATTTTTCCAAATGCTGTTGTGTGGATGATAACGTCGTCCCAAAATTTTCTCGGTTCCCCCTCATAAGCGATCCCATTTATTTGTATGTCACAGTTTTTGAAGTGAATGAGTGCGGTTCCCAAGGCAGTATCCGGGGCAAACGGACAAGTAGAGTTTATGGGCACTTTTTGGCTGTTAACGAGGAGGATATAGTTGTCCTCCGGTTGGTAAATTTCGATTTCTCCGTCCGCTTCGAGGAATTCGCATTCGGCGAGTTTGTTCTGGACCAAGTTGCTGATGCAATTAGAAGTTTTTTTGCGTTCCACGTAGGGTGACTTTTGGCAGTAGAATACTTTTTCGATTTCCGAGCATCTTTCTTGAAAGTGTTGGATATTGCTCGAGTTTAGGATTGTGTAAGGTTTTGATGCTTTTTTGAGGTTATTTTGTGTGGGAATCGGAATTAGGTGGAAAAAGGTATAATTTTCATTTCAGAAAATTGGAATCTGGACATTAAATACTATGTAAGTGCCATTTTGATAAGCTTGTAGTGCTAAGAGCTCGTAAATATTTTCTTCAGTTTGTAAATTAATCATATCTTTTTTTAGAGAAGTATGAATTTTCGAGAGCTCCTCAGGGCTCAGAATTTGTTTCGATATTATGCCTAGTTTTGCCAAGATAATTGCTTCCGATATATCTGACAAGTGGCTATGGAGAATGTCTATTTGATAATTAATTTGGTTTAGGAATTGAATGTGTTGAAGAAGATCATTGTTTATTCTTATTCCGTTGTTCATCAGGTCTTGATTTAGTCTAAAGTGATTTGATACGATTTTTTACTGTGAGTTTATATGGTCAGTGATATTCCTGAACCTTTGAATCATTTGATGGTTAAGGAAAGATTGGTCGTTAGTGACATTTTGCAAAGTATATTGGTTTGAAAGTAATTTATCAATTTTCTTGTTTAAGCGAACGGCGTCATTTGAATCCAAGTTAACTGTGAGAAATTTCATGGCTGTTCCCAGTCCGTTTATCAGTCCTCGTTTATTTAGGAATTTTGGTAGTAGTGTCCTTAGTTTAGTTTGTAGTTCATGTAGTTTAATTTTTGTAGTATGTAATGTATCGTTAAGCTCATGTATATTGCTTAGACCCAGGAGTGTGGTTTGTAATTTATCGAGGCTAGTGCTGTACATTTCCAGGCGTATAATATGTATAAAGTCCTTGTGTCCTTAGATGAGTTTAGCTGTCCCTAGTTGTAGTGGTAGAAGTCCCTGGTTCTTGCGTAGGTCGTGCAATTCCAATCTCTGTCCCTGTGTCCTGGTTAACCTGAAATTTCCTTTTTTTCTTCAGTTTTGATTTGTGTATTTTCTTATCTTTAAAGGTAATTATGGTCAATCTATTATTTCTTTTAACTTTTTGTTTACTAAATCGTGGGGTAAGCTTGTTTCTCCTGTTTTCTTTGCAGAATACTTTTTCATTTTCCTCACACGGTATTGGAGGTTCCCTATTTTTGTTTAAACTATTGATGTTTTTCTCCACTGCTTGTTGCAATTTGTATTTGATGGTCGGATAAATTTGTTCCTGGAATGCGTTAAGTTTCTTTAAGAACTCGTGTTCATTATCAAATTTTACTTCATTGAGGAACTCATGAGTGCGCCCGGTGAAAAGTTCGTAAGGAGTATGGTTAGTTACAGAGTGTATTGCGTTGTTATATGTTATCACTGTCTCGTTTAGAATTTCGTCATGGTCTTTGTCTTTCATTTTGTTGTATATAATACGATAAATTTCTGTTAGTGTCGAGTGTGCTCTTTCTACAGGTGAGCTACTATTACTCTGTGAGAACGAAGTTGTGTGAAGTTGGGAGCAAAAATCTTTGAAAATGTTTGAAGTGAACTCTACACCCTGGTCCGTAATTAATGTTTTTGGAGCGCTGTGTAGACTGATGAAATGTTTTAATGATTTGATTATCGTTAAACTGTTCTGAGCAACTAACGTATACGTTGCAAGGAATTTAGAGAACTTGTCGATTATAGTCAGTATATTTTTGTGATTTATTGAGTAAATGTCAACATGTACAATATCTAGCGGTTCGCATGGTGATGGAGGTTTTTCGAATTCGTAGCCAGGAGGATTTCTATCGTATTTTAGGGTCTGCCACTCAAGGCAATTGTTTATTGTTTTGATAATTTTGTTTTTCATGAATGGAAAATAGTAAGTTCTCTTAAGGTGATTAGTCGTTTCGTTTTTTCCTCTTTGGTTGTTTTTCATATGATAGTCATTAATTATTTTGTCTTGCTCATCGCTTTCCTTTATATCGGTAAGTATGTGTGTACAACGAATAAGTTTGAAAATTTTGTTTCTTGAAAAGAATTTTGAATAAACGGTTTGAGCAATTTTAAACGTCTCGTTGTCTGTAAAGATAGTTGTTGTTTTGTTTGGGGCTAAGTACCTTTTGAATTATTCTGTTACGTTTTCCTCATTGAAACTGTTCATTTTTATGGTGCGACGTTGTTTATTCTTAAAAGGAACTTCGATAAAAGTAGAGGGAGATCCATTGTAAACTTCAAGGACGAGTTGAAGGTTAAACTCGTTCAGAGGTCGTTCGGAGATATATATGTGGTCGTCTGATTTTTCAGTTGCTGAGTGGATTGTTGCACATGTAGAACTCACGTCTTGATTGCTTGCACTGTGAACATTGGTTTCTATTTCTGTGGGACAGGGAATTTTGATTTGACTAAGTGCATCAGCAATAGAATTTAGTTTGCCTTTCTTATGGATAACTTTGTAGTCAAATTCTTCCAACCTAAGTTTCCAACGAATAAGTTAAGAATTTGGATCTTTCAAACTCATTAGCCACGTAAGGGGCTGGTGATCGGTAACTATTTGAAATTGGTGTCCGAAGAGATATGGGCGGAAATATATTGTTGCCAGACTACTGCGAGTAGTTCCTTTTCGGTTGTGAAGTAATTAATTTCAGTATTTGTGAGGGTCCTACTAGCGTAGCAGATTGGCTTGTCAGAACCAATTGGACCTTGAGATAATACTGCATCAATAGCAAAGTTACTAGCGTCAGTCGTCAGGTCGACTGGCTTCGAGAAGTCAGGATATTGGAGTATAGGCTCGTTTACGAGTAGCTCGTTTACGAGTAGCTCGTTTACGAGTAGCTCGAATGTCCTAATGTATTTCTCGTTCAAGTCAATATTCCTACCTTTCTTTAAACACTCCGTCAGTGGTTTCGTTAACCGAGCAAAATCCTTGATAAATTTTCGATAGTAACCAAGGAGTCCTAAGAACGCCTTGATTTCTGTCCTGGTTTTAGGGATAGAGTATTCTGTGATAGCTCTAATTTTCTCTGGGTTCGGCTTAACACCATTACTGGTGACAATATGGCCAAGAAAACTAACTTCTTTCCTAAGAAATTCAGACTTATCTAATAGAACTTTAAAATTTGCTGACCTTAATTTCTCAAAGACCTTCCTTAAGTTTTCCATATGTTCCTGAAGTGAAGTTGAGAAGATGATTATGTCGTCTAGATACACGAGGCATATTTTTCCTTGTATATCCTTCAATACACTATCCATAAATGTTTGAAATGTGGCTGGGGCATTTTTTAGCCCAAAGGGCATACGAACGAATTCGTAGTGCCCATTTTCCACAGTAAATGCGGTTTTACCCACGTCTTGAGGATCCACTTCGATTTGGTAGAACCCGCTTGCCAAATCGATAGTTGAAAAATACAAGCATCTACCTAGTTTGTCCAGAATTTCATTAATGTTTATAATGGGGTATTTTTCGCTTATGGTTTTCTCGTTAGGCTTCCGGTAATCTATTACCAGGCACCACTTTTGTTTACCACTAGCGTCTCTCTTTTTGGTTACTATCCAAATAGGAGAGCTCCAAGGTGAAAAACCAAATCTTGTTATACCTTGCTCCAACATTTGCTGGATCTGTGATTGAACTTCTTTCTTGTGAACGAAGGGATATCTGTATGATCTCGTATAGATAGGTATGTCGCCCGTTGTCCTAATACTGTGCTTGATGTTATTTGTAAATGTGAGGTTATCTCCTATCTTAAAAAAGATGCCGTCATATTCTTTACACAATCGGAGAATTTCGCTTTTCTCTTCGTCATTTAGGTGTGCGGTTCTAATAAGACTAGTAATGTCGCAAGAGTTTACAGGGTTTGGGAAATTCGTAGAAGTTATTAATCTCACAGAGGCTTTGTTTATCGAATTTTTGAGCTTTGATGGTTTGGTCTACATACAAAATTTCGTCGTGATCTGATTTATTGATTATTTCAATGATACTGAACCAGTTTCGAGCAAGGGAAATACCTTCGGATGTCGTTAGATTTTGGGATATTTCTGTTCTAGGCAAACATATTTCTCCATTTTCAACTTCCACTGGCAGTTTTGCAAGAAATTTCGAATTTAGTGGAACTACATATCTAGCTGATACAAAGTTGGGCTTGAAGTGGAGGTGTATGACTGAATTTTTTGTCACCAGGGTTTTATTTTCCAGGTCAACTTTTGCTGCGAGGTTTGAAAGGGTATCCAGTCCTAATAGGCCATCAAGGATCGTTGTAATTGTGACTGGATATATGTCTTCCAAGTCTTCCGAGTGGACATAGTCTGGGTTGAGGGAAGAAGCGGAAGCTCCTGTGGCAATCAAAAATTTTAGTGAGCGTCCGAAAGGAGATGATATATTGATGTAAGGAAGAGTAGATCCGGGCTTATTGATGTCTACGTAACCGATGGGGTCGTCGAGGCTGTTTGTGAAAAATTTAAGTCAACGATTTCGTTCTGTTCCGATTGCTGGTCAAAGCATTCTTCTTGGGTCTCTTCGTGTTCGTATGTGTAGTAGTTATCTAAATTTCGGAAGTTCGGGGTCGTATTTTGCTCTGAGTTTTCAGAGGAATTCACGTTGAATAGGTCTTTGGAAGTGAAGTTTGGAGGTCCCGTTGGTCGAAAGTAGTTATTTTGTTGGTACTGACTCTGTTGTGAGTTTTTGAATACTGATCCATCCATACTTTACAATTTCGATTACAATTTTGCTCATTAAGGTTATTTTGGTACCTAAATAGCTATAATAGTTTCGAATATTTAATTCATAAATATTTCGTTATTTATCTTATAAGATAAGTATGGCTTTATTCTAAAAGCTTTTTTTTGTATTGTTTTTAATTTAGTATTCTAATTGTAGAAAAATAGTAATTCACTGATTTTATAATAATGTAAATTTGTGTATGCATGTATGAAGTTTTTCATCAATTTTGTATCAAATAACAATAAAATTACCATACTTATATGTACATTTTTTTTGTGTATTTTTTTTTTGTAGAATATTTTCATATTTGTGGTGCATTTGGCATTAATCAATTATTGTGATTTTTCTTTTGCATTTTCTGTTTACTAGTATAAGTGAGTTAACAACATTTTTTTCTTCAAATTTTGTATGGTTTGTGGTATTCCTTTTGCTTTTCTTTTGTGTTTTTAACTAAAATTTATATAAAATTCAACGAGTTTATTTTTATATTTGATTGAATATACTTTGGTTTCGAAAAGTATATTCGATGAACTATGTACAGTAATAAATGTTTTACCTTAAAGTTCAAAAGTTTATTTCAATTTCTGAATGAACATTATTTTCTTTGATTTGTTTTTTCAGATTTTGCATGAAATTAATGCTGTTTCTCAGCTTGATTTGTAGTTCATTCATATAATTAAATTGAATTAAGCTTTCAATTATTCTCTTAAGGTACGCTGCGGCTGGAAGCTGAAACCTAAAACTAAAACCAAAACTTATTTCGGCTTTCAGGTATAAATAAACAAAGCATAATGACGTCATTTTCGATTTAGTTTAGCAAGGAAATGCTGCCGCTGGTTGCTCAAACTAAAACGTATATGACAGACACGAAACCTTTAAAGTATTTTTCAGTGTGTTCGCGATTGTAAAATGAATACGTTTCGGCAAAATAATCGACGAAGAAAGTGTGTGTTGGACATTGTGTTATTCAATGTGATATGTGATATTGTGAAACTAGAGAATGATTTGACTGAAGTAAAACGACGCAGAACAATAGCACCTTTCTTCACTAGCAAGCAAAACGAAGGAGCGCAAGAGTTGCTGATTAACTGCCACTTGGTTGATAACCATATCAGGTTTAAAGAATATTTCCGCCTTTAGCCGCATTTGTTTCAATTTGTTTTAAATGCAATCAGAAACGATATAGCAGCTTGCAAAACGAACGCAAATTTAAAACTGATATCACCAAGACTAAAGCTCGGTGTTACATTAAGGTTTGTATAAAGAAAACTATTTCACAATATAAAATTCATATTTTTATTATTTATTGCAAATTAACTTCATGTTTGATGGACCTGCTACGTGGACCATACCATCTTTAATTGAAAGTCCGAGTAACGGATTCAAACCGAGATTATAGTTTGAATCCAAAACTTAGACTTGCTGCTTTTCTAACGCCAAATTCATTTTCCGTTGGCACACAATTGTATTTATTGCCATTTTCATGTCTATTTGGTTTTTTTTCTGGGAAAGAAAGAACCGTTTCGCACATAGACTGGAAAAAATGCTCCATTGCGTTCATAGTCTTTTCCCCTTCTTTGCTATTATCCAGCAAAGTTTGCAGCAATTCCGTGCGTTTTTCCATTACCGCAATGTTAGATGCTGCATATTTTTCTTTGCGCATACCTCTCCGCTTTTTAGTTGGTGGTTTAGAAGACGATGCTTCTGTAGAGGTTGGAGATACAAATTCTTCGCACTCGAAGGTGAACGTAGTAGCCTTTGATGCAACTGACTCTTGTGAATCAGGGGATATTGTTGAAGCTAATATCGAGTCATTTGGCGAATATAGATTGTCATAAGCATAAGCGTTTTCAGTCGATAGGTGGTTTGTCATCAGCTTGTGGCATTCCACCTTAATGTTAGAAAGAGTATTCCTAAAAGCGCACGTTATTGTGAATTTGTGTCCATAAAAAGCATGTTAAATTAAATGATGTACTCACTCCTTTGCTACCACAGCAATTCCATCAAGAAATGAAAGCTGCTCCATTCTTGTTCTAATTTTTGGGGTGGCTGATCCTGTCCCCAGTTTATTTTCGCTTAAAACTCTTTTGTAATATTCGCGAATGTTTCCCAATTTCTTCGTACACGAGTTGACTGAGAAGAAAAAAGTTTACGTTTTAATTTTTTTTCAGATTTTTGGCAACAGGTGAATCTTTTCGATCTCTTGCGTTTCAGTTCAGAATACACAACAGTCACATCATTCGAATAGTTCATAGCTGTCTTGAGGCGATTGTGAAAAACTTATTAAATATCGCTATTCCTGCACCAACTGAAGTACAATTTAAAAAAAAATGCAAATGATTTTTCTTCCCGATGGAATTATCCATATTGTGTTGGAGCTATTGATGGGAAACATGTGTGAATTCGGTGTCCATCTAAAAGTGGCTCATTGTTTTACAACTACAAGGATTTTTATTCTGTAGTTTTACTAGCCATAGTCAATGCTAATTATATATTCATCGCAGTAGACATAGGATCGTATGGCCGTGAAGGCGATGCACAGTGGTCTATTTCGCGAAAAAGGTGAACTTTATTCATGAGAACCACTAGAAGTATGAAATTGAGTGTTTCTTGGGTTTTCAAACATTGGAAATCCATTTCTGGGGCTGTATTGGCTCCAACTTTTAACAAAAAGTTTCCAAAAAGGGTCAAAATTTGGAAAATTTCACTTTGAGGAAAAACATTTTTCTTGTTAATAAACGAGTGTAACATATCATTTTCATAGTATTTTTGCTGGCTGAGTACGAAACCGCTGTCCAAATCCACCTATCGTGCCTCAATGTTGAGGAAAATATCATTTTTAGAATTGTTTCCTGCTGACGCAATTTTTATCAATACTGTGACGTGATAGCCAAATTTTGGATCACATTCGTGGCAGCAGGCAAAAATGCTGTGGAAATTATTATTCAAATTCGTTTGACACAAATGATGTCGGACAGTATTATTAATTTGATTTGCACCCCTACCCACAAAGTTTAATCGAAACAATTGTAATTATTTTGAATAATTTTTTTTATAATAATAAATCAACTAAACAAAAATGACATGCGGAATTCTATATACATATTTGAAGTAGTGAAAAAGGCCTATCTACAGCATATAGCAAAACACATATCGAATTTACAAATATCATCATTCACCCATGCATGAATATTTACAATTTTAGCAATTAATACCTGGCACGAAATGGTTTTGTACAGGTAAAAATATATTTTCGATAATGTTACTTTGCATATAATTTCAATACTAAGCATATACCTGAATTATCATATGAACATATTTCATTGAACTGAATTCAGAAGCAAGTTGGGAAATTTGATGATACTAAAGTACAGGTGAATGGGTAAATAAATGTATGAACAGCCAAATACTTGAAACTTTGCCAATAACATAAGAAGTAAGTGGAGGGTTTAGAAACTATTGTTTTATTTATGAAATTCAACGTTGTGTTTATCTCAATCTCACGAGCTTCAACCTGGTACAGATGCTTGCTATTGTGTGCTAGTGCAAATGATAAGAAAATACTGCAGAGCACGTGGACTGGCGCAATAAGCGCGCTAAATGTTGTATTTTATGCAAGGTCGCTGAACTTTGAAAGGAGTTTACGAGCGTAGCCGCAGCTAGCCGCAGGCAAACAAAGTTTGGATAGTTACCTTGGACTTTAATGAATACAACTAGACTTATTTCGTAACAACTCTTTGTGACCCTCTAAACTTAAAAGGGACTAGAAGTTTTAAACACCAAATTCCTATACTATCTGCAGTATGAACACGATGAGAGGGGGGGAGGCTAAATCATCAATGTCTTTCATAGCTTAATAACGCTGTATTACTCAAAGGTATTTTTATCTTCATACTCTTAATTTGAAAAATAGGTTAAAAGACAGATACAATTTTTGGCTGTTTTCAGCACCTGTGCTCTTACCCTTAAACTTATCAAACCCAATTACTACCTCAAATGATGGAGGCCATATGGGACAATATTACCCCCAAGTTTCAACTTCATACTTAAAAGTCCATAATTTGAATAAAGTTCACCTTTTTCGCGAAATAGACCACTGTGTGATGTAGGCATATATATGAAGAGCCAAATAGACAAACAAATTAAGGCTGGTACGTTTAACATTCCAAAACAAGCAAAACTACCTGACACCGACATAAAATTGCCTCACGTTATACTTGGGGATGAAGCATTTGCATTGCACACCAACCTTATGAAGTCGTATCCAAAGAGGCAAGCGATCACAGATAAAAGCAAGTTGGTGTATAATTATCGGCATAGCCGTGGTCGCCGCACCACAGAAAATACCTTTGGAATCTTGAGCCAATGCTTCCGAATCTTTTATACACCGATCAACATAAGCATTGATCGCGTTGATAACCTTATTGCCACTGCATGCTGCCTGCATAACCTATTACGCGATGCAAAAATACAGCCACCAAGCTCAATAAAAACTAGAATCGATAGTGATTCATTAGACTTGCCGGTAGAAAATTTGTTATCAATCGCTCCTGCAGCTGGAGGCCAAAATTCTTTTGCCGCAACCGACGTTCGCAACCAGATTAAAAACTACGGGTAAACTGGACTTGATGCCCCACACCCGGGAAATACCACCACCAGAGGGTGAAAAGGTGGTAGAAGGGGTGGAAAATTGAGGAAAAACAGACAAAATTATACAAAAAAATAAAAAAGAAGATAAAATAATTAAGAAAAACAAAAAAGAAAGAAAGAAAAGAAGCCCCAAAAGGAAACGCACAACCAAAAAATACAAACATATTAGCCCGACATCTATCGGCGAAACTCATGTAACAGCTGTGTGGGGCATCAAGTCCAGTTTTACCAAAACTACTTTAATGGATCAGGTGCAGTTTCATGGCAGGACGAATGTATCGACGAAAAATATTAATTACTTGGAATATCTACAGTGGGTAAAAAAAAGTTAAGGCACAAAATCTTAGTAACAACAAAAAACATATATTTTTATACTTTATTTATTTTATTGTTACTTTTACAAAACTTTTTTCAAGCTACACTGAATAGAAATATCAGATTTTTATGATTTTAAGTACATTTAAAGGTACTTTTTCCAGGAATTACAAAAAACTTCCAATAAAACTGCACTGTGTCTTAACTTTTTTTGCGCTACTTTGGATCACCAGTGAAAAATTTTACGTTAATGTTGTGAAATTTGTTTTACATCCAGTTTTTTCGATATTGTTTTTAAAGTAAACAGCCAAAACTTTTGATTGAATGCAAAACCACTGTCATTTATGATTAAAATAGCTTTTAAAAAAAGTTTTACTGAGAGTTTGTGCCTTAATTTTTTTTCACCCACTGCATATACGAGTATTGCATATATATATATATGCTACCCACCGTCTTTTTTTAAATCGGCAGCTAATCTCGCCCAAACACGATTTCTTTTTTCCACGTTCCGGTATTCAGAATGACATACATTATAAATGAATTCATTCTGTCCATCAGCCATCGCTTCTTCTTCTGCTGTGAATTTTGCCATTACTCTTTCTTATTTCTGTCCAAATTTACTATTAAAATATGCAACAATCAAATTCCGAAGCCTACTCTTCAAATACTTCAAAACTAAAACGGCAAAACTAAAACTGAAAATAATGAACATGTTCATTACTCACTTTTAAGCCTAGTTCGCACTAGGCTAGTAATTTAGTAGAGTAGCGAGTAGTTTAGTAGCTAAATGTGTGCGAACCACAAAACATTAGTCAAGTAGTTTAGTGAATGATTTAGTCGAGTCGATCCATTTTACTCTATTTTAATCGGGCGAGTAGCGCCTTCCACCATGGGTCCGCGCTCACTGGCTCACCGACTAAACAAATCCGAACCTGTTGATTAAACGAGTTCTTTAGTGGTCGCAAAAATGTCGTTTCGCTGGACCGAAAAAACAACTTTGAAATTTGTTTCTAAATATGTAGATCATGAATGTTTGTGAAATGTTATGTCCCCGGATTATAAAAACAAACAAATGAAACTATCCGCATACTTGGATTTAGAAAATGCAAAATAAAAGGAAATCAAATTGAAAATTAAAAACATCAGGTTAGTGTATAATTTTATTATTTTAAGCATTTCAAAAGCATGTTTATTGCTATGACACAATAAGCTGTTAATTATTACTTCTACCTATTGTTTTTAGAAGTAGTTTTACCTAACGAGATCCATTCCTTTTTAGATCGACCTACTCGCAGGAGTTAAAAAAAATAAAGGACTCCAAAAGCTCAGGCACTGGTACTGACACGATTTATATTCCTTCAGTAAAATGGTTCAGTTTATTGGATGCATCCCTGCGCAAGTAAACCTCAATACTGACAGAAAGTGAAAGTGATTTGGTAAGTACCTTCCTATCTACTTATACACATTATTACAAGACAATAATTACATGATTATACTCTGGTTTTGCTGGGCCAGTCGTTTTTAATGTATCATTCTTGACTGCCAAGGAACAGATCCGCTTCCGACAAAATAGTTCGCATATCTCTTCCGACGATCTGTAGACCTTTGAGTTGAACGGTTACTTAAAGAAATAGGTAGCGGTTGCATTTCGAGCGACTGTGGCTCATTCCTCCAATTACCAGGAACGATAATTTCTGCTTCAAAATGTTCTGAGTCTACGGTGTATTCATACTGTTTGTTCTATAATTTTGTTTGTCGGAGCCAATTATGTAAAGCGCAACAGGTCTTTACTATCTTAACAACTTTCTCAGGACTATAGGGCATCGGTTTCTAAAACACTCTGAATCTGGCAGCTAGCATACCAAATGCATTTTCGACGATTCTTCTAGCCCGAGACAAACGATAATTAAAAATATTTTGCTGTATCGTTAATCGATTTCCTGGCAAAGACTTTAATAAATATTCCTTCATGGGAAATGCATTGTCGCCAACTAGGACATGGCCCTCTGGTAGAACACCGTTTTCTAATTCTTGGTACAAAGTAGAGTTACGAAATACGCCTCCATCAGAAACTCTTCCATTACACCCAACGTCTATATAACTAAAGCAATATTTATGATCTACAACAGCCATCAAGACAATGCTGTTAGTCTCCTTGTAATTATAGTACAAACTTCCTGATTCAGAGGGTGCCTTAGTAACGACATGCTTGCCGTCGATTGCTCTACAGCACCCTGGAAAGTTCCACTGTTCTCGAAAACCATTTTCAATTATTTTGCAGTCTGTAGTAGTAGGAATCTGAAAAAAAATATTTATGTTCATGAATACTCTTTGATACTAATAACATTTTGTTTGTTTCAGGCTTCCATTAGCTCACACACTGATGAAACCTACACTTCCTACACCTCCGACAAAAAAGAGGAGAATCGCCCAGCTCTCGAGCATGGTTGACCAATTAAAAGAAATAACTGATACTACTTACTCTACAGTCGAAGAAAATGAGTTTGAGGTCTTCGGAAAACACGTCGGTCTTCAATTGAAATCTTTGCCCTTACTATTGGCTTTAGAAGCACAAGAGCACATTCAACTTTACAGAAATAGAATTCGACGTCAGCGCATTCAAAACGCGTCTGTACAAAACAGAATCACCAGAACGCCACAGTCGTCGTATGATACTGAATCACCATATAACGATTCTTCAATAAACTATAATGACACCAGTAATTATAATTTGGAAGAGCAAGCAACTGAATGTATTTCCTCATCCATTTTACCTACACATCATTCTGAACACGTTGCGGATTATCAGCTTTCCTCAAATATGTTTCCATCTGACCATATAAACAATAATGAAACGCAGAATAACGTTACAATTACGTCAAATGACTTAATTTTCACTGCAATGCAGAACGCTAATGTCGATAATGAAAAGTGATGGGAGCAAACAAAATACTTATTATGAAAATGTTACCTATCAATGTTAAAAATGAATTTGTTAATAAATAAATGTTTTATAATATATCTGTTTCAGTTATTTAATCTTACCTTGATAAATTCCATTAATGATTCATAGATTGCTTCACAAACTTCGATGATGAATTCGGAAATAGTTGATTTTCCGAGTCTAAATATATGTGTGAGTGTCCTTAAAATACATCCAGTAGCAAGAAAGTATAGAGTTGCTTGTAATTTTGTAATTGCAGGAATAGCACTTCTCAAAAGGGTATCTTTACGCTGAATTTGAGAGTGTATTTTCGTTAACAGAAAATTCACACAACTTTCGGACATTTTCAAACTATTGAAGTATTCTTTGGGATCTTTCAATGCTAATTTCTTCAGAAGACAATAGGTAGCTCCTAGTTTTATTTCTTCTATCGATCCATTTCCGTACCCATAACTTTTATTTCTTAATCACACAAGTTTCCTCATTCAAATCTTCTAAAATAGTCAGTACGATTAGCTTAATCAGTTTATTCACTCTATTGCGTTGCAGCCCGTTAATCTTGCAAAACACTTGTGTACTGTACTGGACCGTAATGCGAACGATTTCTGTCCAGTAGCGAGTAGTTTAGCCACTAAATTACTCGCTACTCAACTAAATTACTAGCCTAGTGCGAACTAGGCTTTAGTATCTGAAAGCTCAGTTTGACAGAAGTTTCAGTTTTAGCAAGAGCTTTCAGTTTAAGCATTATATTGAGGCAGTCGCATGGGACTCTGGTTCATTCTAAAACTGAATTAGATTCAGTTTAAGTTTTTAAGGCTGAATTACATTGGACAGCAGTGCAGTGCAGTGCAGTACACTGAAATTTAGAACTCATGTAATTGCATGTGGCAATTCACATTAACTGCAGTGCAGTGCAGTGCAGCGGACTGCACTGCATCGTTTAGGCTAATTTCTAAAACGCTGCAGACTGCATCAGCTGACATTCGTTTCAGAGTAGTTGACCGGGCAAAAACTATTTAAATTGAGGCGGGAATTCCGTTCCAGGTATTAAATTGTAAATGGATGGAAAACAGATGCAGAAAACCTAAATATCAAACCTCCACAAATTGATTTGACATAATTTTTCAGAGCACTGCACTGCATTCAATGTGCTTTGCAATGCGTGCACTGCTGCGAAACTGCGCTGCGCTGCGCTGCACTGCGCTGCACTGCATTCCAATGTAATTCAAGCTTTAGTTTTAGCTTCCTGCCGCAGCGTACCTGTGTTTTGTAGATGATTATTTTCATCGGTTCGTTTTGTATTTGAATTTTTTGTAGCATTTTTTTGAGCATGTTTTTGAATTTCTCTATATTAGATGTGTTTGGAATTTTGTGGCTCTTGTTTCGGCACACATTTGATATATTCTTTTCAGTTGTTTGTGATGCCAGCTTCAGTTGTTTGTGATGTCAGCTCCAATGGCACAACTAATTTTGATAGATTATCACTGCATCTAACTGTACTTTTATTATTCTCCATTATCACTCTTGGAATATTCGTTACATCGAATTTTGATTTCATCAAATTTTCTATATCAGCGTTCGAATCGCTGTTGCAAAGGAAGGCTTCTTTAGTCTGCATATTGTATTTTGGTTTTATCAATCTTTTTACATCAATCGTAGAGTTGCTGTTACATAAATCAGCTTTCTTATGTTTTATATTGTGATTTGGTTTTTGCGCTTTATCGGATTTGTTTTTATTTTCGTTCTGCCCGATATTTTCTTTGTTTTTGATTATATGTCTTGTACATGGTAATACTTTTTTGTCATTGGTATCATTTTTAAGTGTTCGTTTCGTATATGTTAATGATTCTGAACTTAGGTGATTCATGTCAATGCTTCCTGTTAAATTTTCCAATATTTCATTGTCGTTAAAACATTCGTTAGTTGGTCTCGCGACTTGGATTGATCGGTATTTTTGTAATGGTTCAGTTTTTTTTTTAATATTATCTATCAATGCATCTACTTTATTTGTATTTATTACTTCGATATTCTTGACGCTCTGTTCTGGGATTATTGAATAGTTTATATAGTTTTCAGGCGCGATTTCATTATAAGTATTTCCATTTCTCTGGTTTCTAGTATTTTTCCCAATTCTTTCAGGATTATTGTTGTTTTTGTAATAATTTCTGTAATTATTGTTTTGGTTTCCTATATTGTTTCTGGAATTATAGTTTTTTCCATTATTTCTGTTGTGATTTCTATAATTATTGCTTTGGTGTTGAATATAATTATTGTGGTTCTTATATGTGCTATAGCAATTTCTTTGATTGTTGTTATTGCTTGGGCAGTTTCTATAATTATTATTCAATTTTTGATGTATATTGTTTCTTTTATTTACTTGCATAATATTTTTTGTTATATTTATGCTTGATTCTAATTCAACCGCTATTTGAATTGCTTCTGCAAATGTTTTGGGTTGTGCAGCAAAAATTGTTGGTTTGAGTGATTCGTCTAAACCATTTTTAAAAATAGTAAGTGCGTACGAGTCATTTGACTTTCGTATTGCTACTTTCTCTGCTGAAGATGGGTTCTGACCTAAGCTATTAATTTGTATATCACTCAATTCGTTCATGAGCTCAGATAGTTTATCGCCATACTTCTCAACTGTTCCGCGCTGGCGTAATTGGGATAGTTGTGTATGAATTTGTTGTTGGCTTTTCTTTATTTTATATCTATTCATCAGAGCTTTTTCTAGTTCCACGTAGTTATTTATATCCAACGACAAAAGTTGTGTTTCAACAACTGTTCCTAATTTTACATTTTTTAGTAAATTTCAGTAATTTGTTCTTTCCGTCTTCATTAAGGTTCTCATTTATTAAATTAACTATTGTTAAAAATGCTTCAAGTTCTCTAGGATTGCCCGTAAAAATTGGTATGCACTCTAATGCTATCTCAGTATCGAAATTACTCATCTTGCTGCCTTTTTACTCTTCCAAATTTATAAATAAAATATATATGTAGATTACTTGTTTGAAATTTTTGATTAGAATGTTATTCCTTTTTACTAATGTTCGAAGAAGAACATTAGTATTAAAATCACTTCGGCCAAAAATTCATATTTCTATATATATATATATATATATATCATCAAAAATTTTCAGTGAAAAAATCTCAGGAACGCGCCATTCGATTGAACTGAAATTTTCAATACACATTGGTGTATATGCAGAATAGTGCCAGGTCTCAGAAAAAGTTAATAATCTTTAACCCTTTGGCACCGGCGGCCATTTTAGTGATATTCTTATTATACCTATTATTCCGTACACAATTAAGTTTTGCAAAAATAAAGTTGACCAAATAAATTTCGAACGTGTTTTACATGTGAATCGGATAATGTTTTGGAATTTTTTAACCCCATGTGTGCGCTGGGTGCCTAAAAAGAGAACGGAAAAATTTGAAAATTTTTAAATTGCGATAACTTTTGACAAAGCTATTAAATCATTACATTATTTTCAGGACTTATTGGTATTATTAAGTTAAAGATTTGTGTAGCTTTTAATGAGCGTGCTGGCAACCCTGTAGCTAGGGCAGGAACTGAAAGTGAAAACCTCCAAATCATCGTCTCTCTTGAAAAAATGCCGCTTCTTCAAAAAAAAGCCACTCATATGTAAATCTCATGCTTTGTTTACATAGATAAAGAAAAAAATTTGATATGGTATAACGGACACGCCTGGTAACCCTTGCCGAATTTACCTATATTTTTAGCATCAAAAACTTCTGTTCACGGAAACTCACGATCCAATGAGCAGAATTAATTGAAATTTGCAGCATGTATTGGTCTTAAATAGGACCAAGTCTGATAGAAGTGATTTTGAAATGCGGGCGATTCTGTGCCAGTGGTGCCATCTTGAAAAATCCTTAAAAAAGATAACTGCTATTAGCCCTATAAATTCTGATTGAATCGTTCGATTTTGACGAAATTTACACAGTAGCTGGATCTTATTTTAAACCACGTTTGGTAGAAATTTGGTTGAAAAATTCGGTTGGAACTGCCAGCTATGATAATTTTGGTGTCTTAAATTTGAAAAAATAAAAATTTGGAAGTTAAAACATTCAAACCATCGAATATCCTAAAAATGTCCGTTTCTTACAGTAAAACCAGTCTGTATACAAATTTTATGCTTTATCTACACGTTCAAAGTAAAACTTTGGAAATTTCATGTCGGACAAGAACGGTAACCCTTTCCCAGTTAACCTATATTTTGAGCATCAAAAACTTCTGTTCACGGGAACTCACGAATCAATAATCAGATGCCATTGAAATTTGCAGAAAACATTGGACTTAAATAGGACCAGGTCTGGACTTAAGTAGGACCAGGTCAAGGCAACTCTGTGCCAGTGGTGCCATCTTGAAAAAATACACAGAAAAAAAACTGCTTTTTGCCCTATGAAATGTGAATAAGTTACCAGATTTTCATGAAATTGACACAGTAGCTGAACCTTACTCTAAGCTCTGTTTGATAGAAGTTTGGTTGAAAAATTCGATTGGTGCTGCCAGCTACGGTAATTTTTGTGTCTTTGGTTTTGAAAATTCTTTCAGGAAAATAAAACTTTTTGCCCTATAACTTCCAGTGCAGTCATGAAATCAATACGAATTTCATACAATTTATGGAACCTATTATAAACATTATTCAGGCCAAATTTCGCTGAAAAGCCACAATAGGGTTGCCAGCTGTTGTTGGTTTTGTGTTTGTTTGCAATATCTTTATTAAGCGGTTTAATCGTAGAATTTTCAATTGGTAATGATATTGCAGTGACAATAAACAGCAAATATTAAGCTTTCGATTATTTGAAAAAACTCGCTGCAGGTAACCCTAAATTTCTTCATACTCCTATAACTTCGAATGTAATATAACAACGTGAAGCAGATGTGATATATTCTTGGCTTTGATACTGGCAAAAAGTCGCCAGCACGAGTCGGTTGTGCTACTTTTGTATCAATAAAATTATACCGGAAACATTTACAATGCAAATAAATAACCGATGTTTCAATTCCCAAAGTTCTGCAAATTTTTCGGATCGCAGCCCCAAACACCAACTTCATTTACAGTGCTGCAGGCACTGAGCATTTTCTTCATTGATGTTATATGGGATGCTGCTTTCAAAATTTTGTGAAATAAGCAACTGATAACGAATATAATTAACCCGTGTTTTACTCTCATAAACGTTGAAATTCATGCCAGTGGTAATATCTGAAACCTTCTACCATATGAGTTATAATGCATTCTTGAGACCAAAGTAAAACGTGGCATTTGAAACAGTTTAGCCGTAATAAGCAGCTCATGTGGTGGAATATGCACTCAAAACCTGCACGATTCTTCTACTGTTCTTCGAACATTAGTGTTTCTAGCGGTTAAGGTGCGCTAGAGTTTTAAGTATTAAAGGCACCCAAATCACTTTAGTTTGATCGACTTGGAATGTACTAATGTTTATCTTTGTATATTAACACGATAGCAATCTTTATCGCAGTAAAACTCATCGCTTAGACTGATTCTTTTGACTTTTCTGTGGTGTGTGCTGACTTTTGTTTCCTCACTGTCAGCGGAATTTATTGTTATTTACTATGTTTATGTATATGTATATGTATGTTCTCATTAATTCTGTGTAAAATAGATTACCATGTCTCTGATATTCCTTTTAAGTTCGTTTTTCACCCGTCTTTTCATTTTCTTTCTACCTATATATTGCCGATTCCGCGTTTTTAAGCGGTGTATGTTGACTTTCGTGAGCAACTGTATATAGTATTTAAAAATTTGATTTTGATTCGATGACTGCATCGAAAGTTATAGGGATAGAAATATATTGAAGGCTACCACCTGCAATAGTTTACACATTTAGAATTGGAAACAATAGTTTCCTACTTCCATTATTGACTTTTAATCCTTTGAAAATTTGATGGCAGCATGCTTTAGTACAAAAAGGAATAAAAAGCCTGATGCTGACAGTCCTTTTAACTACCGTCACCAAAAATACATCATGGCTGTTGCACGTTGAGAACAACCAATTCTGTGAATCTAGTTTTGATCCGATGACCATATTAGACGCTTTACGATCACAATGTGTAACGCTTAAATAAACAAAACATTCCAATAGTCGTGCGAGCTTCAAATATGGAGAAGACTTTCGATTACGTGGAGCACGAAGGTCTTTGGTTCAAGTTGATCAAATTCGGAGTTTCAGATGAGGTGAGAAGACGTGCAGCAAGCGTTCTTACTAACAGATAGGACTAAGGCAGGGTTGATGAAGCATATTCTGCCAAAGGATCTGTGCCATCAAGAGTCCTACAAAGTTCTTATCACTTTATTTACAACTGACTTTCCCATTCTAGAAGATCAGCCTCAAGTTTAATTCGTCCAATATGCTGATTACACATTCTTATTTGCGTCGAGCCAAAATCCGCTCAAATCAATAGAATACTACTTGGCAGAACTAAGTCCTTACTTAGACGAATGACAAAATAAACCAAAAAACAGTAAGACACAGAGGATCACAAATAATTCGTAGCTCGCTGTCTAGTTCGGAACTTTCAAGGTTACTTCTAGCTCATCGCTCATCGCTGCCGTCTGTCGCGCTCGACCCTCTCTTCGGTTTCTATCTATTGTTGTTCTATCTAAAATTGTTTCCTCCGTGTGAACTGAAATTGAAACTTAAAACGCGTTTTTCTCGAAATGACATTTTTGAAGTCGGTGACCAAAATTACTCAAAAACTACTGAACCGATCTTTTTGAAACTTGACAGGATTATTTAATACATAAAATTGTAGTGTTTGGTCGTTCAATTTGCTTTTTTGGTAAAAACTGGCCGTTTTATAGCCAAAAGACGAACGTTTTTTTAAGTGAAAATCGAACCAGTAACTTTGACTGTCCGCCATTTTGTGAAAAATGGATATTGTTTTAAATCCTTCGATCAAACACTAGTTTTTATTGTTATTTAACTTAATCCATCGCTATTTTTTGGTTCGGATGATCCAGTTCGACACAATGTTGGTCAGCGCAAAAAGTGAAAATTAAAATACCATTGTTTGAGCGCCCATTTGTAATTTAATAATGCAATATTTTTAAATAAAATAATTACTGAAAGGTGTTCAATGTACGTACTTTAAGAAAATATAATAGTCGTTTAAAAATCATCGTAGTTTTCTTAAAAAAGATTAATGAAAATGACCTAATTTTTTCCGCTACAAGTGGGGGTAACCCCTTAAGGTACGCTGTGGCTGGGAGCTGAACCGAAAAACTCAAACTGGAATTTATTTCGATTTTAAGGCTAGCAAAGCTTAATGACGTCATTTTTGATTTAGTATAGGAAGCAAATGCTGCCGGTGGTTCCACAAACTAAAAGCTATATGACGGACATAAAACCTGTAAAGTGAGCATCAAAATCTTTTCTTTAGTGTTTGTGATTGCAAAGTGAACACGAGTCTGCAAAACAATCATCAATGCCAAAAATATACTAAAAGAACACAACAGGCCAGCACAAACTCCAAAACACCAAAACTGAAAATAATGAACATGTTCATTCTTCACTTCAGTATCTGAAAACTCAGTTTAGCTAAAGCTTTCAGTTTTCGCATTCTACTGCAGCAGCTGTGTGGTAATGGCCCATTCTGAAATTGAGTTAGATTCAGTCCAAGTTTTTAGTTTCAGCTCCCAGCCGCAGCGTACCTTTAAGCACCTTGCCATTAGTATCTATAAAATATTAATGTTAATCATTATGTGTGGCAATAAATAAAGGTCCTAAATTTACAATGCTGTGTGTCAGACATCTTTTCGTCACGAAAATGGACCTGATCATTGAAGCAATAGCCATCTTGGCTTATCGTCTGCATCCTCATCTTGGACTGCATTTTCCAAGAATGCCATTGTATAGGTGGAGATGCGCCTCTGCACTGCCCACCCTTTTCAAAAACCCTACCAGAACCCTTGGAACCCTAGAAAACGCTGGAGCAGAAGTATCCGATTGAACTGAAATTTTCACGATACATTGGTGCATATGTATGCAGAATAGTGCTAGGTCTCACAATAAGTTAATAATCTTTAACCTTTTGGCGCCGGCGGCCATTTTAGTGATATTTTAAATATACCTATTTTTCTGTCAACATATAACTTTTGCAAAAATAAAGTTTATGAAATTAATTTGTGAACGTGATCTAAATGTAAATATGATATTTTTTTTTGAAATTTTTAACCCTATGTATGCGCTAGGCGCCTGAAACGAGATTGGGAAAATTTGAAAATTTGAAAATTTTTGAATTGCGATAACTTTTGACCAGATTATCAAATCATTACGAAACTTACAGAGCATAAGTTGTAGACACGTGTGGCCAACCTTGCAGCTACGGCAGGTATTGAAAGTGAAAACCTTCAAACCATCAACTCTAATGAAAAATTTTCGTCTTTTACAGTGAAAACAAACTCACATACAAATTTTATGCTTTGTCTATACAACCAAAGGAAAACTTTTGAAATTTCACATCGGACAAGAACAGTAACCCTCCTCCAATTTACCTATATTTTAAGCATCAAAAACTTCTGTTCACGAGAACTCACGATCCAATTATCAGATATAAATGAAATTCACAGAATGTGTTGGTATTGACTAGGACCAGCTCTGATAGAAGCGATTTGAAAATGCGGGCAACTCTGTGCCAGTGGTGCCATCTTGAAAAATTGTAAAGAAAAAAAATTGCTTTTTGCCCTATGAATTCTGATTCAGCTACCAGATTTTCATGAAATTGACACAGTAGCTGAACCTTACTTTAGGCCGCCTTTGGTAGAAATTTAGTTGAAAAATTCGGTTAGTGCTGCCAGCTATGGTAATTTTGGTGTCTTGGGTTTTGAAAATTTGCTCAGGAAAGTAAAGCTTTTTGCCCTATAACTTCCAGTGCAGTTATGAAATCAGAACGAATTTCATATGATATATGGAACTTAATATAGGCATTATTCAGAAATACCTGAAATCCTCTCCACTCTATGAGTTTAAATGCATTGCTAAGATCAAAGTGATTTTGCAATCAAAACAGGTTGGAGCACGTGTCGTAGAATATGCACTGTACTGTTCATCGAACATTAGTGTTTCTAGCGGTTCAGGTGCGCTAGAGTTTTTTTATTTTATTTTTTTTTATTTCCTCATAAACTTAATTTTCATACCCCAGACCATGCATTTGTATTTTTATTCTACTGTGTTTCGTTTATTGCAACTCGTTTGGATAATTTTGCCTTTCTTTAATTTTGTTTGAGTAATTGGATAAACTTGAATTCTTTATTTTGTTTACGAAAGCCCATAATATTTTGTTATCTATTCAATTTCATTATTTATAATCTATTCAATTTCATTTAATTTGTTTTCTATTTAAAACATAACATTATTTGATACTATGGTCGACAGTTATAATTTTTGATCAATTGTTTTCATCATTTAAATTTGTTTTCAGTTTCATTATCGTTGATGTACGTTATTAAATTTTAATTTTTAATATTCTTAAATATGTTATTTTTAATTCTTGAGGCTTTTTTTTTTATAGCAAAATTTCATTTTTATGTTTCGTATTCGCGATAATTCCTACTTTCCATATTACTTATATTATATAATATTGCTTAATTTGAAAGTTTTACTATTTGTTTTAACTGTAATTTAAATTCAATTTTTCATTGTTTGTATTTATAATTTCTGTAGTCGTCCAAGATTCGTTATCTTCCCCGTACTTGAAATCTGCATCGCTCGAAATTTTCAAAAAAATATTCAGATGTTGTTCTTGTCGAATTGCAAAATGTTGTCGGACTCCAAGGTTCTGAAGCTGATGTCGCTCGAAAAGTGCAGGACTCTGATTCATAGGAATAGAGGCTGCAGAATTGTCTTTCCCATAATTTGCAAATATCCAATTGCAAAATTTTCTTATGCTCCAGTTCAGCAGGCGGTTGAAAAATGTAGAGTCGTGACTCACAGGTTCGTAAGTGGCTAGATCTCGATTCACAGGATCGTAGTTTTGAGGATCGCCATGTAATATTATAAATGCCGCGTTATATTATAATTGGCTTTTATAATATGGGCCACTATGTTTGTATATCTTGCGTGGCGAGCTATGCCGCCGCGTAGCAAGACTACAAACAATAGTGCCACCGAATTAATAAAAAGACTAGGCTTATTGATTTAGTCCAGTCTGCATGGTCGCCGAACTGGGCTGGCGTTCCAAGACAGACCAACTTTATTGTCTCATGTCCGATCTTAAATAGTAACATTTTCGTTAAATTAGTAAGTGAAAAATATGTGTACTAAATGTATGGATTGGGTTTTTAATGTTGTTTTTAATATTAATTGTATTGGTTCTTGTCTTCGCTAAGTTAATTCTATTGCTAATTTAAGTGCTCACCACTTTCGTAAAATGGCGCTAAAATCACAAAGTGAATATTTTTAATATGTAACGACATTTGTATGTATTTACATATTATTATTCACAACAATGGTAATAGGTTAGATCTTGTTTTCACAAATGCTTATGACGAAGTAGTGGTTAGTCCAACTTGTGACGCAGAGCATCTTTTTTGCAACAGTTTACACCATACAGCACTGTCAGTCGAACTTTCCACTCCAGATTCCACCTGCTTAAAAACTTACAATAACTCACTTGTATTTGACTTCCGTAATGCTGATTATGAAAGCATTAAACATGTTCTTGATACTACTGATTGGTCGACTATACTCTTTCAACACACGATCTCGAGACAACCATTTCGTCTTTTTACAATAAAATATTTGACGCCGTTGAGAGATATGTTCCAAAGATAAAAAAAAACTCTAGCGCATCAACACCGCTAGAAAACTAATTTTCGAAGAAATTGTCTTTGAGTGACCAAAAAATTTGGAAAGACGTAATACACTTTTTTGTAGAATCATATCAACCATTCTTTATCTCAAGCAACAAAACTCAACTATAACACAAATGATGAAAATGTTCAGTGCTGGCAACACGAAGCACCAATAAATCTACCATAAAATGATCGTGCTTAATCATCCTATCCTTTGAACTTCGTTCTCATCGGAGGATTTCATCGAAAGTTTCAGCGGTTAAACGTTGTTTGAGACTGCCATCCGAAAAATGTTCAAAACTCGGAAAATTTAAAAATTGGTTTCTTATTTTTATCGCAAATGCTTTGCATATGAGTATGTAATTTCAAGCATTTGTTGGTGCAATATTTACGAAAATGGCTAATGCTGGTTACCCTGAGTCAGCAGCAGAGCAAAATATATACCAAATCTGCTTCACGTTAAGTTAAACCCAACCAGTAAATTTCGTTTCGATTGAATCACTGTAATGGAAGTTATACGGGTGAAAAAAATTTAAGGGTTGCCACCCTCAAAACTTTTCAAATTTTTAAAGCGTTAATATTTGTTGTTAGTTTTCATTGCAGGATCATTTCCATTTGCAAATCTAATTACATAATCGCTCAGTAAAGAAATTCCACAAAAATACAAAAATGGTCATAGCTGGCAGCCCTTTCATGATTTTTGTTCGAAATTCCAACGACATTTACTTTACATTAAGGTTCATTTACCGCATGAACTTCGTTTTGATTTCTGCACTGGAGAGGAAGCTTAAGGGATAAGAGCTTTATTTTGCTGAGCAAATTTGCGAGATTTATGAGACAAAAATCACCATAGCTGGCAGCCCTATTCCAGTTTTTCAACCAAATTTTTACCAAATATTACACAGAGTAAGATTCAAGTATTGTGTGACTTTTGTTAAAATCTGATGGCTAAATCAGAAGTTATAGGCCAGAAAGCTGTTTTTTTCTCAGTGATTTTTCAAGATAGTACCACTGCCACAGGGTTGCCCGCATTTCAAAATCACTTCTATCAGACTTGGTCCTAGCTAATACCAACATGTTCTGTGAATTTCATTATGATCGGATAATCCGGTCGTCAGTTCTCGTGAACAGAACTTTCTAGTGCTGAAAATAGAGGTAATTTGGTGATGGGTTGCCATTCTTGTGCAAATCGGAATTTTGAAAATTTCAATTTGGCATGATGGACAAATGTCAAAATTTACCAATGATTTGAAATTTTTGCCAAAAATCAGAAATTTTTGAGGAGGGTCAATGATTTCAAAGATTTTTTTTCACGAGACTGCCGTAGCTACAGGGTTACAACAAATGACAAGTTATTAGTTTTTGCAGGAAATGCACGGTCACACACAATACGTACTTCCTCGGCAATAATATGCTAAGCCGAGTTGATAACATTGCTGACCTCGGTGTTATCTTAGATGAAAAACTCCGCTTCACCTTACACTTTGATAAAATGCTTTCCCGTGCGAACAAACAGCTAGGTTTCATCAAAAGACGTGCCAAAGAATTCCGTAGTCTGTGGGTCACAAGATCCTTATACACTTCACTTGTACGTCCTATTCTCAAATACGCTTGCATTAGCTGGAATCCCGCTTTTGAAACCCGCAGTAACAGACTCGAGTCAACATAAAAACAATTTTTTACTTTTCGCCTTGAGAGAACTGTACAGCCCTTATGATTTTAATAGCCTACTCCCTTATGAGTTTCGACTGGGTCATTTAAATCTATCAACACCAGCCTCCAGAAGAATAATGATATCAGCCTGCTTCACATTCGACGTCATTAGAGGCGCTATTAATGTAGAATTCCTGAATAGTAAAATTTCGATAAATATCCCTGTGAGGAACACCAGGTCCAATTGTTTCCTAAAAGAATATTCTCATTCCAAAACATATGCAGCAAATGAGCCAATAAAAAGATGCTGCATAATATTCAACAGCATAAGTTATTTATATTCCCCTACGATTTCCAAATCATCCTTCAAATCCTCTCTTTTGCATGCCATCCATACCCCTAAACCTTAAGCCATAGCTTATATGTTAATGTTTTTATTTATTGATTGCTATTTATTAATCTACTTGTTACTTTTTTCATTTGTTTGTTACTTATTTAACTTGTTTGTTTTAACTTTTTACTTGACTTTACTTCTCCATTTTATTTTTAATTTGTTATTTTATATCTGATTTTGTACTTTGTTTGGTGAATAATAAATAAATAAATAAATAAATAATTGCCTAATAGATAATGAAATTGATTTATTTTTATTGTGTGAATCGTGGCTCAGAGAGGGAGACAAACTTTCGAACCAATCTTATTATATTGTAAGAGCTGATAGGCCGGACTCCATTGGAGGAGGTGTAGCTGTTTTTATCAAAAAAGGTATTTCATATGCAGCCATAAAACCATTCCCTACTAAAATTATTGAATCCATCGCAATTAAAATTATTCAACTCAATATTGATGAAATAGTAGTTAACTTTAGTGGCACCAATCTAAACAACGAAACATTAAAATTATTTCAAGAGGATATCAGGCTGCTAACGAGGCACAAAAATAAATTTATATTATGTGGTGGCCTGAATTTCCGCCATCGTCACTGGAACTGCTTCAGAGCCAACAAAGCTGGTAACATTTTATACGACGCTGCCATCCATAACAACTACACGTTGGTCCCCGATGACCCAACATGTTATCCCCCTCGAGGCTTCCCATCCACTCTTGATCTCGTCATCAGTATCGGGTTAGTACCCTTATCACAACCGGTAGTCACAAATGAACTATCTTCCATCCATCTTCCTGTTAGGTTTGATATTGAGACTAGCATCACAATAGCTCAGAAATCATTTTTCGCTTACTCGGCTACATCATGGTCCAAATTCCGAGAGTTTTTAAACTCTAACATAAATCTATCTGAGCTAGATTATTCAAGAGTAAACACCCACGGCCAAGGCCCGACGTCGGGCTGTTGTGCCACGATGATGATGAAACACCCACGAACAAATCGATTCCCTCTTATCTAACTTGGTTGAGACAATTAGAATCGCCCGCGATATATCTTATCCCAATATGGTAGCTAAGCCAGAACACCTTAAAGTGGATGCATCAACAGCAGCCTTAATAAATCATCGAAATAAAATTCGATGACAGTGGAAACGTACTCGCCTCCCCTTTCTGAAAAACCATTTGAATGATTTAAATTACCAAATTCACACTGCTTTTTTGTATCTGCGTAATGAAAGATGGAATAAGCTGCTCTCATCACAAAGTAAAGGCTCCCTTAAGCTTTGGAAGCTTCACAAAGCTTTGAAAAATAAGTCGCACTTCATACCTCCGCTTCAATCACCAGACGGTAATATTACTTACAATTACGGTGACAAAGTTGAGTTACTAGCTACAAATTTTCAAAAATCTCACTCTTTAACTCAGAATCTAGGCGACTTAGAAACAAATAATACTGTTGATCGAAAAATTAAAGAGCTTGCTGAACTACTCAATGATTTTGGTCCAAATGCTTTCTTCAGCCCTGCCGAAATTGGGAAAATCTTAAAGAAGATAAAACTAAAACCAGCTGCTGGTGACGATCAAATACCCAACATCCTGCTTAAAAATCTTCCTAGTAAAGCTTAAGTACTATTAACAGACATATTTAACTATTGCCTTAAACTAAACTATCTCCCTAATTGCTGGAAAAACGCCATCAACATACCTATAGCCAAAATTGGTAAAAACCCCAAGCTACCGAAAAACTACCGCCCTATCAGCCTTTTACCGTTTTGAGGAGGGTCAATGATTTCAAAGATTTTTTTTCACGAGCCTGCCGTAGCTACAGGGTTACCCGTACAACCTTGAAACCCCATATGTGCTAAGTCCTAGTCAACATCAATACGCTCTGCAATTTCCACGATGATCCGATTTTTTGATCACAAGTAATGACAAATCAAAATTTGAAAAAAAATCCTTGCCTACATTTAGGCACTTAGCACCCACACACGGCTCAAAACTTTCAATTCTTTATCATAAACAAGCTTAGAACATAATTAATTTTCATTCCCAATACTTTTTTTCAACGAAAATTTGCACTGCTTGGAAATATAGGAGTACCTCAAAATTCACTAAAACGCTCGCCGCCGCCAAAACGTTTAGGATATCTGAATTTGAGAAAGTTGTGGACCTACCTACTATATACATCTACCTTCTCCGAAAGTTTCAGCTCAATCAAATCGGCCACTCCAGAGATTAATGAGCTAATGTGATACTAATTTCATTTCTTTTTACTAATGTTCTGCGAACATTAGTAAAAAGAATAAATTGTCTGAGCCATGGCTTGATAGGGACCTTAGACATATGCAAAATCGTAGGAACAAACTTTATAAGCTTATAAAACAAAACACCGATGTTATTCCTGCTATTCAAGAAGAATATAATGAAGTTGCTAAGCAAATTTAAGCAAAGTCTCATGAGGCTTATGACACTTACATTAGAACAACCGGCGAAAATATAGTCCGCAACCCGAAAAAATTCTTTGATTTTGTTAATGTGAAGCGAAAAACTACTGGCTATCCATCGTCCATGTTTCTTAATAATATAAAGTCTTCCTCTCCTTAAGAGATATGTGACCTGTTCGCTGATAATTTCCAAGAAATTTTCAATGCACCAGAATCATCAAACTCACACCTTTCTTCCGCTGATTCAGCTTCAACAGCTTTTGTGTACCATTTAGAAATTTCCCGTGATGAAATACGTAAAGCTATTTTGGATCTCGACTGCGACAAAGGTCCTGGGCCTGATCTTCTTCCTCCGATCTTCTTGCGCAAGTGTGTAGAGCAACTTATAGATCCCTTGCATATTTTCTTTAATAGATCACTTTCGTCGGGAATTTTCCCATTCTGTTGGAAGCTTTCGTATGTCACACCTATATTCTAAAATGGTGATCGACGCTGTATCCGAAATTATAGGGGCATTGCCATTTTGTCTTCGATTCCGAAACTTTTCGAAAAGGTGGTATACGATAAACTTTCTCCGCTCGTTGATTCCCGTTTGAACGAGCAAAAACATGGCTTTAGGAAAGGTCGCTCAACTACCACGAATCTCTGACGTTCTATGCAAAATGGAAAAAGGATACCAAATTGACGCAGTCTACACTGACTTCAGTAAGGCGTTTGACAGAGTTGACCATTCTACCTTGATTCTTAAGCTTCAGAAATTCGGTATTGCCGGGTCTTTACTCAGCTGGCTGACCTCCTACCTTCGCGATCGAACGCAATGTGTAAAATTTCAAGGATTTTTATCGAAAAACGTTAGTGCTACCTCTGGTGTACCCCAAGGTAGCCATCTTGGCCCACTTCTTTTTAATATATTTATCTCCGACTTATCTGACGTCCTAGCAGGCATACCTCATTTACTCTATGCGGACGATCTCAAACTTTATCAGACTATTGAATCGAAATCGGATGCCCCCTTTCTCCAATCCAAGCTTAATTCACTTGATCAGTGGTGCAATATAAACAAGCTCTCTCTCAATATCAACAAATGCCAAGTTATTGGTTTTTGCAGGAAATGCACGGTCACACACAATACGTACTTCCTCGGCAATAAAATGCTAAGCCGAGTTGATAACATTGCTGACCTCGGTGTTATCTTAGATGAAAAACTCCGCTTCACCTTTCACTTTGATAAAATGCTTTCCCGTGCGAACAAACAGCTAGGTTTCATCAAAAGACGTGCCAAAGAATTCCGTAGTCTGTGGGTCAAAAGATCCTTATACACTTCGCTTGTACGTCCTATTCTCGAATACGCTTACATTAGCTGGAATCCCGCTTTTGAAACCCACAGTGACAGACTCGAGTCAACATAAAAACAATTTTTTACTTTTCGCCTTGAGCCAACTGTACAACCCTTATGATTTTAATAGCCTACTCCCTTATGAATTTCGACTGGGTCATTCAAATCTATCAACACTAGCCTCCAGAAGAATAATGATATCAGCCTGCTTCACATTCGACGTCATTAGAGGCGCTATTAATGTAGAATTCCTGAATAGTAAAATTTCGATAAATATCCCTGTGAGGAACACCAGGTCCAATTGTTTCCTAAAAGAATATTCTCATTCCAAAACATATGCAGCAAATGAGCCAATAAAAAGATGCTGCATAATATTCAACAGCATAAGTTATTTATATTCCCCTACGATTTCCAAATCATCCTTCAAATCCTCTCTTTTGCATGCCATCCATACCCCTAAACCTTAAGCCATAGCTTATATGTCAATGTTTTTATTTATTGATTGCTATTTATTAATCCATTTGTTACTTTTTTCATTTGTTTGTTACTTATTTAACTTATTTGTTTTTACTTTTTACTTGACTTTACTTTTCCATTTTATTTTTAATTTGTTATTTTATATCTGATTTTGTACTTTGTTTGGTGAATAATAAATAAATAAATAAATAAATAATTACCTAATAGATAATGAAATTGATTTATTTTTATTGTGTGAATCGTGGCTCAGAGAGGGAGAAAAACTTTCGAACCAATCTTATTATATTGTAAGAGCTGATAGGCCGGACTCCATTGGAGGAGGTGTAGCTGTTTTTATTAAAAAAGGTATTTCATATGCAGCCATAAAACCATTCCCTACTAAAATTATTGAATCCATCGCAATTAAAATTATTCAACCCAATATTGATGAAATAGTAGTTAACTTTAGTGGCACCAATCTAAACAACGAAACATTAAAATTATTTCAAGAGGATATCAGGCTGCTTACGAGGCACAAAAATAAATTTATATTATGTGGTGGCCTGAATTTCCGCCATCGTCACTGGAACTGCTTCAGAGCCAACAAAGCTGGTAACATTTTATACGACGCTGCCATCCATAACAACTTGTTTGTTCATGGACACGTTGGTCCCCGATGGACCAACATGTTCTCCCCCTCGAGGCTTCCCATCCACTCTTGATCTCGTCATCAGTAACGGGTTAGTACCCTTATCACAACCGGTAGTCACAAATGAACTATCTTCCATCCATCTTCCTGTTAGGTTTGATATTGAGACTAGCATCACAATAGCTCAGAAATCATGTTTCGCTTACTCGGCTACATCATGGTCAAAATTCTGAGAGTTTTTAAACTCTAACATAAATCTATCTGAGCTAGATTATTCAAGAGTAAACACCCACGAACAAATCGATTCCCTCTTATCTAACTTGGTTGAGACAATTAGAATCGCCCGCGATATATCTTATCCCAATATTGTAGCTAAGCCAAACCACCTAAAAGTGAATGCATCAACAGCAGCCTTAATAAATCATCGAAATAAAATTCGATGACAGTGGCAACGTTCTCGCCTCCCCTTTCTGAAAAACCATTTGAATGATTTAAATTACCAAATTCACACTGCTTTTTTGTATCTGCGTAATGAAAGATGGAATAAGCTGCTCTCATCACAAAGTAAAGGCTCCCTTAAGCTTTGAAAGCTTCAAAAAGCTTTGAAAAATAAGTCGCACTTCATACCTCCGCTTCAATCACCAGACGGTAATATTACTTACAATTACGGTGACAAAGTTGAGTTACTAGCTACAAATTTTCAAACATCTCACGCTTTAACTCAGAATCTAGGCGACTTAGAAACAAATAATACTGTTGATCGAAAAATTAAAGAGCTTGCTGAACTACTCAATGATTTTGGTCCAAATGCTTTCTTCAGCCCTGCCGAAATTGGGAAAATCTTAAAGAAGATAAAACTAAAACCAGCTGGTGGTGACGATCAAATACCCAACATCCTGCTTAAAAATCTTCCTAGTAAAGCTTAAGTACTATTAACAGACATATTTAACTATTGCCTTAAACTAAACTATCTCCCTAATTGCTGGAAAAACGCCATCATCATACCTATAGCCAAAATTGGTAAAAACCACAAGCTACCGAAAAACTACCGCCCTATCAGCCTTTTACCGTTTTGAGGAGGGTCAATGATTTCAAAGATTTTTTTTCACGAGCCTGCCGTAGCTACAGGGTTACCCGTACAACCTTGAAACCCCATATGTGCTAAGTCCTAGTCAACATCAATACGCTCTGCAATTTCCACGATGATCCGATGTTTTGATCACAAGTAATGACAAATCAAAATTTGAAAAAAAATCCTTGCCTACTTTTAGGCACTTAGCCCACACACGGCTCAAACATTTCAATTCTTTATCATAAACAAGCTTAGAACATAATTAATTTTCATTCACAATACTTTTTTCAACGAAAATTTACACTGCTTGGAAATATAGGAGTACCTCAAAATTCACTAAAACGCTCGCCGCCGCCAAAAGGTTTAGGATATCTGAATTTGAGAAAGTTGTGGACCTACCTACTATATACATCTACCTTCTCCGAAAGTTTCAGCTCAATCAAATCGGCCACTCCAGAGATTAATGAGCTAATGTGATACTAATTTCATTTCTTTTTACTAATGTTCTGCGAACATTAGTAAAAAGAATAAATTGTCTGAGCCATGGCTTGATAGGGACCTTAGACATATGCAAAATCGTAGGAACAAACTTTATAAGCTTATAAAACAAAACACCGATGTTATTCCTGCTATTCAAGAAGAATATAATGAAGTTGCTAAGCAATTTTAAGCAAAGTCTCATGAGGCTTATGACACTTACATTAGAACAACCGGCGAAAATATAGTCCGCAACCCGAAAAAATTCTTTGATTTTGTTAATGTGAAGCGAAAAACTACTGGCTATCCATCGTCCATGTTTCTTAATAATCTAACGTCTTCTTCTCTTAAAGAGATATGTGACCTGTTCGCTGATAATTTCCAAGAAATTTTCAATGCACCAGAATCATTAAACTTACACCTTTCTTCCGCTGATTCAGCTTCAACAGCTTTTGTGAACCATTTAGAAATTTCCCGTGATGAAATACGTAGAACTATTTTGGATCTCGACTGCAACAAAGGTCCTGGGCCTGATCTTCTTCCTCCGATCTTCTTGCGCAAGTGTGTAGAGCAGCTTATAGATCCCTTGCATATTTTCTTTAATAGATCACTTTTGTCGGGAATTTTCCCATTCTGTTGGAAGCTTTCGTATGTCACACCTATTTTCTAAAATGGTGATCGACGCTGTATCCGAAATTATAGGGGCATTGCCGTTTTGTCTTCGATTCCGAAACTTTTCGAAAAGGTGGTATACGATAAACTTTCTCCGCTAGTTGATTCCCGTTTGAACGAGCAACAACATGGCTTTAGAAAAGGTCGCTCAACTACCACGAATTCGACAATTCTAATCTCTGACGTTCTATGCAAAATGGAAAAAGGATACCAAATTGACGCAGTCTATACTGACTTCAGTAAGGCGTTTGACAGAGTTGACCATTCTACCTTGATTCTTAAGCTTCAGAAATTTGGTATTGCCGGGTCTTTACTCAGCTGGCTGACCTCCTACCTTCGCGATCGAACACAATGTGTAAAATTTTAAGGATTTTTATCGAAAAACGTTAGTGCTACCGCTGGTGTACCCCAAGGTAGCCATCTTGGCCCACTTCTTTTTAATATATTTATCTCCGACTTATCTGGCGTCCTAGCAGGCATACCTCATTTACTCTATGCGGACGATCTCAAACTTTATCAGACTATTGAATCGAAATCGGATGCCCCCTTTCTCCAATCCAAGCTTAATTCACTTGATCAGTGGTGCAATATAAACAAGCTCTCTCTCAATATCAACAAATGCCAAGTTATTAGTTTTTGCAGGAAATGCACGGTCACACACAATACGTACTTCCTCGGCAATAATATGCTAAGCCGAGTTGACAACATTGCTGACCTCGGTGTTATCTTTGATGAAAAACTCCGCTTCACCTTATACTTTGATAAAATGCTTTCCCGTGCGAACAAACAGCTAGGTTTCATCAAAAGACGTGCCAAAGAATTCCGTAGTCTGTGGGTCACAAGATCCTTATACACTTCACTTGCACGTCCTATTCTCGAATACGCTTGCATTAGCTGGAATCCCGCTTTTGAAACCCACAGTGACAGACTCGAGTCAACATAAAAACAATTTTTACTTTTCGCCTTGAGAGAACTGTACAACCCTTATGATTTTAATAGCCTACCCCCTTATGAGTTTCGACTGGGTCATTTAAATCCATCAACACTAGCCTCGAGAAGAATAATGATTTCGGCCTGCTTTACATTCGACGTCATTAGGGGCGCTATTAATGTAGAATTCCTGAATAGTAAAATTTCGATAAATATCCCTGTGAGGAACACGAGGTCCAATTGTTTCCTAAAAGAATATTCTCATTCCAAAACATATGCAGCAAATGAGCCAATAAAAAGATGCTGCATAATATTCAACAGCATAAGTTATTTATATTCCCCTACGATTTCCAAATCATCCTTCAAATCCTCTCTTTTGCATGCCATCCATACCCGTAAACCTTAAGCCATAGCTTATATGTCAATGTTTTTATTTATTGATTGTTATTTATTAATCTATTTGTTACTTTTTTCATTTGTTTGTTACTTATTTAACTTGTTACTAATGTTCGAAGAAGAACATTAGTATTAAAATCACTTTGGCCAAAAATTCATATTTCTATATATATACATATATATCATCAAAAAATTTCAGTGAAAAAATCTCAGGAACGCGCCATCCGATTGAGCTGAAATTTTCAGGACACATTAGTGTATATGCAGAATAGTGCCAGGTCTCACAAAAAGTTTATAATCTTTAACCCTTTGGCGCCGGCGGCCATTTTAGTGATTTTTTTAATATACCTATTATTCCGTACACAAATAATTTTTGCAAATATAAAGTTGATGAAATAAATTTCGAACCTGTTTTACATGTGAATCAGATATCGTTTTGGAATTTTTTAACCCCATGTGTGCGCTGGGTGCCTAAAATGAGAACGGGAAAATTTGAAAATTTTTAAATTGCGATAACTTTTGACAGAGCTATTCCATGATTACGAAATTTTCAGGACATGTTTGTTGTATTTGGTTGTAGATTAATAAACGTTTTAATGAGCGTGCTGGCAACCCTGTAGCTAGGGCAGGCACTGAAAGTGAAAACCTCCAAATCATCGTCTCTCTTGAAAAAATGTCGCTTCTTAAAAAAAAGCCATTCATATGTAAATTTTGTGCTTTGTTTACATAGGCAAAAAATAAAATTTGATATGGTATAACGGGCACGCCTGGTAACCCTTGCCCAAGTTACCTATATTTTTAGCATCAAAAACTTCTGTTCACCGAAACTCACGATCCGATGAACAGAATTTATTGAAATTTGCAGAATGTATTGGTCCTATATAGGACCAGGTCTGATAGAAGTGATTTTGAAATACGGGCGATTTTGTGCCAGTGGTGCCACCTTGAAAAATCACTAAAAAAGATAACTGCTTTTAGCCCTATAAATTCTGATTGAATCGTTCGATTTTGAAGAAATTTACTCCGTAGGTGCATCTTACTTCAAACCACGTTTGCTAGAAATTTGGTTGACAAATTCGGTTGGAGCCGCCAGCTATGATAATTTTGGTGTCTTAAATTTGACAAAAAAAAAAAATTTGGAAGTGAAAACATTCAAACCATCGAATATCCTAAAAAATGTCCGTTTCTAAAATAAAACCAATCTGTATACAAATCTTATGTTTTATCTACCCGTTTAAAATAAAACTTTGGAAATTTCATGTCGGACAAGAACGGCAACCCTCTCTCAGTTAACCTATATTTTTAGCTTCAAAAACTTATGTTCACGGGAACTCACGAATCAATAATCAGATTGAATTGAAATTTACAGAATACATTGGACTTAAGTAGGGCCAGGTCTGATAGAAGCGATTTTGAATTGTAGGCAACTCTGTGCCAGTGGTGCCATCTTGAAAAATTACAAAGAAAAAAAATGCTTTTTGCCCTATGAAATGTGAATAAGTTACCAGATTTTCATGAAATTGACACATTAGCTGAACCTTACTCTAAACTCTGTTTGATAGAAATTTGGTTGAAAAATTCGATTGGTGCTGCCAGCTATGTTAATTTTTGTGTCTTTGGTTTTGAAAATTCGCTCAGGAAAATACAACTTTTTGCCCTATAACTTCCAGTGCAGTCATGAAATCAAGACGAATTTCATACAATTACTGGAACCTATTATAAACATTATTCAGGCCAAATTTGGTTGAAAAGCCATGATAGGGTTGCCAGCTATTGTTGGTTTTGTGTTTGTTTGCAATATCTTTATTAAGCGGTTTTATCGTAGAATTTTCAATTGGTAATGATATTGTTGTGACAATAAACAGCAAATATTAAGCTTTCGATTATTTGAAAAAACTCTCTGCAGGTAACCCTAAATTTCTTTATACTCCTATAATTTCAAATGTTATATAACAACGTGAAGCAGATGTGATATATTCTTGGCTTTGATACTGGCAAAAGGTTGCCAGCACGAGTCGGTTGTGCTACTTTTGTATCAATAAATGCTTACAGTTAGTATTCATACCGGAAACATTTACAATGAAAATAAATAACCGATGTTTCAATTCTCAAAGTTCTGCAAATTTTTCGGATCGCAGCCCCAAACTCCAACTTCAGTTTCAGTGCTGCAGGCACTGAACATTTTCTTCATTGATATTATATGAGATGCTGCTTTCAAAATTTTGTGAAATAAGCAACTGATAACGAATATAATTAACCCGTGTTTTGTTCTCATAAACGTTGAAATTCATGCCAGTGGTAATATCTGAAACCTTCTACCATATGAGTTATAATGCATTCTTGAGACAAAAGTAAAACGTGGCATTTGAAACAATTTGGCCGTAAAAAGCAGCGCATGTGGTGGAATATGCACTCAAAACCTTCACGATTCTTCTACTGTTCTTCGAACATTAGTTTTTCTAGTGGTTCAGGTGCGCAAGAGTTTTTGTTTTTACTTTTTACTTGGTTTTACTTTTCCATTTTATTTTTAATTTGTTATTTTATATCTGATTTTGTACCTTGTTTGGTGAATAATAAATAAATAAATAATTACCTAATAGATAATGAAATTGATTTATTTTTATTGTGTGAATCGTGGCTCAGAGAGGGAGACAAACTTTCGAACCAATCTTATTATATTGTAAGAGCTGATAGGCCGGACTCCATTGGAGGAGGTGTAGCTGTTTTTATCAAAAAAGGTATTTCATATGCAGCCATAAAACCATTCCCTACTAAAATTATTGAATCCATCGCAATTAAAATTATTCAACTCAATATTGATGAAATAGTAGTTAACTTTAGTGGCACCAATCTAAACAACGAAACATTAAAATTATTTCAAGAGGATATCAGGCTGCTTACGAGGCACAAAAATAAATTTATATTATGTGGTGGCCTGAATTTCCGCCATCGTCACTGGAACTGCTTCAGAGCCAACAAAGCTGGTAACATTTTATACGACGCTGCCATCCATAACAACTTGTTTGTTCATGGACACGTTGGTCCCCGATGGACCAACATGTTCTCCCCCTCGAGGCTTCCCATCCACTCTTGATCTCGTCATCAGTATCGGGTTAGTACCCTTATCACAACCGGTAGTCACAAATGAGCTATCTTCCATCCATCTTCCTGTTAGGTTTGATATTGAGACTAGCATCACAATAGCTCAGAAATCATTTTTCGCTTACTCGGCTACATCATGGTCAAAATTCCGAGAGTTTTTAAACTCTAGCATAAATCTATCTGAGCTAGATTATTCAAGAGTAAACACCCACGGCCAAGGCCCGACGTCGGGCTGTTGTGCCACGATGATGATGAAACACCCACGAACAAATCGATTCCCTCTTATCTAACTTGGTTGAGACAATTAGAATCGCCCGCGATATATCTTATCCCAATATGGTAGCTAAGCCAGAACACCTTAAAGTGGATGCATCAACAGCAGCCTTAATAAATCATCGAAATAAAATTCGATGACAGTGGCAACGTACTCGCCTCCCCGTTCTGAAAAACCATTTGAATGATTTAAATTACCAAATTCACACTGCTTTTTTGTATCTGCGTAATGAAAGATGGAATTAGCTGCTCTCATCACAAAGTAAAGGCTCCCTTAAGCTTTGGAAGCTTCGCAAAGCTTTGAAAAATAAGTCGCACTACATACCTCCGCTTCAATCACCAGACGGTAATATTACTTACAATTACGGTGACAAAGTGGAGTTACTAGCTACAAATTTTCAAAACTCTCACTCTTTAACTCAGAATCTAGGCGATTTAGAAACAAATAATACTGCTGATCGAAAAATTAAAGAGCTTGCTGAACTACCTAATGATTTTGGTCCAAATGCTTTCTGCAGCCCTGCCGAAATTGGGAAAAACTTAAAGAAGATAAAACTTAAACCAGCAAATACCCAACATCCTGCTTAAAAATCTTCCTAGTAAAGCTAAAGTACTATTAACAGACATATTTAACTATTGCCTTAAACTAAACTATCTCCCTAATTGCTGGAAAAACGCCATCATCATACCTATCGACTAAATTGGTAAAAATCCCAAGCTACCGAAAAGCCTTTTACTTTCAGCCTTTTACTTTCATGAAGCAAAATCTTTGAAAAAGTTATTTTAACCAGTATCCAGCTCAAACTTGACAGTGACGGAATAATACCCGATTGGCAATTCGGATTCAGACTGAGGTTTTGTACCAGCCATCAGTTTATTTATTTATTTATTTATTTATTTATTGATTTATTTATTTACATATTCAACAGATAAAAATCCAATAACTGAATATAGAAACATATAATATATACAAAGAATCTACAAATGAATGAATGTAAAATAGAGAGCACAAAATAATAATAATAAAAAGATCAAATATCATAAACAAAGTAAAGGTGAAAATGAATAAATTCAAAATTAAGAAAAATAAGAAAAAAAAACTACGATGAAAAAGAGAGACAAAAAATGTAAGCATATACATAGAACAAAAAGAATATCGAAACAAGAAAATCAAAACTAAAATTCCTGTATTATATGAGCAAGGAAAAAAGATAAAAACGAATTAAACAGAAAAAGTAACGACTTTATCCTTTAAAATAGTTTTGAAAAGTGACAAGGTCGGTGGCAAAGAACCTAGCCCGAGTGCATTATGCTTCCTAGGTATGCGTAAAAGCGGTGAAAAGTAGTACGTGTCAGAGAGTATCGAACCATGTCAACAAAAGCTTCCATGAAAAACAATCTACTGGGTTAATTGCTCTTGACATTCAAAAAGCTTTTGATACTGTCTGGCACGATGGTCTCATTTACAAACTCATTAATCTATCTTTTCCAAGTTATTTAACAAAGATAATTCAGTCATACCTATCGTCCAGGTCATTTACAGTGAAGTTCCAAGGCAAATCTAACAGGTACGATATTCCGGCAGGAGTCCCTCAAGGTTCGGTACTGAGCCCGACTTTATACAACATCTACACCTCAGACATAACCCAGTCTTTAAGTTGTAACCTAGCAATGTTTGCAGATGACACGGCTATATACTCCACTCACTCTGACCCGATCATTGTTGTAAACTATCTTCAAGGACAACTTGAATTAATTAACTCGTACTGCCAAAAGTGGAAGAAAACTCTAGCGCACCTGAACCGCTAGAACACTAACTTTCGAAGAAATTGTCCTTGAATGACAAAAACTCTAGCGCACCTGAACCGCTAGAAACACTAATATTCGAAGAACAGTAGAAGAATTGTGCAGGTTTTGAGTGCATATTCCACCACATGAGCTGCTTATTACGGCCAAACTGTTTCAAATACCACGTTTTACTTTGGTCTCAAGAATGCATTATAACTCATATGGTAGAAAATTTCAGATATTACCACTGGCATGAATTTCAACGTTTATGAGAGCGAAACACGAGTTAATTATATTCGTTATCAGTTACTTGTTTCACAAAATTTTGAACGCAGCATCTCATATAACATCAATGAAGAAAATGCTCAGTGCCTGCAGCACTGTAACTGAAGTTGGTGTTTGGGGCTGCGATCCGAAAAATTTGCAGAACTTTGGGAATTGAAACATCGGTTATTTATTTTCATTGTAAATGTTTCCGGCATGAATACTAACTGTTAGCATTTATTGATACAAAAGTAGCACAACCGACTCGTGCTGGCAACCTTTCGCCAGTATCAAAGCCAAGAATATATCATATCTGCTTCACGTTGTTATATTACATTCGAAGTTATAGGAGTATAAAGAAATTTAGGGTTACCTGCAGCGAGTTTTTTCAAATAATTGAAAGCTTAATATTTGCTGTTTTTGAAATTGAAAATTCTACGATAAAACCGCTTAATAAAGATATTGCAAACAAACACGAATCCAGCAATAGCTGGCAACCCTATAGTGGCTTTTCAACCAAATTTGGCCTGAATAATGTTTATAATAGGTTCCATTAATTGTATGAAATTCGTATTGATTCCATAACTGCACTGGAAGTTATAGGGCAAAAAATTTTATTTTCCTGAGCGAATTTTCAAAACCAAAGACACAAAAATTACCATAGCTGGCAGCACCAATCGAATTTTTCAACCAAATTTCTATCCAACAGAGTTTATAGTAAGGTGCAGCTACTGTGTCAATTTCATGAAAATCTGGTAACTAATTCACATTTCATAGGGCAAAAAGCAGTTTTTTTCTTTGTAATTTTTCAAGATGGCACCACTGGCACAGAGTTGCCTTTAATTCAAAATCGCTTCTATCAGACCTGGTCCTACTTAAGTCCAATGCATTTTGTAAATTTCTATTGTATCTGATTATTGATTAGTGAGCTCCCGTGAACAGAAGTTTTTGATGCTAAAAATATAGGTTAATTGGAATAGGGTTACCGTTCTTGTCCGACATGAAATTTCCAAAGTTTTACTTTGAACGTGTAGAACGTGAAAAAAATGGAAAAAGGATACCAAATTGACGCAGTCTACACTAACTTCAGTAAGGCGTTTGACAGAGTTGACCATTCTACCTTGATTCTTAAGCTTCAGAAATTCGGTATTGCCGGGTCTTTACTCAGCTGGCTGACCTCCTACCTTCGCGATCGAACGCAATGTGTAAAATTTCAAGGATTTTTATCGAAAAACGTTAGTGCTACCTCTGGTGTACCCCAAGGTAGCCATCTTGGCCCACTTCTTTTTAATATATTTATCTCCGACTTATCTGACGTCCTAGCAGGCATACCTCATTTACTCTATGCGGACGATCTCAAACTTTATCAGACTATTGAATCGAAATCGGATGCCCCCTTTCTCCAATCCAAGCTTAATTCACTTGATCAGTGGTACAATATAAACAAGCTCTCTCTCAATATCAACAAATGCCAAGTTATTAGTTTTTGCAGGAAATGCACGGTCACACACAATACTTACTTCCTCGGCAATAAAATGCTAACCCGAGTTGATAACATTGCTGACCTCGGTGTTATCTTAGATGAAAAACTCCGCTTCACCTTATACTTTGATAAAATGCTTTCCCGTGCGAACAAACAGCTAAGTTTCATCAAAAGACGTGCCAAAGAATTCCGTAGTCTGTGGGTCACAAGATCCTTATACACTTCACTTGTACGTCCTATTCTCGAATACGCTTGCATTAGCTGGAATCCCGCTTTTGAAACCCACAGTGACAGACTCGAGTCAACATAAAAACAATTTTTACTTTTCGCCTTGAGAGAACTGTACAACCCTTATGATTTTAATAGCCTACCCCCTTATGAGTTTCGACTGGGTCATTTAAATCCATCAACACTAGCCTCGAGAAGAATAATGATTTCGGCCTGCTTTACATTCGACGTCATTAGGGGCGCTATTAATGTAGAATTCCTGAATAGTAAAATTTCGATAAATATCCCTGTGAGGAACACGAGGTCCAATTGTTTCCTAAAAGAATATTCTCATTCCAAAACATATGCAGCAAATGAGCCAATAAAAAGATGCTGCATAATATTCAACAGCATAAGTTATTTATATTCCCCTACGATTTCCAAATCATCCTTCAAATCCTCTCTTTTGCATGCCATCCATACCCCTAAACCTTAAGCTATAACTTATATGTCAATGTTTTTATTTATTGATTGTTATTTATTAATCTATTTGTTACTTTTTTCATTTATATGTTACTTATTTAAATTGTTTGTTTTTACTTTCATTTTTTATTTAAATTGTTGGTTTTTACTTTTTACTTGATTTTACTTTTCCATTTTATTTTTAATTTGTTATTTTACATCTGATTTTGTACCTTGTTTGGTGAATAATAAATAAATAAATAATTACCTAATAGATAATGAAATTGATTTATTTTTATTGTATGAATCGTGGCTCTTGGAGAGAGGTAGACAAACTTTCGAACCAATCTTATTATATTGTAAGAGCTGATAGGCCGGACTCCATTGGAGGAGGTGTAGCTGTTTTTATCAAAAAAGGTATTTCATATGCAGCCATAAAACCATTCCCTACTAAAATTATTGAATCCATCGCAATTAAAATTATTCAACTCAATATTGATGAAATAGTAGTTAACTTTAGTGGCACCAATCTAAACAACGAAACATTAAAATTATTTCAAGAGGATATCAGGCTGCTTACGAGGCACAAAAATAAATTTATATTATGTGGTGGCCTGAATTTCCGCCATCGTCACTGGAACTGCTTCAGAGCCAACAAAGCTGGTAACATTTTATACGACGCTGCCATCCATAACAACTTGTTTGGTCATGGACACGTTGGTCCCCGATGGACCAACATGTTCTCCCCCTCGAGGCTTCCCATCCACTCTTGATCTCGTCATCAGTAACGGGTTAGTACCCTTATCACAACCGGTAGTCACAAATGAACTATCTTCCATCCATCTTCCTGTTATGTTTGATATTGAGACTAGCATCACAATAGCTCAGAAATCATTTTTCGCTTACTCGGCTACATCATGGTCAAAATTCATAGAGTTTTTAAACTCTAACATAAATCTATCTGAGCTAGATTATTCAAGAGTAAACACCCACGGCCAAGGCCCGACGTCGGGCTGTTGTGCCACGATGATGATGAAACACCCACGAACAAATCGATTCCCTCTTATCTAACTTGGTTGAGACAATTAGAATCGCCCGCGATATATCTTATCCCAATATTGTAGCTAAGCCAGAACACCTTAAAGTGGATGCATCAACAGCAGCCTTAATAAATCATCGAAATAAAATTCGATGACAGTGGCAACGTACTCGCCTCCCCTTTCTGAAAAACCATTTGAATGATTTAAATTACCAAATTCACACTGCTTTTTTGTATCTGCGTAATGAAAGATGGAATTAGCTGCTCTCATCACAAAGTAAAGGCTCCCTTAAGCTTTGGAAGCTTCGCAAAGCTTTGAAAAATAAGTCGCACTACATACCTCCGCTTCAATCACCAGACGGTAATATTACTTACAATTACGGTGACAAAGTGGAGTTACTAGCTACAAATTTTCAAAACTCTCACTCTTTAACTCAGAATCTAGGCGATTTAGAAACAAATAATACTGCTGATCGAAAAATTAAAGAGCTTGCTGAACTACCCAATGATTTTGGTCCAAATGCTTTCTGCAGCCCTGCCGAAATTGGGAAAAACTTAAAGAAGATAAAACTAAAACCAGCAAATACCCAACATCCTGCTTAAAAATCTTCCTAGTAAAGCTAAAGTACTATTAACAGACATATTTAACTATTGCCTTAAACTAAACTATCTCCCTAATTGCTGGAAAAACGCCATCATCATACCTATCGACTAAATTGGTAAAAATCCCAAGCTACCGAAAAACTACCGCCCTATCAGCCTTTTACCTTCATGAAGCAAAATCTTTGAAAAAGTTATTTTAACCCGTATCCAGCTCAAACTTGACAGTGACGGAATAATACCCGATTGGTTATTCGGATTCAGACTGAGGTTTTGTACCAGCCATCAGTTGCCTAGAGTATCGAACCATGTCAACAAAAGCTTCCATGAAAAACAATCTACTGGGTTAATTGCTCTTGACATTCAAACAGCTTTTGATACTGTCTGGCACGATGGTCTCATTTACAAACTCATTAATCTATCTTTTCCAAGTTATTTAACAAAGATAATTCAGTCATACCTATCGTCCAGGTCATTTACAGTGAAGTTCCAAGGCAAATCTAACAGGTACGATATTCCGGCAGGAGTCCCTCAAGGTTCGGTACTGAGCCCGACTTTATACAACATCTACACCTCAGACATAACCCAGTCTTTAAGTTGTAACCTAGCAATGTTTGCAGATGACACGGCTATATACTCCACTCACTCTGACCCGATCATTATTGTAAACTATCTTCAAGGACAACTTGAATTAATTAACTCGTACTGCCAAAAGTGGAAGAAAACTCTAGCGCACCTGAACCGCTAGAACACTAACTTTCGAAGAAATTGTCTTTGAATGACAAAAACTCTAGCGCACCTGAACCACTAGAAACACTAATATTCGAAGAACAGTAGAAGAATCGTGCAGGTTTTGAGTGCATATTCCACCATATGAGCTGCTTATTACGGCCAAACTGTTTCAAATACCACGTTTTACTTTGGTCTCAAGAATGCATTATAACTCATATGGTAGAAAATTTCAGATATTACCACTGGCATGAATTTCAACGTTTATGAGAGCGAAACACGAGTTAATTATATTCGTTATCAGTTGCTTGTTTCACAAAATTTTGAAAGCAGCATCTCATATAACATGAATGAAGAAAATGCTCAGTGCCTGCAGCACTGTAACTGAAGTTGGTGTTTGGGGCTGCAATCCGAAAAATTTGCTGAACTTTGGGAATTGAAACATCGGTTATTTATTTTCATTGTAAATGTTTTCGGCATGAATACTAACTGTTAGCATTTATTGATACAAAAGTAGCACAACCGACTCGTGCTGGCAACCTTTCGCCAGTATCAAAGCCAAGAATATATCATATCTGCTTCACGTTGTTATATTACATTCGAAGTTATAGGAGTATAAAAAAATTTAGGGTTACCTGCAGCGAGTTTTTTCAAATAATTGAAAGCTTAATATTTGCTGTTTATTGTCACTACAATATCATTACCAATTGAAAATTCTACGATAAAACCGCTTAATAAAGATATTGCAAACAAACACGAATCCAACAATAGCTGGCAACCCTATAGTGGCTTTTCAACCAAATTTGGCCTGAATAATGTTTATAATAGGTTCCATTAATTGTATGAAATTCGTATTGATTCCATAACTGCACTCGAATTAATAGGGCAAAAAGTTTCATTTTCCTGACCGATTTTTCAAAAGCACCAATCGAATTTTTCAACCAAATTTCTATCAAACAGAGTTTATAGTAAGGTGCAGCTACTGTGTCAATTTCATGAAAATCTGGTAACTAATTCACATTTCATAGGGCAAAAAGCAGTTTTTTTCTTTGTAATTTTTCAAGATGACACCACTGGCACAGAGTTGCCTACAATTCAAAATCGCTTCTATCAATTCTGGTCCTACTTAAGTCCAATGCATTTGGTAAATTTCAATCGTATCTGATTATTGATTCGTGAGCTCCCGTGAACAGAAGTTTTTGATGCTAAAAATATAGGTTTACTGGAATAGGGTTACCGTTCTTGTCCGACATGAAATTTCCAAAATTTTACTTTGACTGTGTAGATTAAGCATAAGATTTGAAAAACAGATTGGTTTTATTGTAGAAACGGACATTTTTTAGGATATTCGATGGTTTGAATGTTTTCACTTCCAAATTTTTATTTTTTCAAATTTAAGACACCAAAATTATCATAGCTTGCAGTTTCAACCGAATTTTTCGACAAAATTCCTAGTAAACGTGGTTTGAAGTAAGGTTCAGCTACTGTGTGAATTTCGTGAAAATCGAACGATTCAATCAGAATTTATAGGGCTAAAAGCAGTTATCTTTTTTAGTGATTTTTCAAGATGGCACCAGTGGCACAGACTCGCCCGCATTTCAAAATCACTTCTATCAGACCTGGCCCTATTTAAGACCAATACATTCTGCAAATTTCAATTAATTCTGCTTATCGGATCGTGAGTTTCCGTGAACAGAAGTTTTTGATGCTAAAAATGTAGGTAAATTGGGCAAGGGTTACCAGGCGTGTCGGTTATACCATATCAAATTTAATTTTTTGTCTATGTAAACAAAGCACAAAATTTACATATGAAAGGCTTTTTTTTTGAAGAAACGGCATTTTTTCAAGAGAAACGATGATTTGGAGGTTTTCACTTTCAGTACCTGCCCTAGCTACAGGGTTGCCAGCATGCTCATGAAAACCTAGACAAATCTACAACTAAATAATATCAATATGTTTTGAAAATTTCGTAATGATTGAATAGCTCTGTCAAAAGCTATCGCAATTTAAATATTTTCGAATTTTCCCGTTCTTTTTTTAGGCACCCAGCGCACACATGGGGATAAAAACTTCCAAAACATTTTCTGATTCACATGTAAAACACGTTCGAAAAATATTTCGTCAACTTTATTTTTGCACAAATTATTTGTGTACGGAATAATAGGTATATTAAAAAAATCACTAAAATGGCCGCCGGCGCCAAAGGGTTAAAGATTATTAACCTTTTATGAGACCTGGCACTATTCTGCATATACACTGTGTCCTGAAAATTTCAGTTCAATCGGATGGCGCGTTCCTGAGATTTTTTCACTGAAATTTTTTGATGATATATATATATATATATATATATATATATATATATATATATATATATATATATATATATATATATATATATATATATATATATATATATATATATATATATATATATATAGAAATATGAATTTTTCGCCAAAGTGATTTTAATACTAATGTTCTTCTTCGAACATTAGTAAAAAGTGTGGAAAGACGTAATACACTATTTTGTAGAATCATATCAACCATTCCTTATCCAAAGCAATAAAACACAAATGATGGAAATGTTCAGGGCTGGTAACACTTTCCGAACGAAGCAGCAATAAGTTTACCATAACAAGCTCATACTTAAAAAAACTCTAGCGCACCTGAACCGCTAGAAACACTAATGTTCGAAGAACAGTAGAAGAATCGTGCAGGTTTTGAGTGCATATTCCACCACATGCGCTGCTTATTACGGCCAAATTGTTTCAAATGCCACGTTTTACTTTTGTCTCAAGAATGCATTATAACTCATATGGTAGAAGGTTTCAGATATATTACCACTGGCATGAATTTCAACGTTTATGAGAGCAAAACACGGTTTAATTATATTCGTTATCAGTTGCTTATTTCACAAAATTTCGAAAGCAGCATATCATATAATATCAATTAAGAAAATGCTCAGTACCTGCAGCACTGAAACTGAAGTTGGAGTTTGGGGCTGCGATCCGAAAAATTTGCAGAACTTTGGGAATTGAAACATCGCTTATTTATTTTCATTGTAAATGTTTTCGGTATGAATACTAACTGTAAGCATTTATTGAGCACAATCGACTCGTGCTGGCTAAAGTAGCACAACCGACTCGTGCTGGCAACCTTTGGCCAGTATCAAAGCCAAGAATATATCACATCTGCTTCACGTTGTTATATAACATTTGAAGTTATAGGAGTATAAAGAAATTTAGGGTTACCTGCAGAGAGTTTTTTCAAATAATCGAAAGCTTAATATTTGCTGTTTATTGTCACAACAATATCATTACCAATTGAAAATTCTACGATAAAACCGCTTAATAAAGATATTGCAAACAAACACAAAACAAACAATAGCTGGCAACTCTATCATGGCTTTTCAACCAAATTTGGCCTGAATAATGTTTATAATAGGTTCAAGTAATTGTATGAAATTCGTATTGATTTCATGACTGCACTGGAAGCTATATGGCAAAAAGTTGTATTTTCCTGAGCGAATTTTCAAAACCAAAGACACAAAAATTACCATAGCTGGCAGCACCAATCGAATTTTTCAACCAAATTTCTATCAAACAGAGTTTAGAGTAAGGTTCAGCTACTGTGTCAATTTCATGAAAATCTGGTAACTTATTCACATTTTATAGGGCAAAAAGCATTTTTTTTCTTTGTAATTTTTGAAGATGGCACCACTGGCACAGAGTTGCCTACAATTCAAAATCGCTTCTATCAGACCTGGCCGTACTTAAGTCCAATACATTCTGTAAATTTCAATTCTATCTGATTATTGATTCGTGAGTTCCCGTGAACATAAGTTTTTGGAGCTAAAAATATAGGTTAACTGAGAAAGGGTTACCGTTCTTGTCCGACATGAAATTTCCAAAGTTTTGCTTTGACTGCGTAGATTAAGCATAAGATATGTATACAGATTGGTTTTATTGTAGAAACGGACATTTTTTAGGATATTCGATGGTTTGAATGTTTTCACTTCCAAATTTTTATTTTTTCAATTTTAAGACACCAAAATTATCATAGCTGGCAGCTCCAACCGAATTTTTCAACGAAATTTCTACCAAACGTGGTTTGAAGTAAGATGCAGCTACGGTGTGAATTTCGTCAAAATCGAACGATTCAATCAGAATTTATAGGGCTAAAAGCAGTTATCTTTTTTAGTGATTTTTCAAGGTGGCACCACTGGCACAGAATCGCCCGTATTTCAAAATTACTTCTATCAGACCTGGTCCTATTTAAGACCAATACATTCTGCAAATTTCAATAAATTCTGTTCATCGGATCGTGAGTTTCCGTGAACAGAAGTTTTTGATGCTAAAAATATAGGTAAATTGGGCAAGGGTTACCAGGCGTGCCCGTTATACCATATCAAATTTTATTTTTTGCCTATGTACACAAAGCACAAAATTTACATATGAATTACTTTTTTTTAAAAAAAACGACTTTTTTTCAAGAGAGACGATGATTTGGAGGTTTTCACTTTCAGTGCCTGCCCTAGCTACAGGGTTGCCAGCACGCTCATTAAAACGTACACTAATCTACAACTAAATAAAACAAACATGTCCTGAAAATTCCGTAATCATGGAATAGCTCTGTCAAAAGTTATCGCAATTTAAAAATTTTCCCGTTCTCATTTTAGTTACCCAGCGCACACATGGGGTTAAAAAATTCCAAAACGTTATCCGATTCACATGTAGAACAGGTTCGAAATTTATTTCATCAACTTTAATTTTGCAAAAATTATTTGTGTACGGAATAATAGGTATATTAAAAAAATCACTAAAATGGCCGCCGGCGCCAAAGGGTTAAAGATTTTCAACTTTTTGTGAGACCTGGCACTATTTTCCATATACACCAATGTGTCCTGAAAATTTCAGCTCAATCGGATGGCGCGTTCCTGAGATTTTTTCACTGAAATTTTTTGATGATATATATATATATATATATATATATATATATATATATATATATATATATATATATATATATATATATATATATATATATATATATATATATATATATATATATATATATATATATATATATATATAGAAATATGAATTTTTGGCCAAAGTGATTTTAATACTAATGTTCTTCTTCGAACATTAGTAATAAACTTATCCTATGAATTTCGTTGTCATCAAAGGATTTCATCGAAAGTTTCTGCGGTTAAACGTTGTTGGAGGCTGCCATCCGAAAAATGTTCAAAACTCGGAAAATTTAAAAATTGATTCCTAATTTTTATTGCAAATGCTTTGCATATGAGAACGTAGTTTGAAACATCTGTTGGTGCAATATTAACGGAAATGGCACATTGCTGGTTAGCCGGTGCAAAGCAAAATACATACCAAATCTGCTTCACGTTAAGTTGAACCCAACCAGTAAATTTCGTTTCGATTGAATCACTGCGCTGGAAGGTATATAGGTGAACAGAATTTTAGGGTTACCACCCTCAAAACTTTCCAAATTTTTAAAACGTTAATATTTGTTGTTAATTTTCATTGCAGGATCATTCTCAATTGCAAATCTAATGATATAATCGCTCAGCAAAGAAATTCCACAAAATTACAAAAATGGTCATAGCTGGCAGCCCTTGCATGATTTTTGTACGAAATTCCTACAACATTTACTTCACATTAAGGTCCATTTACTGCCTGAACTTCGTTTTGATTTCTATACTGGACCAGAAGTTATAGGGAAAAAAGCTTTATTTTGCTGAGCAATATTGCGAGATTTATGAGACAAAAATCACCATAGCTGGCAGCCATATTCTAATTTTTCAACCAAAATTTTACCAAATATTACATAAAGTAAGATTCAAGTACTGTGTGAGTTTTGTTAAAATCTGATGGCTGAATAAGAAGTTATAGGCCAGAAAGCTGTTTTTTTCTCAGTGATTTTTCAAGATGGTTCCACTGCCATAGGGTCGCCCGCATTTCAAAATCACTTCAAAATCACGGACTATCCGGTCGTCAGTTCTCGTGAACAGAACTTTCGAGTGCTGAAAATAGAGGTAATTTGGTGATGGGTTGCCGTTCTTATGCAAATCGGAGTTTTGAAAATTTCATCTTTAAATGAAGGACAAAGGATAAAATTTATCAAAGATTTGATAAATTTTATAAATTTTGAATAACCAAAATTTTTCAGGAAGGTCAATGATTTGAAGGATTTTTTTCAGCAGCCTGCCACAGCTACAGGGTTACCCGCTTTATTCTGAAAATCTATATGTGCCATATTTCTGTCAACATCAATACGCTCTGTAACTTTCACGATGATCCATTGTTTTTCTTACAAGTATTGACAAATCAAAATTTGAAAAAAATTCCTTGCCTACTTTTAGGCACCCTGCACCCACACACGGCTCAAAATTTACAATTCTTTATCAGAAACAAGCTTAGAACATAATTAGTTTTCATTCCCAATACTTTTCTTTAACAAAAATTTACACTGCTTGGAAATATAGGAGTTCCTCAAAATTCACTAAAACGCTCGCCACCGCCAAAAAGTTTAGGATATCTGAATTTGAAAAAGTCATGGACCTACCTACTATATACATCTACGCTCTTCGAAAATTTCAGCTCAATCGGATCGGCCACTCCAGAGATTATCTCCCTTAATCATTTAGCTGATATATATATATATATATATATATATATATATATATATATATATATATATATATATATATGTATATATATATATATATATATATATATATATATATATATATATATATATATATATATATATATATATATATATATTGTTCGAGATTATAGGTTTTAAAACTCTATTATATATGTAAATATATTTGTATATTTCGGCCCTGCATCATCATATTTTCCGTGCAAAAATCGTCACCCAGTCTCCTACCAGACGCTAACTCAGCAAATTTCATAAATTGTTTATTTCACTTCGCGACGATAGAATGGTAACTCAATACCATTAATCAAGGCCAACGAGCATATGCATGCGAGTGTTTATGCTTGATCAGCGGCGGGCGATAAGATTGAGAACGCAATGATGATGCACGGCCGAAACTTACAGTCACTTTTAAAAAGTCAGTGATGACCATCAATTGGAATAATAAACGGATTGAAATTAAAAAACTTATCGTCATTTTATACATGGTCCGTCGAGCCGGATACTTTCGAAAACGGTCGGAAGTTTTTTAAAATTTGATGGAATGCTTTGGTTTTTTCATTTCGGCTAGTTACATGGAATCAATTCAAGTGAATTAGAACGTTTAAGTGGAAACGGCTAGTTACAAACATTGCAAGTGCGCAAACTTTCAATCGGGAAAGACTCGGAGATCTGTTTTGTTCTGGAAAATTCAAGTGAATTAGAACGTTTAAGTGGAAACGGCTAGTTACAAACATTGCAAGTGCGCAAACTTTCAATCGGGAAAGACTCGGAGATCTGTTTTGTTCTGGAAAATTCAAGTGAATTAGAACGTTTAAGTGGAAACGGCTAGTTACAAACATTGCAAGTGCGCAAACTTTCAATCGGGAAAGACTCGGAGATAAGTTTTGTTCTGGAAAATTCAAGTGAATTAGAACGTTTAAGTGGAAACGGCCAATTACGAAACAGTGCAAGTGCACAAGCTTTCAAGTGGAAAGGACTTAGAAATCTATTATCATCATGCCGGGTGATGAGTTACAGATCGTGTTAGATCGCATCACGCGTATTAGGCGCAATTTCAGAAAGGACTCGAAAGAGCGATACAGTGCTAGTTATTTCGAAAACAGGTTAGCTGACCTAAACAGTGAGTGGAATAAAGCTAACGATCTTTATATGAAAGCGTTAAGCGAAGTGCGAAAAGAAGACAGAGATCAATTTAACAGTGATTTTGAAACTCATGAAAGTCATTTTTATGAATTGCGTGATATTTTGTCGGAACATCTGTGTCAGTTTCACACAAATCAGACTATAGGACAAATTGCACCGGGCAATGGTCATGTGAGTGTTAGATTGCCAAAAATTGAGATTCCTCGGTTTAATGGAAGGTCTGAGAATTGGACAAACTTCAAAGACTTGTTTGAATCACTAGTGCATCAAAGTGAACAGTTAACGAAAACTGAAAAATTTCACTACCTGAAACAATCCTTAGTGGGTGATGCGGCTAATTTGGTGAAACACATTAATTGCGTGAGTGAAAACTATGACCATGCGTGGGACATTGTAGTCAGACGCTATCAAAATCAACGAACTCTAGTGAATACGTACCTAAAACGTGTGTTTGGTCATTCCCGCGTAGACAATTCCGCTAAATCTCTTGAACGTTTTTTGAATTTGATGCACGAATCGCTGGTTACGTTAAAATCATTGGGACAATCTGTGGAAACGTGGGACTCTGTGGTCGTGTACACCGTTGAGACCAAAATTGATCACGATACGAGAATTTTGTGGGAAACGGAAATCAAAGGGATGACCGGTATTCCCACGTGGGAACGGTTTCGACAGTTTCTTGAACAACGTCTTCAAGTGCTTGAGGTGCTAGAAAGGCCAAAAGTCAACAATACGGACGGGTTAAGGTGTAAAGCACATGTTGTAGCTGGCAAGGAGACCGACAAGTTAAAGTGTCGCATGTGCAATATGGAGGCACATCCACTATATCAATGTGATCGTTTCCTGAAATCCAGTGTGAGCAAACGGCGAAAATATGTTGCTGCTAATAGGATATGTTACAGCTGTCTACGTTCGGGGCATAATGCTGCTGCCTGCCAATCAAATTCGAAATGTAAAAGATGTGAAGGCAGGCACAACACTTTGCTGCACGATCCTGGAACTGCAGGGCTTAACGAGAACGCCAAAATACAGCAACCTGTGGCGAACACCGAAGTTACGACTAATGCTTGCTGTGTGAACACTACTACGTTACTACCGACTGCCAGAGTCAACTTGATCGCAAACGGGCGAATAATCACTGTAAAGGCGTTAATCGATCAGGGCTCACAAAGGAACTTCATTTCTGAGAAGGTGGCTCGAGCTTTGAACATTAAAATGAAAAAAACAGGTGTTCGAATAAGTGGGGTTGGTGAACAAATTATCAACCCACTGGGCACTGCCATGGTACAAGCACAGTCAATCCATGACGAGCGATCGAAGATTAACCTAGAGGCACTCATTTTGAAATCGGTAACAGGAGTATTACCAAACAGGGCAGTAGTTGTTCAGCCTTGGGATCATATAAAGGACCTTCAACTCGCAGACCCAAATTTCGATTCTCCGGAAAAAATCGACTGTTTGATTGGAGCTGGGGAAATTTCGGCTATAATGCTACCAGGCATCCGAAATAATGGAGTCCAAGAGCCTCTGGCTCAGAAAACAATATTTGGATGGATACTGTCGGGTCCAGTTAACGCCGTCAATTGCTTCGAGGCCAGCCTCACAGCTATCACAGCAGACAAAGGTTTAGATGACCTTATAAGAAGGTTCTGGGAATCAGAAGAAGTATCTAATGATAAACGGGAACATACACAAGAAGAAGAAGATTGCGAAGATCACTACAAGGCGACACACAAACGAGATAGCATTGGCAAATACATTGTTCAACTACCTCTCAAATTGGAACCAAGAGTCCTTGGCGACTCCCGCAGACAGGCGGAGGAACGGTTTAGATCTTTAGAACGGAAGTTTCAACATAATCCACAGCTGAAAAAAGATTACACGGCAGCCATTATGGGATACCTAACGGAAGGTCACATGGAGTTGGTCCCAACACCAGAAAGGAACACGTTGACTTATTACATGCCCCATCATGCAGTCATCAAGGAAACAAGTACTACAACAAAGCTCAGGATAGTATTCGATGCTTCAGCAAAAAGCTCATCTGGGCATTCCTTAAACTCCATAATGAAAGTTGGACCAGTGGTGCAGAAAGATTTATTCGCACTATTGCTGAATTGGAGACAATACCAGTATGCGATGACGGCTGACATAAAGGCCATGTATCGTCAAATATGGGTTGACGAACAACAAAGAGACTTGCAACGTATCTTATGGCGACCGAATCCAGAAGAAATGATCCGAGAATATAGAATGAAGGCATTAACATTCGGGACAGCAGCAGCTCCATACCTTGCAACAAGAACCTTGCAACAGCTAGCAATCGATGAAGGAGAAGCCTTTTTGATTGGCAGCGAGACTTTAAAGAATCACTTCTATGTCGACGATATGCTTACAGGCGCAGCATCTATAGAGGCAGCTTGTAAAATTAGAGATGAAGTCATCCAATTACTTGCTTCTGGAGGATTTCACATTCGTAAGTGGTCATCCAATGATCCCAAAATTCTGGAAGGACTGCCTGCCGAATCTATTGAGCTAAATATCAAAGAACTGTGGCTCGGATCAAAAGAACTCTGCGTAAAAACTCTCGGCATGGAATGGGATCCTAATTTAGATATTTTTAGATACACGCCTATAAAGTTTCGACTAATGGAGCGAGTCACAAAACGGGGAATGGCTAGCATCGTAGCCAAGCTGTTTGATCCCTTAGGATGGATTTCTCCAGTTGTGGTGCTTGGAAAGGCACTACTTCAACGGATTTGGCTGCTTCAGAATGATTGGGATGAAGAAGTTCCGGACAACATTCAAATAGAATGGAATAAATATCAGGATGCATTGCAGCATATACATACAATCCAAGTACCAAGATGGCTTGGTTTGAAAAATAATACGGCTGACGTGCAAATACATGGGTTTTGCGATGCGTCGGAGAAAGCGTATGCAGCTTGCGTCTATTTGCGGATTTGTGACGCAAATCACGTATTCACAAGGCTAATTACAGCAAAGAGCAAAATAGCGCCTTTGAAAAAACTGACCCTGCCCCGTCTTGAACTTTGTGGCGCTACATTATTAGTGAGACTACTGAAGAAGATTATTACTGTATATAATCTAGATAAATATACAGTGTACGCATGGACAGATTCAATGATTGTTCTGTCGTGGATCCAACAGTCTCCACACAAATGGAAGGTGTATGTAGCAAACCGGGTGTCGGAGATTCATGATCATCAATACATCTCCCAGTGGCGTTACATTCCAACAAAGGACAACCCGGCAGACATAGCCACTCGAGGTATGTGTGCTAAAAACCTGGCTGGTTGCAGAGTCTGGTGGCATGGACCTTTTTGGCTACAACAGTCACATGACAATTGGCCAAAACTGAAAGGCGTCACAGAGACAACGTTGGAGTCAAGTCCTAGGAGTTTAATGGCATCAACAGTAAGACCTCCTAATGAAATATTGCACAGGTTCTCAACTATAGATCGACTAGTGCGAATAACCGCCTGGTGCTGCAGGTGGCGCAATAAAACCAAAGGACCCTTCATCACAGTTGAGGAGATGAAATCCGCAGAGCATTTTTGGGTGAAGATAGTGCAAGCTGATTCGTTTGAGCAGGAGATACATCGACTGAGGAACAACAAAAGTATCCACGCGGGCAGCAGAATTACGGAACTTACGCCATTCATTGACTCAGTGGGAATTTTACGTATGATGGGTCGTTTGAGAAACTCTGCTCTCAGCTTTGACGAAAAACATCCAATCATATTACCGTCTGTGGGACATTTCACAGATATGATCGTGCGTCGAGCACATCTAGAAACCTTGCATGGGGGAGTCCAACTGACCTTGTCGCACCTCCGCCGAAAGTACTGGATATGTCGAGGCAGACAGTCTGTGAAACGAACAGTTCACGCTTGTCAGACATGCGCACGATACAGGCAAGCAGCTTGTCAGCAGCTCATGGGAAACTTGCCGTCTACTAGAGTCAGTCCAAACAAGCCGTTCCAAGTCGTAGGATTAGACTATGCTGGGCCGATTGATGTGCGCCGACACAAAGGCAGGGGATCCCCAAAGATAAAAACATACATAGCGGTTTTCGTATGTTTCACTACGAAGGCTGTACATCTAGAGTTGGTGACCGATATGACATCGTCAGCTCTTATAGCTACCATTCGCAGATTTGTGGCAAGGCGTGGAAGGTGTGACCACATATATAGTGACAACGGTCGAAATATGGTGGGAGCTGCAAATTGGCTAAAGGAGCTTCGAAAGTCTGTCGATCTACAGCATCAAGATATAGGACAGCAAACTGCTTCCTTGTCAATAGTTTGGCATTTCATCCCACCGGGTGCACCCCACTTTGGAGGCCTTTGGGAGGCCGCAGTGAAGTCCACCAAAACACACCTGAAGAAGATTCTGGGCTCAACAACTTTCACCATTGAAGAGATGTTCACTGCTCTATTTCAAATAGAGGCATGTTTAAACTCGCGGCCATTGTGCAAGATTAGTGATGATCCAGAGGACGACTCGATTTTGACACCGAGCCATTTCCTGATAGGCTCTAACTCAGTGGCAATTAGTGACGGTTCATTGGAGTTCAGTAAGACTGCGTTGCTGAACAGATGGAACGCCGTACAATATCGTGTCCAACAATTTTGGCGACAATGGTCACGCGAGTATTTGAGCACCCTTATGACCCGGTCAAAATGGCGAACTGTAACGAGCGACGTTCTTGTTGGGCAATTGGTGCTTTTAAGAGATGATAACCTTCCTCCATCATGTTGGAGCAAAGGAATAATCAAGGACGTTATCAAAGGAGCTGATGGTCTCGTTCGAGTCGTGACAGTAAAAACGATACATGGAGTGTTCCAGCGTCCAATCACAAAGGTGTGTTTGCTGCCAATGGATTTGGATAAGACCGGACATGTAGACTATACTCCTCCGAACGAGGAATTAGTTCACGCAGTAGCTGTGTCAGAGCCTAAGGCGCAGTCTTACCGGGTCGCTGCTGGACCTGGGTGGAAATGGTGGTGGATTTTGCTAACAATCATTTCTTGTTTTTACAACTTGGGACAAGCCCAAGTCGAAAAACAAGATAGTTGGTACAATGTCTCAAAATTCACGACTCAAACGGGTTTATTGTATGAGCACAAGTCCAATTTAAAATGGGTGACCAGTCACTGGACACTGTTGGCATACTGCAATTTAACAACATACGAGTCAGAAATTGGACAGATTGAGACTTCAATCGACAAATTGAAACAATGGTGTCACAAAGATATAGCGGACAAACATTACTGTACCGCAGTCGAAGTCCGACTTAGGAAGTTATTCGAACAAATTGTAGACAATGACTCACTCTTGAGGAATCATCACGGAGTCATGCACCAAAGAATAAAACGTGGACTGCTTAACGTCGTGGGTGGGATAGCGAACAAACTCTTTGGTGTGCTTGATGAAGAATTTGCAGAAAATTATCAAAAGGAGATAACTGCCATCAAGAACAATCAGTTGCACCTTGAAAATTTAAGCAGAAAACAAATATCGGTGCTGGATCTAACACAGAGATTGTTGAAGCAACAGGACGAGCAAACGCAAAATTTGACTCAAAGTTTGAATAATAACCTTGCTAGCATCGTTAACGCGATCAGTCGTGTGGAAACATTTGAGGAGACACAGTGGGGATTGGAGAAACTCGTCACATTATTGTCATGGGACGTTAATGCATTCAGGAGACACCAAGAAGCATTGTTGGCTATAATATTGGACGCGCAACATGGCGTTATTAATACGGAAGTCCTACCAGTTCACCTTATCAAAGAGTTATTATCGGAAATCCACGGGCGTCTTCCCAACGGACAACATGTCCTGTATGCAGCTCAGATGAACTGGAAGGACCTATACAAAGTAATGGACGTCAAGGTGGCAGCCCTGGTGGACACTATCATCCTCGAAGTGCGATTGCCCATCGTATACAGTGAGGAGTTCGTGCTTTACAAAATACACTCGCTGCCAACTTGTTTGAACCATACCTACATATACGTGGTACCCAACGTTGATAATTTAGTTTTTAATAGTCGCAGAGACAGATACTTCACGTTAACTGATGAAGAAGTCAAAAAATGCGGAACATCGACCGACATAGTTCTCTGTGAGTTTAGAGGACCCATTCACAACTTAAAGTCTCACGAAAATGCATGTGAGGTGAATACCTTTCTGCACGAAGCCATTGACAAAGAAAACTGCGCGGTGGCTTCAATGACTCCAAGGCCTGTCTGGATCACATTGCAAAACAGCATGTGGATTTTCATTTTGAACCAATCATATGTATATGAGTTAAATTGTCAAACTTACACCTTTCACTTACAGTTATCAGGAGAGGGTACCCTGACGATGGCTCCAGACTGTTCCCTCAGACATCAATCGTTCTTAATTCAAAACACCCTGCAAAGTTTGAGCACGGTCATAAAGGTCAACAATGTAATACCACAAGGAGACTTCGGAGACACCGCATCAATGAAATATGCTTTTCCCAAACTGCAAACGCCGTTGACATGGAAGCATCTCAATTGGACTGAGCAGAATATCATCGACGATCAAACTTCGTTATTCAACTATCCAATGACATCGTCTGCTCATGATCACTACCAAAACATAGCGTTAGGGTGCATCTTGACTCTGTGCATCATGGCCATTGCCAGTATGGTGATCTGGACTCGTAGAAATTTAACTCCTCGAACTCCACCCAGACGAATACTACCCTTACCCCAGGATGACGAAGCCATGACCACAAGAGAGGAAACATCAGAATCTAGAAAGGACAGAAACTCTGCTTAAATCTGTCCTTTGGGCCGGCAGGATGTTCGAGATTATAGGTTTTAAAACTCTATTATATATGTAAATATATTTGTATATTTCGGCCCTGCATCATCATATTTTCCGTGCAAAAATCGTCACCCAGTCTCCTACCAGACGCTAACTCAGCAAATTTCATAGATTGTTTATTTCACTTCGCGACGATAGAATGGTAACTCAATACCATTAATCAAGGCCAACGAGCATATGCATGCGAGTGTTTATGCTTGATCAGCGGCGGGCGATAAGATTGAGAACGCAATGATGATGCACGGCCGAAACTTACAGTCACTTTTAAAAAGTCAGTGATGACCATCAATTGGAATAATAAACGGATTGAAATTAAAAAACTTATCGTCATTTTATACATATATATATATATATATATATATATATATATATATATATATATATATATATATATATATATATAGATATACATATATACATATAGATATATATAAAGAAATATGAATTTTCGGCGAAACGAGTTTAATACTATTGTTCTTCGAACATTAATAATAAAAGTAAATGCCAAGAAATCGCAAGCTGTGTTCTTCTCGAGAAAGCGCGCCAGGTGAAATCACCCTTCCGCACAAATAAACGTTCTTGTCACTAACGTTCCTTGGAACAAAGACCTAAAATATTTAGGTATGCACTTGGACTCCAAATTGACCTTTAAGTCACACATTGATTTTATCGGTTCCAAGACCATCAACAGCATTCGCTCGACTTACCCGTTTATTAATCGAAAGTCTAAATTAACCTTAGCTTATAAAATTTTGATATTCAAAGCCATTATCCTGCCTAAGATACTATATGCCTCGCCCATATGGAGCCGCTGTGAAGCATGCCACCTAAATAAACTTCAAATTCTTCAAAATAAATGCTTAAAGATTATTTTAAACAAACCAGACTATTTTTCTACTCATCTCCTTCACAAATTAGCAGGTATCAATTACATTTCCTTAAATACTCGCAGAATACGAAACAAATTTGTCAGAAAATGTGAAAATGCCACCAATCCTCTAATTGCAGCTTCAGCCATGCAAAATTAGATCTTTTACAGTTGTAAAATCGATTTTACATAGTTCTAACTTACTTTAAGGTAGCCATAAGTTAGTTTAAGTCTCAAAAGGTTTTATAACTTGTTTTTCCTCTACAAATTTACCACTCATTGTAACATATTACAAACTAGGGTTTCTTACTCAAATATTTTATAGTTGTTAAGACCTTGTCTGATCTCTAAATATCATACGGTATAAGTTATTATGGAATTATGCTTAATTTACTGGATTTGAATAAAGTTGTATAAAATAGAGTATAAAAAATATGTTTTTTGCTCTTGCTAAGAAATTGTGTCTTATCTTTTTTTATCCCACTGTAGATATTCCAAGTAATTAATATTTTTCGTCGATACATTCGTCCTGCCGTGATACTGCGCCTGATCGATTAATGAAGTTTTTGAACTGGTTGCGAACGTTGGCTGCGGCGAAAGAATTTCGGCCTCCAGCTGCAGGAGCGATTGATAACAAATTTTCATATATAACAAAAATCAATAACAAAATCACCATCGATTTTAATTTTTGTTGAGCTTGCTAGCTGAATTTTTGAATTGCGTAATAGATAATGCAAGCAGCATGCAGCGACAATAAGGTTATCAAGCCGATCAATGCTTATATTGATCGGTGTATAAAAGATTCGGAAGTATTGACTCAAGATTCCAAATGCATTTTCTGTGGTGCGGCGACCATGGCTATGCCGATAATTATATACCAACTTGTTACTAATTTTCGAAGAAAAGTAGTATTAAACTCGTTTCGCCGAAAATTCATATTTCCTTATATATATATATATATATATATATATATATATATATATATATATATATATATATATATATATATATATATATATATATCATCAAAATGATTTAGGGAGATAATCTCTGGAGTGGCCGATCCGATTGAGCTGAAACTTTCGGAGAACGTAGATGTATTTAGTAAGTAGGTCCACAACTTGCTAAAATTCAGATATCCTAAACCCTTTGGCGGTGGCGAGCGTTTTAGTGAATTTTGAGGTACTCCTATATTTCCAAGCAGCGTGAATGTTTGTTCAAAAAAAGTATTGGAAATGAAAACTTATTATGTTCTAAGCTTGTTTATGGTAAAATTTTGAGCCGTGTGTGGGTGCAGCGTGCCTAAAAGTAGGCAAGGATTTGTTTTTCAAATTTTGATTTGTCATTACTTCTGACGAAAACATTGGATCATCGTGAAATTTGCAGAGCGTATTGATGTTGACTAACCCTGTAGCTGCGCCAGGCTCTTGAAAAAAAATCCTTCAAATCATTGAACCTCCTGAAAATTTTATGATTTTTGACAAAAAATTCAAATCATTGATAAATTTTAACGTTTGTGCATCATGTCAATTTGAAATTTTTAAAATTCCGATTTGCACAAGAACGGCAACCCATCACTAAATTACCTCTATTTTCAGCACTCGAAAGTTCTGTTCACGAGAACTGACGACCGGATTATCCGATCATAATGAAATTCACAGAACCTGTTGGTTTCAACTAGAATCAGGTCTGATAGAAATGATTTTGAAATGCGGGCAATCCTGTGGCAGTGGTGCCATCTTGAAAAATCACTGAGAAAAAAAACCGGTTTTTGGCCTACAACTTCCGATTCAGCCATCAGATTTAAGCAAAATTCACACAATATTCGGACCTTACTCAAAATAACATTTGGTGAAAATTTGGCTGAAAAATTAGAGTAGGGATGCCAGCTATGGTGATTTTTCTCTCCTAAATCTTGCAAATTTGCTCAGCAAAATAAAGCTTTTTTGCCTATAACTTCCGGTGCAGTCATGATATCAAAATGAAGTTTATGCAGTAAATAAAATTTGTTGTGAACCAAATGTCATAGGAATTTCGTACAAAAATCGTGAAAGGGCTGCCAGCTATGACCATTTTTGTAATTTTTTGAAATTTCTTTACTGCGAGATTATGTCATTAGATTTGCAAATGGGAACGATCCTGCAATGAAAATTAACAACAAATATTAACGTTTTAAAAATTTGAAAAGTTTTGAGGGGGGTAACCCTAAAATTTTTTTCACCCGTATAACTTCTAGCGCAGTGATTCAATCGAAACGAAATTTATTGGTTGGGTTTAGTTTAACGTGAAGCAGATTTGGTGTATATTTTGCTTTGCTGCTGACACAGGGTAACGAGCTTTAGCCATTTTCGTAACTATTGCATTAACAGATGCTTCAAATTACATACACATATGCAAAACATTTGCAATAAAACAAAGAAACCAATTTTTAAATTTTCCGAGTTTTGAACATTTTTTGGATGGCAGCTTCAAACAACGTTAACCGCTAAAGCTTTCGACGAAATCCTCCGATGAGAACGAAATTCAAAGGATAAGTTGATTTAAGTATGAGCTTGTGAAGGTTAACTTATTGCTGCTTCGTTGGGAAAATGTTGCCAGCACTAAACATTTTCATCATTTGTGTTATAGTTTATAGCTGTTGCTTTGAACGAGGAATGGTTGATATGATTCTCCAAAAAAGTGTATTACGTCTTTCCACATTGTTACTCAAAGACAATTTCTTCGAAAATTAGTTTTCTAGCGGTTCAGGTGCGCTAGAGTTTTTTTTTATCTGTGATCGTTTGTCTTCTTGGATATGACTTCATTAGGTTAGTGTACAATGCAAATGTTTCATCCCCAAGTATAACGTAAGGTAATTTTATGTCGGTGTCAGGTAGTTTTGCTGGTTTTGGAATGTTAAACGTACCAGCTTTAATTTGTTTGCCTATTTGGCTTTTCATATACATATATGCCTGCATAGCCTTCACGTCCGTACGATCCAATGTCTACTGCAATGAATTTGTAATTAGCATCGACTATGGCTAGTAGAACTACAGAATAAAAATCCTTGTAGTTGTAAAACGATCAGCCACTTTTAGATGGACACCGAATTCGCACATGTTTCCCATCAATAGCTCCATTACAATTTGGATAATTCCATCGGGAGAAAAAATAATCTGCATTTCTTTTAAATTGTATTTCAGTTGGTGCAGGAATAGCGATATTTAACAAATTTTTCACAATCGCCTGAAGACAGCTATGAGCTATTCGACTGATGTGACTGTTGTGTATTTTGAATTGAAACGGAAGAGGTCAAAAAGATTCACCTGTTGCCAAAAATCTTAAAAAAAATTAAAACGTAAACTTTCCTCTTCTCAGTCAACTCGTGTACGAAGAAATGGGGAAATATACGCGAATATTACAAAAGACGTTTAAGCGAAAACAGACTGGGGACAGGATCAGCCACCCCAAAAATTAGAACAAGAATGGAGCAGCTTTCATTTCTTGATGGAATTGCTGTGGTAGCAAAGGAGTGAGTACATCGTTTAGATTAACATGCTTTTTATGGAAAGAAATTCACAATGACCTGTGCTTTTAGAAATACTCTTTCTTATATTAATGTGGAATGCCATAAGCTGATGACAAACCACCTATCGACTGAAACCGCTTATGCTTATGACAATCTATGTTCGCCAAGTGACTCGATTTTAGCTACAGCAATATCCCCTGATTCACAGGAGTCAGCTGCATCAAAGGCTACAACGTTCACATTCGGGTGCGAAGAATTTGTATCTCCAACCTCTACAGAAGCATCGTCTTCTAAACCACCAACTAAAAAGCGGAGAGGTATGCGCAAAGAAAAATATGCAGCATCTAACATTGCGTTAATGGAAAAACGCACGGAAATGCTGCAAACTTTGCTGGATAATAGCAAAGAAGGGGAAAAGACTATGAACGCAATGGAGCATTTTTTTCAGTCCATGTGCGAAACGGTTCTTTCTTTCCCAGAAAAAAAACCAAATAGACATGAAAATGGCAATAAATGCAATTGTGTGCGAACGGCAAATGAAGTTGGCGTTAGAAAAGCAGCAAGTCCAAGTATTGAATTCAAACTATACTCTCGGCTTGAGTCGATTACTTGGACTTTCAATTAAAGATGATATGGTCCACATAGCCGGTCCATCAAACATGAAGTAAATTAACAATAAATAATAAAAAACTCTAGCGCACCTGAACCGCTAGAAAACTAATTTTCAAAGAAATTGTCTTTGAGTGACCAAAAAATTTGGAAAGACGTAATACACTGTTTTGTAGAATCATATCAACCATTCCTTATCTCAAGCAACAAAACTCAACGATAACACAAATGATGAAAATGTTCAGTGCTGACAACACTTTCCCAACGAAGCAGCAATAAATCTACCATAAAATGATCGTGCTTAATCAACCTATCCTTTGAACTTCGTTCTCATCGGAGGATTTCATCGAAAGTTTCAGCAGTTAAACGTTGTTTGAGACTGCCATCCGAAAAATGTTCAAAACTCGGAAAATTTAAAAATTGGTTTCTTATTTTTATCGCAAATGCTTTGCATATGAGTGTGTTATTTCAAGCATTTGTTGGTGCAATATTTACGAAAATGGCTAATGCTGGTTACCCTGTGTCAGCAGCATAGCAAAATATATACCAAATCTGCTTCACGTTAAGTTAAACTCAACCAGTAAATTTCGTTTCGATTGAATCACTGCGCTGGAGGTTAAATGGGTGAAAAGAATTTTAAAACTTTTCAAATTTTTAAAGCGTTAATATTTGTTGTTAATTTTCATTGCAGGATCATTTCCATTTACAAATCTAATGACATAATCGCTCAGTAAAGAAATTCCACAAAAATACAAAAATGGTCATAGCTGGCAGCCCTTTCATGATTTTTGTACGAAATTCCTACGACATTTACTTCACATTAAGGTTCATTAACCGCATGAACTTCGTTTTGATTTCTGCACTGGAGAGGAAGCTATAGGGATAAAAGCTTTATTTTGCTGAGCAAATTTGCGAGATCTATGAGACAAAAATCACCATAGCTGGCAGCCCTATTCTAATTTTTCAACCAAATTTTTACCAAATATTACATAGAGTCAGATTCAAGTACTGTGTGAGTTTTGTTGAAATCTGATGCTCCTGATTTTGTCAGAGCTCGGCGCTGTGTTTCCTTTGGTCCGCCAATTCTTTCTGGTTCTCTTTGAGCTATTGCAGGATCTCTGTCATCTGTTGGTTTATTTGACTTATTTGAGCCATAAGCTCAAAAACGGTCTTGCCCTTCTCTCTTAATGGGTCTCCTTTTCATTTTTACCTGATTCGTTGTTGGAGTCTGGGTTTGCTTCGTAAGCCAGAAAATCAATGTCGATCGGAGAAGTTAAAGGCCAAAAAGCTGTTTTTTTTCTCAGTGATTTTTCAAGATGGTACCACTGCCACAGGGATACCCGCATTTCAAAATCGCTTCTATCAGACTTGGTCCTTGCTAATACCAACATGTCCTGTGAATTTCATTATGATCGGATAATCCGATCGTCAGTTCTCGTGAACAGAACTTTCGATTGCTGAAAATAGAGGTAATTTGGTGATGGGTTGCTGTTCTTGTGCAAATCGGAATTTTGAAAATTTCAATTTGACATGATGGACAAAGGTCAAAATTTATCAATGATTTGAAACTTTTGCCAAAAATCAAAAATTTTTGAGGAGGGTCAATGATTTGAAGGATTTTTTTTCAGGAGCCTGCCGTAGCTACAAGTTTACACGTACAACCTTGAAACCCCATATATGCTAAGTCCTAGTAAACATCAATACGATCTGCAATTTCCACGATGATCCGATGTTTTGATCACAAGTAATGACAAATCAAAATTTGAAAAAAAATATCCTTGCCTACTTTTAGGCACTTAGCACCCACACACGGCTCAAAAATTTCAATTCTTTATCATAAACAAGCTTAGAACATAATTAATTTTCATTCCCAATACTTTTTTTCAACGAAAATTTACACTGCTTGGAAATATAGGAGTACCTCAAAATTCACCTAAACGCTCGCCGCCGCCAAAAGGTTTAGGATATCTGAATTTACTATATACATCTACGTTCTCCGAAAGTTTCAGCTCAATCGAATGGGCCACTCCAGAGATGATCTCGGAAAATCATTTTGCTGATATAGATATCTATATATCTATATATATATATATATATATATATATATATATATATATATATATATATATATATATATATATATATATATATATATATATATATATATATACATATATATATAAAGAAATATAAATTTTGGCGAAAAGAGTTTAATACTAATGTTCTTCGAACATTAGTAAAAATATGAATTTCTTAAGTTGGTATAGTTTTCTTTATACAAACCTAAATGTAACACCGAGTTTTTGTCTAGGTGATATCGTTTTTAAATTCGCGTTAGTTTTACAAGCTGCTATATCGTTTCTGATTGCGTTTAAAACAAATTGAAACAAATGCGGCGAAAGGCGGGAACATTCTTTAAACCTGATATGGTTATCAACCAAGTGACAGATAATCAGCAGTTCTTGCGCTCCTTCGTTTTGCTGGCTAGTGGAGAAAGGTGGTATTGTTTTGCGTCGTTTTACTTCAGTCAAATCTTTTTCTAGTTCCACAATATCACATTGAATAACACAATGTCCAACACACATTTTCTTCGTTGATTTTTTTGTCGAAACGTATTTATTTTACTATCGCGAACACACAAGAACAAGACTTTACAGGTTTCGTGTCGCATACGTTTTAGTTTGAGCAACCAGCGGCAGCGTTTTCTTGCTAAACTAAATCGAAAATGACGTCATTAAGCTTTGCTAACCTGAAAGCCGAAATAAGTTTTAGTTTTAGTTTTAGGTTTCAGGTCCCAGCCGCAGCATACCTTAAGCGATGAGCCAAAGAGTTTAAGAGTCATTGGGCTACTAAATCCTTATCCTTATATTTCAGTCGTGCGTCTTTTTTTTTGAATATGCGTGCACTATCTGGAACCCGGCTTTCGAAATTCACAGCCAAAGATTTGAGTCTGTTCAGAAGCAGTTTTTACTATTCGCTCTGAGAGATTTTTTCAACCCTTATGATTTTAATAATCTACCACCATTTGAATATCGCCTCAAATGTATTCCTGTTACCACTTGCGTCGAGAAGATTAATGTTATCTGCCTGCTTCAGCTTCAGAGACGTGGTTAATGTCGTCTACTTGAAAGAAAAGTTTGTGCTCAATCAGCCTTTGAGAGTCACTAGATTCCGATGATTGCTCATTGAAAACCAACACAACACAACATATGCAGCAAGGGAGCCAATAAAAAGGTGCTGCAGGCTATTCAATAGCATGAGCGAGAACTTTACCCATGCGATATACGATATCCCTTCTCCCACCATACTAATATATATGTATTGTATATTTAATTTATATTTAAATTCATTTACTTATTTGTCATTTGTTATTCATTAAGCTCTTTGTCATTTATTGATTACCTTATTTGTTATCTCTGTATTTGCAACTAATTTATTCCTGCGTTATTTATTATTTTTGTATTCATATATAGTTTTGTTACTAATTTTCGAAGAAAAGTAGTATTAAACTCGTTTCGCCGAAAATTCATATTTCTTTATATATATATATATCATCAAAATGATTAAGGGAGATAATCTCTGGAGTGGCCGATTCGATTGAGCTGAAACTTTCGGAGAACGTAGATGTATTCAGTAAGTAGGTCCACGACTTTTTAAAATTCAGATATCTTAAACATTTTGGCGGCGGCGAATGTTTTAGTGAATTTTGAGGTACTCCTATATTTCCAAGCAGCGTGATATTTTGCTCAAAAAAAGTATTGGGAGTAAAAACATATTATGTTCTAAGCTTGTTTATGGTAAAGAATTGGAGATTTTGAGCCGTGTGTGGGTGCAGCGTGCCTAAAAGTAGGCAAGGATTTTTTTTCAAATTTTGATTTGTCATTACTGCTGACAAAAACATTGGATAATCGTGAAATTTGCAAAGCATATTAATGTTGACCATAGTTTAATACACATGGATTTCCAAGGTAGTGCGGGTAACCCTGTAGCTGCGGCACGCTCTTGAAAAAAAATCCTTCAAATCATTGAACCTGATGAAAAATTTTTGATTTTTGACAAAAAATTCAAATCATTGATAAATTTTAACGTTTGTGCATCATGTCAATTTAAAATTTTTAAAATTCCGATTCGCACAAGAACGGCAACCCATCACTAAATTATCTCTATTTTTAGCACTCGAAAGTTCTGTTCACGAAAACTGACGACTGGATTATTCGATCATGATGAAATTCACAGGACATGTTGGCATTAATTAGGACCAGATCTGATAGAAGTAATTTTGAAATGCGGGCAACCCTGTGGTAGTGGTGCCATCTTGAAAAATCACTGAGAAAAACAACAGCTTTTTGGCCTATAACTTCCGATTCAGCCATCAGATTTAAACAAAATTCACACAATATTTGTATCCTATTTAAGGTAACATTTGGTGAAAATTTGGCTGAAAAATTAGAATAGGGTTGCCAGCTATTGTGGTTTTTGTCTCCTAAATCTTGCATATTTGCTCAGCAAAATAAAGCTTTTTCCCTTATAACTTCCGGTGCAGTCATGATATCAAAATGAAGTTTATGCAGTAAATAGATTTTGTTGTGGGCCAAATGTCATAGGAATTTTGTACAAAAATCGTCAAAGGCCTGCCAGCTATGGCCATTTTTGTAATTTTTTGGAATTTCTTTACTGCGCGATTATGTCATTAGATTTGCAAATGGCAACGATCCTGCAATGAAAATTAACAATAAATATTAACGTTTTAAAACTTTGAAAAGTTTTGAGGGTGCTAACCCTAAAGATTTATTCACCCGTATAACTTCTAGCGCAGTGATTCAATCGAAACGAAATCTATTTGTTGGGTTAAGTTTAACGTGAAGCAGATTCGGTATATATTTTGCTATGCTGCTGACACAGGGTAATGAGCTTTAGCCATTTTCGTAACTATTGCGTCAACAGATGCTTCAAATTACATACTCATATGCAAAACATTTGCAATAAAACTAAGAAACCAATTTTTAAATTTTCCGAGTTTTGAACATTTTTTGGATGGCAGCTTCAAACAACGTTAACCGCTAAAGCTTTCGACGAAATCCTCCGATGAGAACGAAATTCAAAGGATAAGTTGATTTAAGTATGAGCGTGTGAAGGTTAACTTATTGCTGCTTTGTTGGGAAAAAGTTGCCAGCACTGAACATTTTCATCATTTGTGTTATAGCTGAATTCTGTTGCTTTAAAGAAGGAATGGTTGATATGATTCTACAAAAAAGTATATTACGTTTTTTCACATTTTTTTGTCACTCAAAGAAAATTTCTTCGAAAATTAGTTTTCTAGCGGTTCAGGTGCGCTAGAGTTTTTTACTAATGTTCGAAGAAGAACATTAGTATTAAAATCACTTTGGCCAAAAATTCATATTTCTATATATATATATATATATATCATCAAAAAATTTCAGTGAAAAAATCTCAGGAACGCGCCATCCGATTGAGCTGAAATTTTCAGGACACATTGGTGTATATGCAGAATAGTGCCAGGTCTCAGAAAAAGTTAATAATCTTTAACCCTTTGGCGCCGGCGGCCATTTTAGTGATTTTTTTAATATACCTATTATTCCGTACACAAATAATTTTTGCAAAAATAAAGTTGACGACATAAATTTCGAACAAGTTTTACATGTGAATCGGATAATTTTTTGGAATTTTTTTAACCCTATGTGTGCGCTGGGTGCCTAAAAAGAGAACGGGAAAATTTGAAAATTTTTAAATTGCGATAACTTTTGACAGAGCTATTCCATGATTACGAAATTTTCAGGACATGTTTGTTTTATTTAGTTAAAGATTTGTGTAGGTTTTAATGATTGTGCTGGCAACCCTGTAGCTAGGGCAGGCACTGAAAGTGAAAACGTCCAAATCATCATTTCTCTTGAAAAAATGTCGTTTCTTAAAAAAAAAGCCACTCATATGTAAATTTTGTGCTTTGTTTACATAAACAAAAAAAAAAATTTGATATGGTATAACGGGCACGCCTGGTAACCCTTGCCCAAGTTACTTATGTTTTTAGCATCAAAAACTTCTGTTCACGGAAACTCACGATCCAATGAGCAGAATTTATTGAAATTTTCAGAATGTATTGGTCTTATATAGGACCAGGTCTGATAGAAGTGATTTTGAAATCCTAGCGATTCTGTGCCAGTGGTGCCATCTTGAAAAATCACTAAAAAAGATAACTGCTTTTAGCCCTATAAATTCTGATTGAATCGTTCGATTTTGACGAAATTTACACAGTAGCTGCACCTTACTTCAAACCACATTTGGTAGAAATTTGGTTGAAAAATTCGGTTGGAGCTGCCAGCTATGATAATTTTGGTGTCTTAAATTTGAAAAAATAAAAATTTGGAAGTGAAAACATTCAAACCAGCGAATATCCTAAAAAATGTCCGTTTCTACAATAAAACCAATCTGTATACAAATCTGATGCTTAATCTACACAGTCAAAGTAAAACTTTGGAAATTTCATGTCGGACAAGAACGGTAACCCTTTCTCAGTTAACCTATATTTTTAGCTTCAAAAACTTCTGTTCACGGGAACTAACGAATCAATAATCAGATAGAATTGAAATTTACAGAATGCATTGGACTTAAGTAGGGCCAGGTCTGATAGAAGCGATTTTGAATTGTGGGCAACTCTGTTCCAGTGGTGCCATCTTGAAAAATTACAAAGAAAAAAAACTGCTTTTTGCCCTATGAAATGTGAATAAGTTACCAGATTTTCATGAAATTGACACAGTAGCTGAACCTTACTCTAAACTCTGTTTGATAGAAATTTGGTTGAAAAATTCGATTGGTGCTGCCAGCTATGGTAATTTTTGTGTCTTTTTGTGAAAATTCGCTCAGGAAAATTAAACTTTTTGCCCTATAACTTCCAGTGCAGTCATGAAATCAATACGAATTTCATACAATTAATGAAACCTATTATAAACATTATTCAAGCCAAATTTGGTTTAAAAGCCATGATAGGGTTGCCAGCTATTGTTGGTTTTGTGTTTGCTTGCAATATCTTTATTAAGCGGTTTTATCGTAGAATTTTCAATTGGTAATGATATTGTAGTGATCATAAACAGCAAATATTAAGCTTTCGGTTATTTGAAAAAACTCGCTGCAGGTAACCCTAAGTTTCTTTATACTCCTATAACTTCGAATGTAATATAACAACGTGAAGCAGATGTGATATATTCTTGGCTTTGATACTGGCGAAAGGTTGCCAGCACGAGTTGGTTGTGCTACTTTTGTATCAATAAATGCTTGCAGTTAGTATTCCTACCGGAAACATTTACAATGAAAATAAATAACCGATGTTTCAATTCCCAAAGTTCTGCAAATTTTTCGGATCGCAGCCCCAAACTCCAACTTCAGTTACAGTGCTGCAGGCACTGAGCATTTTCTTCATTGATATTATATGAGATGCTGCTTTCAAAATTTTGTGAAATAAGCAACTGATAACGAATATAATTAACCTGTGTTTTGCTCTCATACACGTTGAAATTCATGCCAGTGGTAATATCTGAAACCTTCTCCCATATGAGTTATAATGCATTCTTGAGACAAAAGTAAAACATGGCATTTGAAACAATTTGGCCGTAATAAGCAGCGCATGTGGTGGAATATGCACTCAAAACCTGCACGATTCTTCTACTGTTCTTCGAACATTAGTGTTTCTAGCGGTTCAGGTGCGCTAGAGTTTTTTTTATTTGGTCTCGTAATTTTATCCATGTACTATTTTACTTTATTCTTCTATACATGTACACCTTGCTTAGTAAATAAATAAAATAAAAATAAAATATCTCAACAGTGCATTGAAACTCACAGAATGAGAAGGTTTTAGAGCAGCTGTCAAAAAAATGTAGAGTAAATTGGAGCAATTGAGAGGCTTAAAAATTCGAGCAGGATAAAGGAATTGAGAGCCAATGCTCAAACTTGACCGCTTGTCAGAAGTTAAACCTGTCAATTCACTAATAAAAACTCTACATCAGTCTCGATTTTGTCAGTTGACAAACATCTAGTTTCTTTTCCAAACTTGATCTACTAAAACAGGTAGAGCAGAAATCGTGCTCTAGTTATATTTTTTTCCCTAGATCTAATTGCTCTAATTGCTCTAGAGAAGGCTCATAAAACGGACATCCGAGTAACTTCGGGTAATTTGGAGAAACCGAATTGCTTATGAAACACATTTTGCTGAAATATCTCACCCTAGCTCAACGTAAAGCAGCTCATTATACACAGCTTGTATATGATGTTATACTTAATCTGCACTATTATTTATAAAAATTACAAAAAAAAAACTCTAGCGGACCTGAACCGCTAGAAAACTAATTTTCGAAGAAATTGTCTTTGAGTGACAAAAAAATGTGGAAAGACGTAATACACTGTTTTGTAGAATCATATCAACCATTCCTTATCCAAAGCAACAAAACTCAACTCTAACACAAATGATGAAAATGTTCAGTGCTGGTAACACTTTTCGACCGAAGCAGCAATAAGTTTACCATAACAAGCTCATACTTAAATCAACTTATCCTTTGAACTTATCCTTTGAAAAACAGACTGATGGTGTGGATCCCGGACAGTCACAGGAGTGGCAAGATCGTTGCTCCTAACTGGAGTTGCGGGATACCCTGCAGTTATGCAGAAACGGCGGCACAATGAAAATTTTCCGTCGAGGGTATTCGAAGTTGAGCCCTGGAGCAAAGCAATAATGTGTCAGCAGAGCCTTGTAAATTTACGAAAAATTCATTTGCCACTGCAGGTTATTATCCATCGACTTATTAGAAGGGGATTCGAAGTTGAGCCCTGGAGCAAAGCAATAGTGTGTCAGCAGAGCGTTTTAAATTTAAGAAAAATTCATTTTCCACTGCAGGTACGAATGCGGTTACGAAATCTTGCCTAAAAGCGGAAGCCGGAGATTCAAAGGCGAATTTGGGATCGAAACATCGGACGGAAGAAGACGGTGCGACGCCACGAGTGACTCGAATTCTCTTAAGTCGGGGGCGTAAACGGGACTAGCGATTCAACAATTGATAAGAAAATTCACCGAATTGAAGAGCGAAGCAGCACAGTGAGGAGAGACGCCGACTACCACGCTAAAGGCGACAGTTCGGTGCTGGTGGCTGCCGTTAGTTTTTGGATAGTTTTTGGTTTCTTCGTTTAACACCTGATCGTCGTCGAAAATTACGTGATATTTGAGCATCGCGGAGGAAGCACGAGCAGCCGACAACGGACCTAGCGTAGTAAGGCTAGTGAATTAAGAAAATTTATTACCTTAGAATTAAGATATTGTGAACAAAAGTACCATATAGTGAAAGAAACAAAACATCCGTAGCTTAATATGTAAAAACTGAGTGGTGGTGAGAAGATTTTAGAAAGACACCCAAAATTTGGCGAGTTCGCATAGTAGAAACGGGGAACCCGGATAGCTTAGGAATTTGCGGTTTTAGTACGGTTTGAATGAGAATGTGAAAGCAAACGAGTGAAAGTAAGAGAATTTACCGTTTTGTGCCGTTTAGCGTAGAAAAGTTTACCTAACAGCCAGTTGAGCTGGAATCGACTGTATAGTATAAAATCTTGAATTTGAACTACAGTTGGTCTTGTGAATGCCCGAAGGGAAAAATTTCGACAGGCGGGAGTAGACTATACATGAATGACATCTTAAAATAAAAGTTTAGTTTACTTTGATTGAAAAAGGGTCCTCGTGATACTCTGTCATATTTTTTTTGGTGCTTTCGATTATTCGGCTGTTTTGGGGGTTGGCATGATCCCATTTCAGTGGCTGTTTGTGCAGTGTCCTAAAACGGAGTCCAAACAGGATTAGTGTGGTGATGTGGAGGGAGATAATAAGCATCACCAAGTTCTAGCTACGAAACGAAACATCACATACACAAATACAAGCAGGAATTGACAAGTTCACACAGAGGAGTTTCACATTTAGTAGGTAATATAATTAAATGTAAATCGGTAGTTGAGGCAATTAAAAATAAAGCAACGAATCTTCTGCGGATTAAATAAGGCGAACATTCAATATATAACGATATTTCCGTATCAAAAAAATTCATGATTGAACGTAAAACCAAAAATTTCGGTGATGAACAAGACCACTATGATACAGCGTTATTGTCATGTAGGCAAGCTGGTTGAATTAAAGAGAAACGCATAGGACCTAAATTATATTTGAAAGGATGTGAGTCATATCGATCGACCATCGGGGTCAGGGCTCCACTACCATCGGGAGCCCGGGGCTGTCTGCCTCACCCGGGTTGCTCTGAAAAGAGAGGTAGCGCGTTTTTCTTTTCCCGTTTAGATTTTTCAATTTTCTGGCTCCGTGCCTTTTCACGAGCACTGGGTCTGCGTAGTCAGCCCAAGTTGCAGAGCCATGGGTTGTTTCCTTTACGGAACTATGCCCCCTTTTGTCCTTGGGTATTTTCTATACCAGTTTGCGGCTACGAATTCATGACGGATGAATTTTAGGTAGCATCCCGTTTTCTAGAGAGCCAACCATCCCCATTTTTCATGAACCCACCCCAGCCGCAGCGAGCTAGCAAAGCGGCACCCAGCATCCGTCGGGGTTGGTTAAAGGGTGCTCCGCTAATGTGGACGAGGGGCCTTCACGGCCATTTCTAGGGCACCCTGCTCTCGGGGCAATTCTTTTTTTTTGGTTTTGCCTCTTGAATGGCAAGAGCCATTCCACTCTCTGACCTTAACACTCTTGGTCCTGGACTTCGGTCTGGTTCTAAGTTGTGCTAAGGCCATCCCAACTATCATAATCGCTACAATTGGCGCCCAACGTGGGGCCCGAAACTTGTTTTTGGGCAACCCACAGAATGTGAGAAAATAATTATGAGCTTTGACTCATACTCCTCTTAAGACTTTACGTCTTCAATCCTAAAATTTCCATTCTCACTAGCAGGTCTTAGAATCGCCTCCTTTGCGATTCAATATTACTTCGTTCGAGAGAACAAACCCCTTTTAGTAAGACCTGCATTGCTCGCTCTGTCCTTTAGCCGCAAACATCCTTCCCAATCCTCTCCTTTTAAAATCAATCCCTTAGATTACCTCTTGGGCAGTTTCCTGTTGTGTTGTCCGTTGAGCTTTTTGACTCTAGGTGCAACCTGGAGGATGGCCGCCGATAACAGGTTTTGGTGGTTTACTGCCATTCCTGTCCCGGTCATCCGAAGGGCCCCTGCCCCACTTTATGTTGTGAAGCTGACCCAAACTTTGATATCCTTGTTGTCTTGACCCAGCTTCGGCTTTTGGCTTGGGTTTGGTTCAAGCTGTGGTGGATTACGTGGGGTTGGCGTGGTGCCGCCTACACGTCCCTGCAGCTTGGCCAGACATGAACCATTTGTTGAAGTTGAGTCAAGCAACAACATAGTTGCTTTGATCCTCTGCTCCTCTTTTTTCTTAGGAATTGCGGAGGAGGCGGACAGACCTCTAAAATGGGCGTTTCCACTTAAGAAGCGACCATAGAGTATATTTAACTGAATTTCATAAACATTCATTACGTACTAAAGTTCACATTCCAATTTCACTTCTTTTCACTTAAATTAATATCGTCATATTATCATTCTTGCGTTTTTAATTCAAAAAGCCAGCCAGCGGACCTGAAATTGAGAAAACAGACCAGGTTTCGTTCAATGGTGTGATATAATTAAAAGACCGGCTTTACTCGAACATGATTTTATTACGATCCGCTTACTTCTAAGTTATAATTCAGACAGGTTTTTGTTAAATGTGAAGTACTGTAATACTAATATAGTATCATACTACACAAGATAATGCTTACAAAGTATGAGTGTGCGTTATCATTGTGTAATCGTAACGTCACACTACAACATCTCCCCTTTTCTTGAGATAAATTCAAATTTTAAAAGTTCAGCTATGTATTACAAAATATTGCAACATAATTCAATTCAAATAATAGTCGGGCAATATGACGTTAAACTTAATATGTCAATCTGACGTTCATTTCAATATTTTTCTTTTCTTATTTCGGTCTTTCCTTTCATCGTTTTAACTTTAAATTTAATTCAAGGTCTATTGCAAGGAGCAGATATACACATATATCAACACTGCAAGGGGGACGCGGCGGGCTGGTTTGATTGTAGGTTTTGCATCATTTTTCAGCTTGAGGGACACGTTTTTCGCAAAGCAACCTAATCCTTCAAAAACATCCTCATATTTTTCCAGTATTCCTTTTTTAGATTGAGTGCTAATTATTTCCACTCTTTGGATAAGATTAAGCTTTCTGCAGGTTTCAAATCCTAGAATAGGGGTAACTTGCTCATTTATGACAGCAAATTCTAGCATTACTACTGTCTTTTTTATAACACACGATAGCTTAACTCTTCCCAAGACACTAATAGAAGCTCCTCCATAAGCTTCGACCTTCCCTTCAAAGATCTCCAATTTAGGCTTTTTATTAAGCTTGTTAAAGTAGCTAACGGGCAAAGTATTCAAATCAGATCCGGTATCGAGCTTGAAACTAATGATAGTATTATCTACTTGTACAATTTCATACCAAGCCCGCTTGTTTCCGAAATCACTTAACTTATTTATAGTTTCTATATAAAAAGTGTCATTTGCGTTTTTAATATTTATTTCACTCACCAGTCTAGCTGCACACACTTCTGCAAAGTGATTAAATTTACCACAAATACCACATCTTTTCCCATATGCTGGACAATTTTTGGGTGGGTGAAACTTGTTGCAATACCGACATTTATTTCCCTGCCGCTGAACAGCGTCATTTCTCTTTACATTTGTAGTTGACCTAAAATTATGCCCACTAGTATAATCTTTGCCATGTCTTGTTACATTATTTTTAGAAAAATTAGAATTAACTGCATTTAAATTAATGTTACTTTTACTGTATTTGCTTAAATTACTCATCTTATCATATCCATTTCTATTCCGCGCATACTGTTGCCGATTTTGTGTTCTGTCCGTGATCCCGTCAACCGCTAATACTGCCGATGAATTAATTTTCTTCATTCTCCTGGTCTGTGATTCGGATGCCTCTGCTGCACGCCCAAGTTCGACTGCCTTCTCGTACGTCAACTCTGGTGTTTCTAGATATTTTTTCTGTAGTCGACTGTCATAAATCCCATACACAATTCTGTCTCTGAGCATCCTCTGCTCGAACTCATTAGTGAAACCGCAATTCTTTATCAGCTTTTTAAGGTCCAATAGAAAGTTATCAAACGGTTCTCCTTCGCGTTGATTCCTCGAATGAAACATAAAAGTCTCATACACTTCATTCTTTTTCGGTATACAGAATTTCGAAAACGATTCTAATACTTTGTTGTATTTAACTTTATCTTCGTCACTCAAATGAAATGAATTGAACACTTCCAATGCTTCTGGGCCAATGGCGTTTAGGAAGATTGCAATTTTCACAGCCTCCGATTTCTTTTCAATTTCAATAGCCGTTGCAAATATATCGTAATTCTGCTTAAAAATTCTCCAATTTTCCGATATATTCCCATCCAGTTTTAGAGTTTCTGGTCTTTTCAAATAATCCATCATTTTTTCGACCACTATAACTGTGCGCTTTGCAGGTCGGCCACGTTTTACAGGTAATTTTATACTACTTTTGTTTGCAGTTCCCATTCAATGTATAATATTTTCACTTGTAATTACAACACTTCTTTTCATTACGTTAGGAGAACACGAATAATTGATTATTTTACGAAAAATTTTATTTGCCGCAGCGCCATGTGATATAATTAAAAGACCGGCTTTACTCGAACATGATTTTATTACGATCCGCTTACTTCTAAGTTATAATTCAGACAGGTTTTTGTTAAATGTGAAGTACTGTAATACTAATATAGTATCATACTACACAAGATAATGCTTACAAAGTATGAGTGTGCGTTATCATTGTGTAATCGTAACGTCACACTACAACAAATGGGAAGGCCGATCTTTTGAGAATTAAATTTTTTCTTGAACCTACTTTAGAGAAAAAATTTTTTTTTTTCTAATTTACCTTTTCGAAAATTAATGAAGGAAAGTCTTTTGATTACTGTATTCTTTAATTAACTCTAGCCATCTGGCTTTGATTAATTTGCTTCTTTTGAAGTGTTAGACACACCACCTGGTGTGCACTTATTTTTGAACTTGGCACTTTGCCCTATTAGCTGTTAAGCATTGCTTTAGCCACTTTGGCTTAGATTAAGCTTTATTGGAAAAAGTTAGAAACACGTTGTTGTGCACTTGGTTGCTGCCTGAGTTACCAGCAAACCAACTTTAGTTTGAAGCGTATTAATTTCGTCAGTCACGTTAACGTGCAAAACCAAATTTGAATTTTCATCATTCGTAAATTTTTCACAGACTGAACAATGCCACTGCGACACAGTAGTGAGGACCTGTCTGGCACCACAGTGGAGGCTCAGTGCTCCATATGCCAGCAGTCATTCGCTGCTGCCCAGGTCACGTATACCACAAAATGTGGACACACTTTCCACGAAACGTGCCTGGAGCAATGGCTTAGAAACCATACAGATTGCCCGCTGTGCCGTGGACCACTGAGTCTCCCCTTAGGAGCCAGACAGGTCCCCACTGCTGCAGCATCAATGCCACGAGGGGCTCGGCCTAAATCGCAACGGCCGGGAGTGAAAACTCGAGGCATGCGATCCGAAGAAGTAGACATCCGGGACTTCGATCTACAAGCCGAGTCAGGGGCGGAAGGTTTAATTCAGCCACCTGGCTCGTCATCGAAAGCGTCCCCAATATCTGACGTACCATCAGAAGCCGCCGGAGTGCGCTCTATAGTGCACCAAGAATTAGGCGGACTGCAAGTCGCCGAGACTCAACCCTCGCGTGCAATCGTTCGTACCCGTGCAGCGTACTTACTCACCTCGCACCCCTCGTGGCAACAATGTCCAGTTTCACCACGATAGGGTGGCTAGTATCATTGGTGGGTGGGGCCTAAAGTTTTCGGGCCGCGAATCTACTGTGCCAGTTGATGTTTTTATTTACAGGGTAGCGGCTCTCACAAGAAATACACTGGGCGGAAATTTCAACATTCTATGCCAGCACATTCACCTTCTTTTGAGTGGACCTGCTGCTGATTGGTTCTGGAGGTTCCATAGTACAAGACGAGACTTCAGTTGGAGGGATCTGGAGTCGGCCCTGAGCGATCATTTCGCTGATCGCTTCACGGATGCTGACCTGATGGAGCAAATTCGGAGTAGAAAACAGCGTCCGAATGAAACTTTCGACACTTTCAGTGCGGCAATATATAAATTAGTTAACCGCCTACAGCGCCCTGTTGCCGACGCTGACTTAGCAGACATCCTAAGGCGCAATTTGCTGCCAGATATTGGTCGTGGTCTGCTTCAAATTCACCTTCCTTCCGTCCGACTGCTCCATCAGGCCGTCATCCGTGCGGAGAACTTCGAAATGGAGCTCGGAGGTCGACGCCGTCCTTCTCAATGGATAAATGCCGCGGAAGAATTACGTGAAGAACACTCGCTGGACCAATTTGAAAACTCACCTGAAGAGCATGGAGTGGAAGCAGTCGCGGTCCTGCCTACATGCTGGAATTGTAGGAAGGTGGGACACCGTTTTGATGACTGCTTGGAGGTCAGAACTATCTTCCGTTATGGCTGCGGAAAGGCAAATACATATAAGCCAAATTGTGCTAACTGCCAAACAAAAAACTTACCACAGGGAGCGCGGAACAAGATCTCACGCCTCCCCCAGAGCAAACAGTCTCCCCCACGCTCCAGCAGGTAGACAGGACCGGTGATTTGTCACCACATTCCGTTGGCCCAACCACCAATGATACTAGTATCCAGCCGTATGGGGAATCCACCACCTTATCGATACCACACCTACAGGCTGAGCCTCCTACACCTTTGGCTTTTCTGCCATACCACTTAAGATGGCAGAAATATACGGCGGTCCGAGACGGAATCTTCAGTTCCGAAATTGCACGAACGAAACATGATCGTTCCAAACCCAAGCGCTCAACGCTGAGGATGAGAGCATTCTATTCTCGCTTTCGGCATTGGCGCTACTAGCTCAACTGTGGTACTCTGATGGACGTGCCTTCAAGTGACGTCCGTCCATACGCGCAGGTTCTGCTGTTTGACCAACCAACTGCAGGCTTGATCGACACGGGAGCTTCCGTGAGCGTGATGGCGGCTGACTTGGCAAAGTCATTCCTCGAGAGGAACGCTTTTCATTGGAAAAGAGCTTCTCTCGGGTTGAAGACTGCAGACGGCACACAACATCAAGCGTAGGCCGAGTGTCAGCTGACATCACGTTCAGGGGAGTTACCAAGTCCTTGACGCTCTGGATAATTCCCACTCTCAGCCAAAACTTATATCTGGGAGTGGATTTCGTGCGTCAATTCGCCTTAGCAGCAGACCTGTTCGCGCCATCCCAACAAGTCAACACCACTAGTAGCCTCGAACAACTCGACGATCACGCCCACCCTCTCACATCGGAGCAGCGTCGCAGACTTACGTCTGTGATTGCTAGCTTTCCGTCGTTCGCCGTAGAGGGTTTAGGAAAAACAGCGCTGATTGAGCACGAAATCGACACTGGCGATCAAAAACCAATTAAACAGAGGCACTTCTCTGTTTCGCCAGCTGTCGAAAAGCTCTTATATAAAGAGATTGATCGTATGCTCGCGCTGGGCGTGATCGAAGAGTCCAAGAGCGCGTGGTCCTCGCCAGTGACTCTAGTGGTCAAGCCCTCCAAGGTACGCCTGTGCTTGGATGCGAGAAAGGTTAACTCGGTCACAGTGAAAGACGCCTATCCCTTGCCACTGATAGACGGCATCTTAAGCAGACTCCCTAAGGCCACTTTTATTACGAGCCTGGATCTAAAAGATGCCTTCTGGCAGATTCCTTTGGAGGAAAGGTCAAGGGAGAAGACGGCTTTCACTGTGCCCGGGCGACCCTTGTATCACTTCGTCGTGATGCCGTTTGGCTTGTGCAATGCACCCCAAATGATGTCACGACTCATGGACAAAGTGATACCCCCGCATCTTAAGTACCAAGTGTTCGTATATTTGGATGACTTGTTGGTGATAACCGAGGCCTTCGACGAACACCTGAAGGTACTGAACCAGGTCGCATTCCATCTGCAACAAGCTGGCCTTACCATCAATGTGGAGAAGAGCAAGTTCCTCTTGCGCGAGGTAAAGTACCTTGGCCACATTGTTGGTAATAGAACGATCCGGACAGACCCCGACAAGATGAGATCCATTATGGATTTCCCTCTTCCAACGACCACGAAGCAGCTGCGGAGATTTTCGGGAATCTGCGGCTGGTATCGACGCTTCGTCAGGGAATATGCGTCTTTGTCAACACCACTGACAGACATGCTTTCGAAGAGGACTCAATTTCTATGGACCGACGAGAGGCTAAATGCTTTCAAGCAATTGAAAGTGAGCCTTGCTTCGGCTCCAGTGTTACACAGCCCCGACTTCAACAAGCCCTTCTCCATCCAATGTGACGCGAGTCAACATGGAGTAGGTGCCGTACTAGTGCAACGGACGGAAGAAGGAGACGAAGCCCCCGTTGCCTATATGTCCCACAAATTGAATCCCGCTCAGAGAAATTACACCATCACTGAACAAGAATGTCTGGCAGCGGTGTTGGCAATCAAAAATTTCCATGCCTACGTGGAAGGTCATGAATTTGAAATCGTGACCAACCATGCTTCCCTAAAATGGCTAATGCACCAACAAGATCTAAATGATCGCTTAGCCCGGTGGGCCCTTAAACTTCAAGGGTTTAACTTCACCATCACACACCAAAAGAGAAGCCAAAACGTAGTGCCGGACTCCTTGTCGCGCATGTTCTCTGCCGAGGCGTTGACGCCAGCGGAATGCGAGGAGACTCCAATGGAGCTAGATTTGACTTCGCCGCATTTCAAAAGTGCTTCTTATGGAGCTAGCGGCGAAAGTCCAGGCAGAACAACACCAACTGCCGGACCTAAAATTAGTAGACGGGTTCGTGTACAAGCGAACCAAAAATGTGACCGGGAACGGACTTCAAGACCAGTTGGCTTGGAAGTTGTGGGTGCCGTCAGAAATGACGGCAGAATTAGTGAAGAAAGCTCATGACCCACCCTTGAGCGCGCATGGTGGCGTGGCCAAAACCCTCGGCCGATTACGGCAATGGTTTTACTGGCCACGGATGGCCGCTCAAGTCAATGAATATGTGGGATCATGCCTCACCTGCAAAACCACCAAAGCTCCTTCACACACCCTTCGACCACCAATGACGCTTCAGTCCGTACCCGAGCGCATGTTCCAACGCTTGTATATAGACATTATAGGCCCCTACCCTTGGTCGAAATCTGGCAACATAGGAGCCCTCGTCATCCTAGATCATCTCTCGCGGTTCCCATTCATCGAGCCGCTTTGGAAGTACACTGCGAAAGCAGTCATCGACATCCTCAGGAGGAGGGTATTCCACCTTGTTGGAGTCCCGGAAAGTGTCGTGACTGATAATGGTGTGCAATTTCGTTCTTCTGTATTCCAAACCTTTTTACAGGAATTCGGTATCGGACACACCTTCACCGCCGTATATTGCCCTCAATCTAACGCCTTGAAACGTCTTAACCGATCCATACTGGCAGCAATTCGGTCTTATATTGACCCTGCTCAAAAGGCGTGGGACGCCAAGCTCTCGGAAATAACTTGCGCATGGTGCTCAGCACCTCACGCGACGATAGGGACTTCGCCCTATCAGGCAGTCTTTGGGCAACCAATGGTCACCCATGGCCGCACATATCATCTGTTGCGGCAACTCCATCTTTTGGATGACCCCGAAACTACTCTGGCACCTCCTGACCACCTGGCCCTCCTACTTTGGACTATCCGCGACCTCACCACCAAGGCCCAGTCTCGCAATGCAAAGACCTATAACCTTCGTTCCAGGTTGGTTACATACCAGCCTGGCGAAGTGGTCTACAGGCGCAACTTCCAGCAAAGTGACGCAGCCGCGCACTACAATGCAAAGCTGGACCGGAAGTTCTTACCTAGTAAGGTAATAAAGAAGATCGGCGGTGCTTATTACCAACTGGCCGATCAAAATGGACGATCAGTGGGCGTCGTTCACGCGAAAGACATCACTAAGTGATATACCCACTAGTTCACCAGTTCACGATCTGTTTCTAAATTTTATTTGGAGATCGTCCATTTGCGCCTATTTCAGGTGTCACTCCTGCCTCAATTAGAAAGTATCTAGAGATGTTCACCTACTTCACCATTTCCTCTACAAAAGATACTTTCATCATTAACTCAATATACGTGTTCACTACACCTCCTTTATTTACATTTTTCCCTTTAATTCGCTCACTTGTTCACGCGATATATATAAAGGATTGGATAGTAAACGACATGATCACCTGTTCACGTCATGGTATTTGACATATTGCATCCATCCTTCAGCTTTTTCCACGCACTTGCCCTAGTGGAAAGATCTGTGTTGTAGCCTCCAGTAAATTTTTTATTTTTATTTACTCAAAAATTACTGGACCCATACCTCCGACACACACTGTATGTGCTCGGAGACGCTACAACAATTTCAAATTGAAAAACGAACTTCAACTTGAACAATAATAAGATCCCGTAAGTCCCCTGCGATCTTATTATTGAATTCGCTCAGCAACGAAATTCCTAACGGGATTTTGTTTTGCTGTGCAATCGCGCATTGCGAGATGCAGCGCTTGAGCTCGGGACAGTCGGATATAATTCGTGATCGAGGCCGGACGGTCTGGAGCGAAGTTGGCGAGTTGGCGGGGAGAACAGTTTACTTGTACTGTCGGGAATCGGCAACTAAAATCGGAGGGAATTAATCCGTGACAGATTTAGAAATACGTGTTTATATAAAGATTCTCCGCGAACGATAGTCTGATGTGGGTGGATATTCTGAAATTCCTGAAGTTCTGGGAATACAGACTGATTCGAGAGTGCCATCGTGTGCAAGTTCCTATTCGAAACGAACAAAGGGAAATTTCCACGTCGTCGCTGTTCTTGTTCATCGTCATTCGTTGAATTGTCGATTCGTCACGCGGAAACTTTTCTGAACCGCTAACATTTCGGTCATACTGAAAATTCTTGACGGCTACAACGACGTGCTTCGTGAAAATTAGACTTATTCTTATTACTAATGTAGTATTAAACTCGTTTCGCCAAAAATTCATATTTCTTTATATATATATATATATATATATATATATATATATATATATATATATATATATATATATATATATATATATATATATATATATATATATATATATATATATATATATATATATATGTATATATATATATATATATATATCAGCAAAATGATTAAGGGAGATAATCTCTGGAGTGGCCAATCCGATTGAGCTGAAATTTTCGGAGAACGTAGGTGTATACAGTAGGTAGGTCCACGACTCAAAATTCAGATATCCTAAACCTTTTGGCGGCGGCGAGCGTTTTAGTGAATTTTGAGGAACTCCTATATTTCCAAGCAGTGTAAATTTTTGTTAAAGAAAAGTATTGGGAATGAAAACTAATTATGTTCTTAGCTTGTTTATGATAAATAATCGGAAATTTTGAGCCGTGTGTGGGTGCAGAGTGCCTAAAAGTAGGCAAGGATTTTTTTTTCAAATTTTGATTTGTCATTACTTGTAAGGAAAACAATGGATCATCATGAAAATTACAGAGCGTATTGATGTTGACTTAAATTAAGCACGTAGAGATTTTCAGCATAAAGCGGGTAACCCTGTAGCTGTGGCAGGGTGCTGAAAAAAAATCCTTCAAATCATTGACCTTCCTGAAAAATTTTTGATTTTTGACAAAAAATTCAAATCTTTGATAAATTTTATCCTTTGTCCTTCGTCTCAAGATAAAATTTTCAAAATTCAATTTTGCACAAGAACGGCAACCCATCACCAAATGACCTCTATTTTCAGCACTCGAAAGTTCTGTTCACGAGAACTGACGACCGGATAATCCGATCATAATCAAATTTACAAGATATGTTGGTATTATCTAGGACCAGGTCTGATAGAAGCTATTTTGAAATGCGGGCAACCCTGTGGCAGTGGAGCCATCTTGAAAAATAGGTGAGAAAAAAAACTGGTTTTAGGCCTATAACTTCCGATTCAGCCATCAGATTTGGACAAGATTCATACAGTACTTGGATCTTACCTTAGGTAACATTTGATAAAAATTTGGTTGAAAAATTAGAATAGAGTTCTCAGCTATGGTGATTTTTGTCTCCTAAATCTTGCAACTTTGCTCAGCAAAATAAAGCTTTTTTCCCTATAACTTCCCGTCCAGTGCAGAAATCAAAACGAAGATCACGCAGTAAATGGACCTTAATGTGAACCAAATGTCGTAGAAATTTCGTACCAAAATCATGAAAGGGCTGCCAGCTATGATCATTTTTGTAATTTTGTGAAATTTCTTTACTGAGCGATTATGTCATTAGATTTGCAAAAGGAAATGATCCTGCAATGATAATTAACCACAAATATTAACGCTTTAAAAATTTGAAAAGTTTTGAGGGTGGTAACCCGAAAATTCTTTTCACCCGTATAACTTCCAGCGCAGTGATTCAATCGAAACGAAATTTACTGGTTGGGTTTAACTTAACGTAAAGCAGATTTTGAATGTATTTTGCTTTGCTGCTGACACAGGCTAACCAGCATTAGCCATTTCCGTAAATATTGCACCAACAAATGCTTCAAATTACGTTCTCATATGCAAAGCATTTGCAGTAAAAATAAGGAATCAATTTTTAAATTTTCCGAGTTTTGAACATTTTTCGGATGGCAGCCTCAAACAACGTTTAACCGCTGAACCTTTCGATGAAATCCTGCGATGAGAACGAAATTCAAAGGATAAGTTGATTTGAGTATGAGCTTGTTATGGTAAACTTATTACTGCTTCGTTCGGAAAGTGTTGCCAGCACTGAACATTTACATCATTTGTGTTAGAGTTGAGTTTTGTTGCTTTGGATAAGGAATGGTTGATATGATTCTACAAAACAGTGTATTACGTCTTTCCACACTTTTTTGTCACTCAAAGACAATTTCTTCGAAAATTAGTTTTCTAGCGGTTCAGGTGCGCTAAAGTTTTTGTGCTTATATTCGTCTCATAAATCTTCTGTAAATCATAAAATTCATCAATTGTCGTGCTAATCTACAACGTAATAGTGCTCAATTGGATATATTAATCTCTGTTAAAGCGCGTCTGACCGAATGAGCGTCATTATTGTGCAGGATAAATCGTGATGATGATAGTTACTAGAAACAAGGTTCTGAGTGTGCGAGATCCCTGTGTCCCCATGAATTGAACCCGTCTCCCTACAACGCGCGGCGACATTTCACTGCCTGTGGTGAATAGTGCAGTGCATTTCGGGATAACTATCTTGAATACGGGATCGCATTGCGAAAGTATAGAATCAAACGTATAGTTCCCGACCGGAAAACCCCTAAGCGAAATCCGTGTGAAGTAATATTCCATTATATGTATGTAAGTGCTTCGAACTAGCATAGGGCTGCTTCGAATTTCAAAACAGAAACGTGCCTGGTAGAGAATTTTCGAGAATGCCTCAGACGTGTACGAGGGAGAAGGCACTGACGAAGTTGGCACGTGGGGTGATATTCTGGTGTGTCGCAGGTCGTGAGTCGTGAAAAGTATTAGAAATCCCGTAAAGAGAAAGAGTGCATAATTCCAGGTGTTATTTCCTTGAAGTTTTCGGTGAAACTTCGCTAAAAATCAGTGTTGCAGACAAAGCAACAACTTGTATTGATTGTGGTGTTGCATAGAGCTCGCGGCATTGTGCAGTTCGAAAATAAATGTACGGGAAACTGTAAAAACATAGAGAGAAATATTGTTTCGTGGAGTTTTTCCCTGTGACTTGTTCGGTGTAGTACTGCAGGAGGGAACGCACACCGCTTCTGCCAGCCGTGGGCTAATAAAAATTTAACTGGGTTACTGAATCGCGAGGGTGTCAGCCCTGAGCACATGCTCTTATAAATTAGCTTCAATAACGGGAGTGATTCGGTATTCTAGGAAGAAGATGATGTGAAGTGCCTTTTGTACACGAGGTCAAATAACGTTATTAACCGGGTCAGCGTACGGTACTTTAACTTTTGAGCTATAATGATCGCCACCGCGTGATCTATTACACGCTGACCATGCAAGCGTTGAAGCAGTCGTCGAATAGACCCGTCTTAATAGCGTTCGGCATGCATGGAGTGCAGTAGGATTTTCGAGAAAGAAAACAAAGATCTCTTTGTAGCAGAGAAACTCCAGCCCCTTTATAAGTCTATTGAGGCGTGGACCACTTACACAACAACTTATCGAGTACCCATTCTATCGGTTCTCAAGGAAAATTGGTCTGTATTCATTTTTTCGAACAGCATTACTTCTTTTTTTTGGTATTATTACAATCAGGAAGACACAATATTCTCTTTGAATCACCAACACACCACATACCAGCGCGTAAACACGCACCTTCAGTGTTATGGATATTAGTAGTCGTCCTCACGAAACTATCACTATCATTCTGACAAGTCTGACATTACATGGAGCCATCACAATTGATGAATTCGCAGCAGCAAGTACAGCACCTTTTATTTATATACAACTCCTTTTGGTATGCAGTAGACATATGAATTGTTTTTGGTAAAAAGCCTTTGCAAAGAATAAAATCATTCGGACCGACAATGGAAGGAAGTTCTAAAAAAATATCATAACCACACATTTAATTTGCGAGTAAGATTGGTCATCGTCAGCTCAGACGCGTATAAATCAAGCATCCCGCCTTCACGTGAAAATATCATAGATGTTTTTGTTTAATTTGAGTTTGTTAGTATGTAATAAGCTATTTAGTTGATTTTTTATCTCGTAAATGGTTGTTCTTTCCTTGATGAATAAAAAATTACTAGGGGGCCCCACTAGATCAATTACTATTAGCATTAACAATTTAGTGTTGAACCTGCGAATATTAATTAACATTGTAATGCAGGTTGTACGGAAGTGAATTGATATAAAACAACTAAAAAGAAAGAAAGAAAAATATTTTCGCTTCAATTTTGTATTTATCTCAAGACCGTGTAAACTATAGTTCATATACCAATATTATCACTTCGTACAATGATTTTTGAATCACGACAAGCTATCCGAATTAGTCATAAACGTCATGTTGGTGAAGAGAAAAAAGAAGGGGAAACAAGGTCATGTTTTTTTTTTATGTGGAAATATTTATATTGCTTTAAAATCTCAGGAATAAAAACAAACTTGGAAACCGTAGAGTCTGAGAGAGGTATTGGTTGTATCAATCTATCATGAATTAACCAGATTTAATAATTTATATCATTTTGAAATTGTCCCATATTTAATTAATGATGTTATTTCCCAAAGACCGAACAGGTTTGGCAGTGAAACTATGATCGAGAAGTTAACACGAATGTATGAATAGTGATATATGAAACCAAATCTAGGTTAAGATTATGCATATATGTTATGCGAAAAAGTAAGTAGGCGCTAGTAAGTTTTTTTCTAAACAGATAGAAGTAATAATTGAATTGGTCTAAAACCATATTGTGAGTGGTTATCACCATCATTTCGTTAGAGTTAGTTTTCACGTGAAGCTTCATTTGGATTACAACTCATAAAAATAGCATGATTTTGTAAGATGTCGAGTTGCAGGAAACCCTTCATTTATGTTAGAAGTGACAGCATTGACATTGATTTAATAATAATGTTTTGTTAAACTTGAAACCTCTGGCCTTCTTATTGGGCGAAAGCCCGAGAAATTCTTCTTCTTTTCAGGGTCCGCACATAGCCTGGCTGGCCTAAACATGATTCAGAAATAGTTTTTCGTGAATTTTCGTGAATTTTTTTTTTCAACATCTTAAAAGGGAGGGATACTGGCCACACCTGCAAGCTTCAGTTTTTATTTAGATTTTTGCATTTCTTTGAATTTGATGGCCAGTATCAGTGGGTGGAAGACCCCAGACCATCGGGGTCTTCCACCCTTCCGTCAGGGCTCCACTACCATCGGGAGCCCGGGGCTGTCTGCCTCATCCGGGTTCCTCTGAAAAGAGAGGTAGCGCGTTTTCCTTTTCCCGTTTAGATTTTTCAATTTTCTGGCTCCGTGCTTTTTCACGAGCACTGGGTCTGCGTAGTCAGCCCAAGTTGCAGAGCCATGGGTGGTTTCCTTTACGGAACTATGCCCCCTTTTGTCCTTGGGTATTTTCTATACCAGTTTGCGGCTACGAATTCATGACGGATGAATTTTAGGTAGCATCCCGTTTTCTAGAATCAGGGTCGCAACCTTTGACAAAATAATTCAGATCTGATGTCTATATATATTGGTACGCCACGAGAAAAAAGTCCCGCTATTTTTGAACTCCAGAACGTGACTTAGGCGACCAACGTAAGCAGAATTTATCTTATTAATTTATATTTTAAGTTTAAAATTGTATTGAATTGTATTATGCAGGAATTTTAAAGCCGTGGAAAGAGTCGAAATAAAGAGTTTAAGACATGCTTTCTGGCTAGGAAAATTGGACCCTACAGCACGTGAGTACCGTGGCAACTACTCGTCGCCACAATTCTTTAAAATTCGTTGCCTGCGATGTCCGCAAAAAACCAAGATGGTTTCAAACCATCCAGATTGGTTAAACGAACACCACCTCTGCAGCAGCCCAACACGTTGTCCAGCAGCTGTAAAATATGCGAAGCTCCTGATAGTGATCGAATGGTGCAGTGCGATAAGTGTGATCAGTGGTTTTACTTTAAGTGCGTGGATGTTGATAGCAACATCGAAGAAAATGATTGGTGCTGTGAGACCTGTGCAGCTCGGCAGCGAAGCCGAAGCGCAAATTCAAAGGACGTCTCCATTTCATCTTCCCACAACTCCAGTGCATCAAGGAAACTTAAGCTTGAAATGCAACGATTGGAAGAGGAGAGAGCAATGCAAGCCCGACGTGACAAGGAGTACCTGGATAAAAAATATCAACTTCTGTGCCAAGAAGATGAACTGCGTAGCATTCACGAATGTGATCAAGTTGATACAATCGAGCAGCAGCAAGAGCGAGTGACAGATTGGCTTCAACAAGGCGGCTTGCGTCAACTAAGTGCTTCTACCGGTATCAATAGTGCTGGTACTACAAAGCAGCAACAAATTGAGTCTGTGGTTATTGATGCGCGGAGCTCCCAGAAACCTTTTGCTTCTATAGCGCCCCCAAATCTGCAAATGGAATCCAGCATCGAACATGTCGAATACGCAGCAAAACAACATGCTAGTCAGTCGTCGAATGCTTTCACTCAAAAACCAGTTTTGACGAGTAATCAACGTAACGAAAGGGAACGATGGACAGGTGAGGAGGGCAACGGTGCAAACATGTACAGGTATTTATGAAAGACCTGCTGTAAAACTTGCAGTCTCCGCTCCAGCAGAACGACGTACCAGGGGGGAGTGTTGGCAACGTCGGTTGATTACTCGCGAATCAGGGTCGCAACCTTTGACAAAATAATTCAGATCTGATGTCTATATATATTGGTACGCCACGAGAAAAAGTCCCGCTATTTTTGAACTCCAGAACGTGACTTAGGCGACCAACGTAAGCAGAATTTATCTTATTAATTTATATTTTAAGTTTAAAATTGTATTGAATTGTATTATGCAGGAATTTTAAAGCCGTGGAAAGAGTCGAAATAAAGAGTTTAAGACACCAAGAGTTTAAATTCTTCGTCTGCTTTCTGGCTAGGAAAATTGGACCCTACAGCACGTGAGTACCGTGGCAAGTGAAGTGTGCCGGGAATACAAATTTGAAAATTTCGTATGGTAAACAAATTGATAATGTCAAAGTGGATAATATTTTATATGTGCCTAAAATTTGTGGAAATCTTCTGTCAGTCAGTCAAATGGCGAAGAAAGGTAACAAGGGTGTTTTTGATGACAAGAAGTGCGAAATTTTCAACCGGAATAGTGAATTGATTGCTAGGGCACCACTTGTGAATGACATTTATCAATTGGAAAGTTTTCCTAGCGAGAACAAAAATATAGTCGCGCATAGTGCAAATGTAAACTACCAACTATGGCATCGTAGATTGGGGCATACTTGTAATGCTAATTTAAGGAATGTTGAAAAGGCAGCAACTGGCATTGGCTCTTTATCAAGCCGTTTTGATGACAAGTGCGTTGTATGCATGCAAGGAAAGCAAACACGATTATCTTTTCAAGACATTGGAGTTCGTGCTGAAAACATTTTAGAGCTTGTACATTCCGATGTGTGTGGACCTTTGCCACGTAAATCATTAGGTGGTGCGCGTTATATTGTGACGATTGTTGACGATCACAGCCGAAAAGTATTTGTCTACCCGATTAAATAAAAATCTGAAGTGTTCGTGACATTTCGAAGATTTAAAACGTTAGTAGAAAATCAAAGTGGCCATAAAATAAAAATTTTACGTAGTGACAATGGAACTGAATATTGCAATAAAAAGTTCAACGATTTCTTAGAGAAATGTGGTATCATACATTAAAAAACTGCTGCTTATACGCCGGAACAGAATGGTGTTGCTGAACGCATGAACGGAACCATTATCGAAAAGGCACGATGCATGCTGTTGGATGCTGGTATTTCAGAATCGTTTTGGGCTGAAGCCGCTAATACCGCAGCTTACTTGATAAATAGAATCCCATGCAGAGGGAAAAACAAAACATCGGAGGAACTTTGGTGTGGTATCAAACCAAATCTCAAATATTTACGAGTTTTCGGGAGCAAAGCCATGGCTCACATTCCTAAGCAGCTTCGTGGAAAGTTTGACGTAAAATCTAGAGAATGTATCTTTTTTGGCTTTAGTGAGCACTTGAAGGCTTATCGACTGTATGACCCGAAGACTAGAAAAATATCAATTAGCAGAGATGTTTATGTTAACGAAAATCGAGGAAGTCAGGTAATTGATGAGTCAAACCACTCTAATTATTTTGATTTCTACCCGACAGTTGAAAATCACAAGACAGTCGAATCTGTAGCTGAGATTGACCCTAATAATGAATTCAGTGAGGGTAAATCTAATGAGACTTCATTATTGGATGTTGAATTTGTTGATACGAAATGCAAGGCGGAAATCTAACGACAGCAATGGCAGATCTGACGACGAAGATAACAACGACATGTTACTGAGACGTTCCGAGCGAATTGCAAACAGGAAAAATGTATTCATCGCTGATGTCTGCGAAATTTGTGAACCAGTGTCGGTTAAAGAGGCGCTGTCTAGTTCTGATGCGTTAAATTGGAAAGCAGCGATGGATTCTGAGTACGGTTCACTGATCGAAAACGGCACGTGGGTTTTGACCGATTTACCACAGGGAAGAAAGGCAATTGATAGCAAGTGGGTCTTTAAAGTTAAACGTGACACTACAGGAGCTGTTGCGCGGCATAAAACACGTTTAGTTGTAAAAGGCTATTCTCAGATACGTGGTATTGATTACGAGGAAACGTTTGCATCGGTAGTGCGTTATTCATCTATTCGGTTTCTTCTCGCTATGGCGGTTAAATTCAATCTGGATATTCATCAAATGGATGCGATAACGGCGTTTTTGCAAGGAAACTTAAATGAGGAGATTTATATACACCAGCCTGAGGGTTTTGAGGACTATATTAAAGACGTTTAGCAACTATATTAAAGACGTTTTAAAACGTTTTAATATGCTGGACTGCAATCCGGTTTCGTCGCCAATGGATGTCAACCAAAGGTTATTGAAGGAAATGTGCCCGAAAGATGATAATGATAGGCGCGAAGTTGCAAATATTCCATATCAAGAAGCCATAGGAAGTATCATGTTTGCGGCTCAAGCAACTAGGCCAGACCTGAGCTTTGCAATGAGTTCACTTAGTCGATTCAACGCGAATTTCGGCAAACCACATTGGTTAGCGCTAAAAAGAGTTCTGCGATACCTTAAGGGTACAGTAAGCACAAAGTTGTGGTTTCAGAAAGATGCAGATCCAGAGCTTATTGGATTCTGTGATGCCGACTGGGCTGGAGATCTGGATGAGAGAAGATCTACAACTGGTTACGTTTTCAAAGCGTGCGGTGGATCAGTCTCATGGAGCACGCGCAAACAACCTACAATTGCGCTATCCACAACTGAAGCAGAATTTATGTCTATGGTTGCGGCAATACAAGAAGCATTATGGCTTAAGCGGTTTGAATGTGAAATATTCAAAGATGCTTCTCAAACAATTAAATTGTTTTGCGATAACAAAAGTGCTATTAAGCTTGCTACAAATAATAGCTATCATTCCCGAACGAAGCATATCGATGTAAGAAATTACTTTGTACGAGAAAAACTGGCGGATGGAATGATCAAACTGGAATATAAGCAGACTGAAGAAATGATTGCCGACGTCATGACAAAACCGATAAATAGTGTTAAACTAAAACATTTTGTTAGGGACTTTGGATTATATAAATAATAAGTTGTTGTTTTTGCAAAATGATATGTATTTGAATTATTAACAAAATTATCTTCAGTGAGGGTATTGAAAGTTGAATTTAGTTTTGTATACCACTGAAAGTTTTCACTTCTGTCAATAAAGACGTGCTCTCTCCTGAATTGTGTCTTGTCATAACAGAACGTGTTTTATTTTCCACTATCGACTTTTCGTGTAGATACACAAATTCTTTTGCGTTGTGACCGGCTCGATTATAATTTACAACATATATATATATAAATATATATATATATATATATATATATATATATATATATATATATATATATATATATATATATATATATATATATATATATAAATATATATATCAGAAAAATGATTTTCCGAGATAATCTCTGGAGTGGCCAATCCGATTGAGCTGAAATTTTAGAAGGACGTAGATGTATACAGTAGGTAGGTCCATGATTTGCTTGAATCCAGAGTGTTTTAGTGAATTTTCAGGTACTCTTTTATTTCCAAGCAGTGTAAATTTTTGTTAAAATAAATGTTTGGGAATGAAAACTTATTATGTTTTAAGATTGTTTATTTTAAAATGTTAGAAATGTTGAGCCGTGTGTGGGTGCAGCATGCCCAAAAGTAGGCAAGGATTTTTTTTCAAATTTTGATTTATCATTACTTCTAAGAAAAACATCGGATCATTGTGAAATTTGCAGAGCGTATAAATGTTGACTCAAACTTAGCACACGTGGATTTGCAAGATAGTGCAGGTAACCCTGTAGCTATGGCAGGCTCCTGAAAAAAACCTTCAAATCATTGAACTTCCTGAAATTTTTTTGATTTTTGACAAAAAAATCCTATCATTGATAAATTTTTACCTTTGTCCATCATGTTAAATTAAAATTTTCGAAATTCCAGTTTGCACAAGAACGGCAACCCATCACCAAATTACCTCTATTTTCAGCACTCGAAAGTCCTGTTCACGAGAACTGACGACCGGATAATCCGATCATAGTGAAATTTACAGGACATGTTGGTATAAGCTAGGACCAGGTCTGATAGAAGTGATTGTGAAATGCGAGTAACCCTGTGGCAGTGGTACCATCTTGAAAAATCACTGAGAAAAAAAAAATCTTTTTGGCCTATAACACCCGATTCAGCAATCAGATTTTAAAAAGATTCATACAGTGCTTGGACCTTACTTTAGGTAACATTCGGTGAAAATTTGGTTGAAAAATTAGAATAGAGTTGCCAGCTATGGTGATTTGTCTTCTAGATCTTGCAAATTTGCTCAGCAAAATAACGCTTTTTTCCCAATAACTTCCGGTCCAGTGTAGAAATCAGAACGAAGTTCATGCAGTAAATGGATCAAAATTTTAACCCAATGTCGTAGAAATTTCGGATCAATTCATGAAAAGGCTGCCAGCTATGACCATTTTTACTAATGTTCGAAGAACACTAGTATTAAAATCGATTCGGCCAAAAATTCATATTTCCATATATATATATATATATATATATATATATATATATATATATATATATATATATATATATATATATATATATATATATATATATATATATATATATATATATATTATATTACATTATATATATATATATATATATATATATATATATATATATATATATATATATCATCAAAAAATTTCAGTGAGATAATCTCGGGAACGCGCCATCCGATTGAGCTGAAACTTAAAAAATACTTTGGTGTATATGCAGAATAGGTCCACGTCTCACTAAATGTCAATTATTGTTAACCCTTTGGCGCCGGCGGCCATTTTAGTGATATTTTTAATATACCTATTATTCCGTACACAAATAATTTTTGCAAAAATAAAGTTAACGAAATGAATTTCGAACCTGTTTTACATGTGAATCATATAATGTTTTGGAATTTTTTAACCCCATGTTTGCGCTGGGTGCCTAAAAACAGAACGGGAAAATTTGATAATTTTTAAATTGCGATTACTTTTGACAAACATATTCAATCATTACCAAATTTTCAGAACATATTAGTATTATTTAGTTGAAGATTAATATAGCTTTAAATGAGCGTGCTGGCAACTCTGTAGCTAGGGCAGGCACTGAAAGTGAAAACCTCCAAATCATCGTCTCTCTTGAAAAAATACCGTTTCTTCAAAAAAAAAGCCACTCGTATGTAAATCTTGTGCATTGTTTACATAAACAAAAAATAAAATTTGATATGGTATAACGGGTACGCCTGGTAACCCTTGCCCAATTTACCTATATTTTTAGCATCAAAAACATCTGTTCACGGAAACTCACGATCCAATTGGCAGAATTAATTGAAATTTGCAGAGTAAATTTTTCTTAAATAGGACCAGGTCTGATAGAAGTAATTTTGAAATGCGGGCGGTTCTGTGCCAGTGGTGCCATCTTGAAAAATCACTAAAAACGATAACTGCTTTTAGCCCTATAAATTCTGATTGAATCGTTCGATTTTGACGAAATTCACACAGTAGCTGGACCTTTTTGAAAGCCACGTTTGGTAGAAATTTTATTGAAAAATTCGATTGGAGCTGCCAGCTATGATAATTTTGGTGTCTTAAATTTGAAAAAAATCAAAATTTGGAACTGAAAGCATTCAAACCATCGAATATCTTAAAAAATGTCCGTTTCTTACAATAAAGCCAATCTGTATACAAATTTTATGCTTTATATACACGTTCAAAGTTAAACTTTGGAAAACTCATGTCGGACAAGAACGGTAACCCTTTCCCAGTTAACCTATATTTTTGGCATCAAAAACTTCTGTTCACGGGAACTCACGAACCAATAATCAGATACAATTGAAATCTATAGAATGCATTGGACTTAAGTAGGACCAGGTCTCATAGAAGCGATTTTGAATTGTGGGCAACTCTGTGCCAGTGGTGCCATCGTGGAATTAGTTATCAGATTTTTATGAAATTGACACAGTAGCTGAACCTTACTTTAGTCTCTGTTTGGTGGAAATTTGGTAGAAAAATTCGGTTGGTGCTGCCAGCTATGGTAATTTTTGTGCCTTTGGTTTTGAAAATTCGCTCAGGAAAATAAAACTTTTTGCCCTATAGCTTCCAGTGCAGTCATGAAATCAATACGAATTTCCTACAATTAATGGAACCTATTATAAACATTATTCAGGCCGAATTTGGTTGAAAAGCCACGATAGGGTTGCCAGCTATTTGCAATTGCAATATCTTTATTAAGCGGTTTTATCGTAGAATTTTCAATCGGTAATTATATTGTAGTGACAATAAACAGCAAATATTAAGTTTTCGATTATTTGAAAAAAACTCGCTGTAGGTAATCCTTAATTTCTTTATACTCCTATAACTTCGAATGTTATTAAACAACGTAAAGCAGATGTGATATATTCTTGGCTTTGATACTGGCAAAAGGTTGCCAGCACGAGTCGGTTGTGCTACTTTTGTATCAATAAATGCTTACAGTTAGTATTCATACCGGAAACATTTACAATGAAAATAAATAACCAATGTTTCAATTCCCAAAGTTCTGCAAATTTTTCGGATTGCAGCCCCAAACACCAACTTCAGTTACAGTGCTGTCAGCACTGAGAATGTTCTTCATTGATGTTATATGAGATGCTGCTGTCAAAATTTTGTGAAATAAGCAACTGATAACGAATATAATTAACCCGTGTTTTGCTCTCATAAACGTTGAAATTCATGCCGGTGGTAATATCTGAAACCTTCCACCATATGAGTTATAATGCATTCTTGAGACCAAAGTAAAACGTGGCGTTTGAATCAGTTTGGCCGTAATAAGCAGCGCATGTGGTGGAATATGCACTCAAAACTTGCACGATTCTTTTACTGTGCTTCGAACATTAGTGTTTCTAGCGGTTCAGGTGCGCTAGAGTTTTGTAATTTTCTTTAGTTTCTTTACTGAGCGATTATGTCATTCGATTTACAAGTGGAAATGATCCTGCAATAAAAGTTAACAACAAATATAAACGCTTCAAAAAGTTGAAAAGTTTTGAAGGTGGTTACCCTAAAAATTTTCACCCGTATAACTTCCAGTCCAGTGATTCAATCGAAACGAAATTTACTGGTTGGGTTTAACTTAACGTGAAGCAGATTTAGTATATATTTTGCTCTGCTGCTGACACAGGCTAACCAGCATTAGCCATTTCCGTAAATATTGCCTCAACAGATGCTTCAAATTACGTTCTCATATGCAAAGCATTTGCAATAAAAATAAGGAATCAATTTTTAAATTTTCCGAGTTTTGAACATTTTTCAGATGTCAGCCTCAAACAACGTTTAACCGCTGAAACTTTCGATGAAATTCTGCGATAAGAACGAAATTCAAAGGATAAGTTGATTTAAGTATGAGCTTGTTATGGTAAACTTATTGGTGCTTCATTCGGAAAGTGTTGCCAACACTGAACATTTTCATCAAATGTGTCATAGTTGAGTTTTGTTGCTTTGGATAAGGAATGGGTAATATGATTCTACACAACAGTGTATTACGTCTTTCTACACTTTTTTTTCACTCAAAGACAATTTCTTCGAAAATTAGTTTTCTAGTGGTTCTGATGCGCTAGAGTTTTTATTCTTGGTACATATTCGTGGTTGGAGTGGACTGGCGAAGTAAAAGGAAAAATCATCGAAAAGATCGGCAATAATCAAGGCAAAATAAGGAGCGACAAATTCTGGGGAGCCTGTGAAGCGAATTGGTGATGCCTGGTGGATTCCTATTGAGATTATTTATTTTCGTGACTAGATTGTAATCGGTAGACCGTGGTGCGTGAGAAGAATTCATCGTCAAGCGAAAGGGCCCCAGCGCGGGATTTTCTCGGATCAGCACGGGAATCATCAGCGCCGAGACTTATAGTGTCAGGTTAGATAGTTTTAAGTAATTTTATACCTTCATTTAAATGTTAAGTTGACTAATGCGTTCGTTCGAATTGAGCATGTGAACCTAAAGTAACGCGGTACAGATCAAGGAAAAAAAGTGTTCAGTATCAACCATCCTACCTGCAGTGGTAGAACAACTCAATCGTGTTTGTAGTATATAAGTGGATTTAAATAAAGTGTGAATTTGTAGAGAAAAGATCCAGTGAGTAAGAATTTTGGCACAATCGCAGAACTTCGGTTTTCGGAGTGTGATCGCGAAGGATTCGTTCGATTTGAACTATTGTTCCCTCTTGGCATCGGGGAGGGCGTCGACACCTTTTCGCTTCGGGAAGACAGGTACGCGGTTAATTCTGGTAAAGAAGCGAGTGGCGCCTACCCACCCCTTTCTTCGTGAGCGAAGGCCGCCCGGAATTTATATTCTTGGTCTCATCGAGGGTCCAAGTTTCGTTGGTCACGATTGTATAAAAATAACAGTATCATACTTCTTACGAAATTTCATATGCTCTACGTCTTAAAATTGAAATAAGTAGCAGACGTTGCAGGCGTTTTATTGCGAAGGATTAAGACCTTGACTCCTGCGAGAGTTAATTCTGGAATGCGGTGCATTGCCTTCGAAACAGGCTGATCATAATAAAGGTTGCGTTTGCTGAAATATGCGTTCCAAATCTACTTATTTTCTCTATTTTCCCTCGAATATCAGTGTTTCTAGTGGTTCATATGCACTGTAGTTTTCAATTGGTGATATCTATTACTTTTCCCAAGGAACTTCTTTTTAGTGAAGATGGCACTGATGACACTTCGGTGAACTATTAAACATTATCTGAAGCTTATCTACGATTAGAAAACGCCGAGCGTGTCGCAACTACTGTAAAAATGTTGAGCAGTGTTTCGCTGTTCATCTGGCTAAGTTCTTAAAATTCAGAAAAAGTAGTTGTTCTCGATTTTTATTTATACACTATATATATTGTTATGTCCAATTTCTACTACTTTTTTCTGAATCTACTACTTCTTTTAACAATATCTGCTACACATTTATTCATCCTAATGCCCATCACTGCTTAAGAGCATTTAACGCTCAGATACAGCGCACGTCCTTTCCGCTCATAGGCATTTTCGAAATGATATTCCATTCCGATGCATTTTGTTTGGCATGGTACTGTCCGACGAAGTGAACAGCGGCCGCCAGAAGCCACGATATTAGGAATTTCCCTTTTGGACACGCCCTATTGAAAACAAATGACAATCTATGAGTTTGTAAGCCAGATCGCCGCTCAAATTTGTATGGTTACACGAAATCGGGATTTTAAACAGGTATTAATCCAATTTTCGTGTTGCCATACAATTTTATCCGGCACACACCCATATAAATGCTTCGTACAAAACTGGTATTGTCAAATTAAGCTCATGAGGAGCTTCCGTGCATGTACACAGTCTGCGCACACATCCATGGAAATCGGCCGAAAGCTCACGAATTCCGGTATATTCCAAATCCCGATTTGAGAACTGCTGTAAATTCGCTCTATGTACCAAATCAAAACTTTTGAAATTTCACATCGGTCAAGAACGGTTTTCACATCGACGCTCCCAATTTACCTTTATTTTAAGCATCAAAAAACTTATGTTGAGAACTCACGATCCAACCATCACATACATCTGAAATTCACAGAATGTCAGTGGTGCCATCTGGAAAATTATAAAGAACAAATTGCCCTTTGAAATCTGACTTAAAACTAGATTGGTGCCATCTGGAAAATTATATGGACAAATTGCTTTTTACCCTTTGAAATCTGACTTAAAACTAGATTTTCATGAAATTCACACACTAGCTGAACCTTACTTTAAGCCATGTTTGATAAAAATTTGATTCCAAAATCTGGTTGCTGCCAGCTATGGTAATTTTGATGTCTTGGATTTTGAAAATTTACTCAGGAAATTAAGCATTTTGCCATACAAATCAAAATGAATTAACTTAATATAGGCATTATTCAGAAGGAATCTGGTTAAAATTGGACAAATATTCTTTCAACTCAGGATCTTGGGAAAGCCATTTCCTCTTTTTACAATAAAATTTTTGACGCCGTTGAAAGATATGTACCAAAGATAAAAAAAAAAAATAAATTGTCTGAGCCATGGCTTGATAGAGACCTTAGGCATTTGCGAAATCGTAGAAACAAACTATATAAGCGGATTAGAGAAAATACTGACGTTAGTTCTGCTATTCAGGAAGAGTATAATCAAGTCGCTAAGCAATTTTCAGCAAAGTCTCGTGAGGCTTATGATACTTACATTAGGTCAACCGGCGAAAATATAGTCCGTGACCCGAAAAAATTCTTCAATTTTGTTAATGTGAAGCGAAAAACTACTGGCTATCCATCGTCAATGTTTCTGAATAACACAACGTCTTCTTCCCCTAAAGAGATATGTGACCTATTCGCAGATAGTTTCCAAAAAGTTTTTAGTGCACCAGACCTAACAAACTCACACCTTTCTTCCTCCGATTCAACTCCAACGGCTTTTGTCAACCATTTAGAAATCTCCCGCGATGAAATACGTAAAACTATTTTGGAACTCAACTGCAACAAAGGTCCTGGGCCCGATCTTCTTCCTCCGATCTTTTTATACAATTGTGTAGAGCAGCTTATAACTCCCTTGCATATTTTTTTTAATAGATCACTTTCGTCAGGAGTTTTTCCATCCAGTTGGAAGCTTTCTTATGTCACACCCATATTTAAGAATGGCGATCGACGCTGTATTGAAAATTATAGAGGCATTGCCATTTTGTCTTCGATTCCGAAACTTTTCGAAAAGATAGTATACGACAAATTGTCTCCGCTAGTTGATTCCCGTCTGAACGAGCAACAACATGGCTTTAGAAAAGGTCGCTCAACTAACACGAATTTGACAATCCTAATCTCAGACGTGCTATGCAAAATGGAAAAAGGTTACCAAATTGACGCAGTCTACACAGACTTCATTAAGGCATTTGACAGAGTTGACCATTCTACCTTAATTCTTAAGCTACAGAAATTCGGTATTACCGGGTCTCTACTCAGCTGGCTGACTTCCTATCTTTGCGATCGAACACAATGTGTAAAATTTCAAGGATTTTTATCGAAAAACGTTAGTAGTAGATAGAGAATAGCGGTTCTAGACCCTCATCCTCATCCTCCTCCTCTGAGGAGGGTGACGTCACTGAGGAGGATGACGTTACTGAGGAGGATGACGTTGATGTGGAGGATGACGTCACTGAGGAGGATGACGTTAATGTGGGGGATGATGTTAATGCGGGCGATGACGTTTGCGTAACGCGTGGGAATTACGATGATGTCATTGTGGCCTTGACCGTCTTATTTAAATTGGGAATTTCCAAGCGCTAGCCATTATCGCAAAGCGTGTGAATTTTATTGATAACAACATTTCACAGATGTTAACGTTTTTTATAATCATGTGACCTTAACCGTCTTATTAAAATTGGGATGAATGGCTAAATTTCACATAGCGTTTGAAATAATTAGAATTTGATAACAGCATATGAAAGAAATGTTATTGTTTTTTATAGTCATGTGCTTGTGTCTTCAAATTTAATTATAGCCTATGGGGAGTGAATGACTTTGATTTCGCAACAAGAGAAATGCTAACGTTTTTTATAGCGAAGATGGGGTCATGTGACCTTGATCGTCATAGCGCCGGCGATTGTCGCGTTTGAAATAATTAGAATTTTATTGAGCGTTTGAAATAATTAGAAAGTCAACAAATGAGTGAGAAATGTTATTGTTTTTTGTCATATGTTTGGGTCTTTGACCGTTTTATGGGGTGAATGGCTTTGATTTCGCAACATGAGAAATATGACAACAAAGAAATTTCACTTGAGAAATGTTATTGTTTTTTGTCATATGTTTGTGTCTTTGACCGTTTTATTAAAATTGGGGTGAATGGCTTTGATTACGCAACATGAGAAATGCTAGCGTTTTTTAGCATGCGCGTGATAAGAGAATAGGATATCCGGTGAATGAGAATATTTCAACAATGGTACAGCGTGTAAAAAAAAGCAGTGACTATGAAAAAACTTGAGTTTCATTGATAGCAGCAGCAAACGAATTTCGCAATATGAGAAATGCGTTTTTTGGCATGTGCATGATAAGAGAATAGGATTTCCGGTCAATGAGAACTATACGACAATATGATACAGCGTGTAAAAAAAGTGTAGTTGCGTGATAAGAGATTGCTTTAAAAGGAGGCTGTTTGCAAGCATCTACATCAGAAACGTTTAGTGCCAGTGACTGCAAAGTGCTAGTAACAAATATATTAAAAAGTGTTAAAGTGCTAAATTAATTATGGAATCAGCTGGTAAGTACCAATTTTCTATATATATATATAGAGTTAGTGAAAATAGAAGCGTAAAAAAAAATAATGTTGTTGAAATCGGTTAAAATTGTGCCTCTATATAGCCATGTGTATATGGTTGTTTATGTGTGTGTCTGTATGAAAATAATTTGAGCCAGTGAAGCAGATTGGAAATAAAAAAGTAGTTTTCTTCCGCTTCCAGGTTTAAAACGCCCATTTAGCTCGGTAGGCAATAATCGCGACGCTACTATAAAAAAAGCCAAAATAGAGGCAAAAAAAATAGAAGCATTCAACGATATCGCGAGATATTTTAAGCCTTGTATTAGCGTAAAAGACTTGGTTATTAACCAGCCGTACAAAGTGCTGAATGGTAGCGTGAAGAAAACAAAATTTGGCGAAAAAATTTGCCTTGAATTGGAAGAGAACGTACTGTTCTTGCCTGACCGGTACAACAAGCTAATTGGGGAAACGTTGGAAATTATAAGCCAAAGTTCGTTGGCGATTACATCGAAAGGTCTAGTCAAAGACGGTGCAGGCATATACGACTTACATCTGGTTGATATTGGAAAATCTGTTGCGAAGAACCCAGTCGATGAAATAGAGAAGCCGGAATTTTATGCAAACGAAGAAGACACTATTGACGACACAATTTACTCGCAGTGGAAAACATTGATAGTTCCGGGAGATTCAACATCATCGCGACACATATTTTAATTATTATTATATATATACTCTTTATATTTGATCAAGTATATAATAAAATTTTACTATATATATAATCTATAATGTTTGACTGCCCCAATTGAAGCAAAAGTTTTAATAGGCCGGATAATTTGAAGCGTCACATTGAGAGTGTACATGAACGAAAAAAGTCCATATGTAGTTTATGTAAAGTAGGTTTCACTAATTCGTGGAATTTAAAAAGGCATATTAAGTTAAAACATAATAGAGAGAGCTCATCAAATGTAAAAGTGTTCCCAGCTAAAGAGGTAGATCGCGAGAGTTCATCGAATGTGGAGTTGAATGAGTCTATGTCCGAAAATAATCAAGTGGTGGAAGTTCAGAGTAGAGGTATCAAAAGAAAGCATGATAATGCTGATAGTATGCATTGTCATATATGTGAAAAAGACATTATAAAATCATATTTTAAAAATCATCTGAGGAGTAATTTACATAAAACAAATGTCGGTAAAATAAATAATGTTCAAGACGAGAAGGTGAAGAAAATTTCGCAAGCATTTGCAAGTCGAATAGCCTCATACCAGATTAATAACGCAAATGAGAAATCAAGCATTGAGGAGTTTTTGAGAGGAGAGAATAATTGTTTCAAAGAACTATTGCAAAATCAATTTCATGAGCTTACTACGGTGAAAGTCAATGTAGAATTGTTTGCAATTTACATTAAATTCGATGTGAACAAAGAAAATAGCTCGAGTGATTTGAAATCGTTTAATACCAAAAATGTTGTAGTTACTATCGGATGCGACCTTGATGAAGTGTATCAGAATTTTTCGGCTATTATTTTAAAGAAAAGTGAAGAGTTTCAAGAGCGGGATAGTGGATGGGCATTCCAGCAGGTTCTCTACTTACAAGTCAACATTAATAAATATGAGCCATTTCACGGGGGATCCTATTTACCACTGCCAAAAGAAGTTGCCTTGAAAAAAGCATGTGTTAATATTAAAAATCCTGATGATGCATGTTTTGCCTGGGCTATTGTTTCAGCTTTATATCCTGCTGAGCTACACTGTGACCGCATCAGCTCATACCCATCTTATTCAAGTGTTTTAAACTTGGAGGGTGTTAGTATGCCGATTTGTTTGGACGATATCCCCATTGTTGAACAAACGAATGGGATAAGTGTCAACGTTTATGGGTGGAGGGACGGTTCAATTATTGGCCCATTTTATTATTCTAAAAATAGACAAGAGCAGCACATAAATTTACTCTATATTGAGAACGATAGTGGTAGTAATGGCCATTACTGCTGGATAAAAAATCTAAGCCGGTTGGTGAGAAGTGGATTGTCCCGCTACGAGCATAGATCATATTTATGTGATGGTTGCCTCATAAAATTCACAACAATTGAGCGATATAATAAGCATATTGAGCATGATTGCAATAAAATCCGCACAATTCTACCAACAGACGATGATAAAATTTTGAAATTCGAAAATTTCGGGAAGCAGCTCAAAGTCCCCTTCATAGTCTATGCAGATTTCGAAGCTATATTGCAACCTATTCATTCATGTTCACCTTGCCCTAAAAGTTCATTTACAGAGAGCACTCATCGGCATTTACCATTCAGTTTTGCATATTATATCAAATGTAGTTATGACTCATCTCTTAACAAACTAGAAATATTTCGGGGTGAAGGATGTGTTGATGTTTTCTTGACTAGGCTGCAGCGTGATGTTGAGAAGATAATCAAAATCTTAAAAAACAATAAGCCGATGCAAATAACAGCTGCAGAGGAAACACAGTTTCTAGCCTCTTTATCTTGTCATATATGTGGACAAAAATTTGGGCCGGAAATTCAGAAAGTGCGAGACCATTGTCATTTAACTGGAGCATTTCGAGGTGCAGCATGTAATAATTGCAATCTTCTTTATAGAGTGCCCAAGTTCATTCCAATTGTTTTCCATAACTTGAGTGGCTACGACGCCCATTTCATATTTCCAAACTTTGGAGGGGATTCTAATAATATCAGTGTCATTCCCAAAAATAAGGAGAAATACATTTCCTTCACGAAATACATGAGGATCGATGAACAAAACATTGCGTTAAGGTTTATCGACTCATACCGATTCATGAGCTGTAGTTTAGACCAACTTGCCCAAAACCTCAGCAAAGACAAATTTTTCGAAACCCGTCGATATCATCACGACGATGAGCTTCTTGAACTTGTCGTTAAGAAAGGTGTTTTTCCTTATGAGTATATTGATTGTTTCGATAAACTCAATGAGTCATCATTACCAGCTAAATCATCGTTTTATAGCACATTGCAAAATAGCAACATCACCGACGCAGAGTATGACCACGCTCAAAATGTTTGGAGAAAATTCAACTGCCAAACTCTAGGCCAATACTCGGATATTTACCTGATCACAGATGTGCTGCTACTGACAGATATATTTGAGGAGTTCAGAAATGTATGCTTGCAGACCTATAAGCTTGATCCGGCTCATTATTTCACAGCACCCTCACTTAGTTGGGATAGTATGCTGAAAAGCACTAAAGTCGAGCTGGAATTGTTGACCGATATTGACATGTACCAGTTTGTAAAGCGTGGGATAAGGGGCGGGCTATGCCAATGCAGTAAGAGACATGCAAGGGCAAATAACAAATACATCTCCCAATATGACTCAAATCTTGCTAGTAACTACATTTTGTATGTGGATGCGAATAATCTTTACGGGTGGGCAATGAGTCAGCACTTACCCATTAGCGACTTCCGCTGGCTAAATAGCCATGAAATTGAACGCTTGGATGTAATGAATATTGAAGACGATGCATCTAAGGGTGTCATTTTGTCTGTTGACTTACATTATCCGGTAGAACTCCATTCAGCGCATAATGATCTCCCATTTTGCCCAGAAAATCAGGTTCCCCCTCTTGAAACTTCAAAATACAAAAAATTGCTGGCAACTGAATCTGATAAACAGAATTATATTATTCATTATAGAAATTTAAAACAGTGTTGACGGTCCGGGCTTAAATTAGTAAAGATAAACCAGGCATTAGAATTTACTCAGTCACCCTGGCTAAAAACTTATATAGACTTAAATACCGAAATGCGTACAAAAGCCGCAACTGATTTTGAAAAAGACTTTTATAAATTAATGAACAACAGCGTTTTTGGTAAAACGATGGAAAACGTGGACAAACATGTTGATGTAAAAGTTTCAACCCATTGGGAAAACATTGGCAAGAAAAAAGGGGCCAATTATTATATTAGCAGGCCCAACTTTCACAGTAGTAAAGAAATCAATGAGGATTTGGTTCTGATTCAAATGAATCGGTTGAATGTCGAATATAAAAAGCCTATATATACCGGGTTCGCAATTCTTGATTTATCGAAAACACTCATGTATGATTTTCATTATAATTTTATTCAAAAGAAATATAAAGATCGGGCGCAGCTTCTCTATATGGACACAGACTCATTCATCTATGACATTGAAACATCCGATATTTATGAAGACATTAAAACTAACATTAACTTATTTGATACAAGCAATTATGACATAGATAACCCATATAATATTCCACATGCAAACAAAAAAGTGCTGGGGAAATTTAAGGATGAAAGCCCTCTAGCTCCCATTACAGAATTCATTGGCACTAAAGCCAAATCTTATTGTATTGTCACCGATGAATCATGCATTAAAAAAATAAAAGGAATAAAAAAATCTGTAGTAAATAGAGAAATAGAACCATCAGACTTTCTTAAATGTGCTCAAAATAATAAAATTAAAATGTTTAGCAAAATGTATGTGTTCAGATGTGATAAGCATCTTATTTATACTAGATTAGTGAATAAAGTAAGCCTATCGGGTGATGATGATAAAAGATTCATCATACCTAATTCTTGTAGTACATTAGCATGGAGCAATAGTTTAATAAATAAATATACGTAGCATTCTAAGAAAAAATAATGTTTATTATAGATAAGTTCAACAAAATTGTTACAATAAATCATTCTTATTTATCCATGAATTGTGTTCTTTTGTAAATCCTAGCCATTTAACGTAGACTTTGGATCCTTTCGTCTTCAAAACTTTTTCCACCAGGAAATCATTTGGGTATTTTGTTTTGCTCAGCTCCAGTTCATAGAAACAGCCTCGAACCGGGTTTCCTTGGTAGTCGTCAAGTAAGTATGTAACTGGATTCGTGAGCTGCACTCGACGAATTTTAAATATTTCAGTTGTCCAGTTTGGTGTGTAGCCCTTCTCGAACAGATGCTTGTATTTACTGATGCGAACATGCTCGCCAACCTTATATTTCGGCCATCCATAAGTTTTAGTATGATTGAAAGCTGAGGATAGTAAGCTGGATTCATTTGATTTGTTAACGTCAATAGGCCGCATCTTTATCGTACGATGCATAGTTTTATTGTACTGATTTGTTAAAGTCTTTATGTTTTTAACCCATTGATATGTTCCATTTGCACTGAATTGCCTCCAAACCAGATTTTTCAGAGTTCTATTGAAGCGTTCCACAATCGATGCTTTTTTTATGCTAAATGTTGAGTAATGATTAATATTATATTTTTCCATCAGATGCTGAAAGATTTGGTTGAAAAATTCTTTTCCGTCATCTGTTTGAAGGTTCTTCGGCACTCTACCACCGCTACTATTGAAAATAGACTGCATGGCGTTTTTGACTCCTATTCCAGTTTTGTTTTTGATTGGTATGGCCCATGCATATTTTGAGAAAGTATCAATTACGGTAAGTAGAAATGAATATCCATTGTTTTCAGATCGGTAAGCGCCCATTTCAACTAGATCAGCTTGCCATAGATCATCCAATCCTTTTATTATTACATGCCGTCTTTTGAAGTTTTTTCTTGCGGGCTTGTGTAGCTCGTCAACAATGTGAGTTTTACTCATCACGCTCCTTTATTTATCGCTTATTTGAGTGTAAAGTTTTGTCATTTCTTCCATTATGTTTATATAAACTTGCTCAATTCTCTCCTTACTACTAGAATACATATCAGCTATCCGCTTTTCTAATAGCTCGTTCTGCTGTTTGATAAGCTCATACTGATCGTTGATCAGCTGTTGTGTTTCAGCCTGATGGTATAAATTTGCCTGCTTAACTTTATCACTATTATCAATAATCATAGATTGTGATAGTTTACTCTGATCCGTAATAAGTTTTCGTATTTCAGTGAATTGTTTAGAATTTGCTTGATCAATCTTTGTATAGAAGTCGTGTGCTTCGTTGCGGGACGTTGTTAAATTTGTATCAATATACTGTTTTGTTGCGGCATCGTTGTTATCAATCGGTTCAGCAAGTCTTTTCAAACGCTTGGATTTGATATCATAGTCACCATCTGCTGTTAGATTAAATCCCTCACCGGCCGGGCCTCGTAAACCTTGGGGTCCTTCAACAACGTGACCTACGGAAATACGTCCGAACTTATCAACACTCATAGCAAGATTGATTGAAGAAACTTACCTCGATAATACTTAAATAATGATTTGACTCTCGCGCAACTCTTCAATAATGGAGGCAATCTCGTTATGATGATTATTGTTACCGGCCTGGGTTGATCCTAGTAATAAGCGTAATCGTTCAACCAGTTCATTGGGATCGTCCCAGTAAATATAATCAACACGTTCTTTAGGAAGGTGCATCAATCCTTCGCCTTCATGCAAGCTAACATTTTTAATGAGGTTTTTGATAATTTTCTTATATTTAAATGACTTGCTCCCAGATACTTGTTCATTTTTATCATAGTTTCGAAAGAATGCATTAGTTCTATGTAATATATCTTTATAAGCATCCAAATCGAGTCTAGTATAATTTTCAGGATATTTCTTGAATAACAGTTCAAATAAACCAACAGTACCATCATACGTTCTATCCGCTACATGTACCGTATTATCAGACATAAAATCTATGAATGAGTTGCCAATTTTCAGCTTATGAGTATTGTAATCGATGAATACTCCATATTTAATATCGGAAGTTTTTTTACCAATCGATTGTATATACTTCGAAACATCTGTATTTGTAGAGGATTGAAGCTCTTGTTTAATCGGTGTTGATGTCGAAACTGTATTATAAAGTTCATCGCTCGTTTGCATTAGACTATCTGGTTCGCGACTCTTGATAAATGTATCTTCATCATTTGGTTCTTCTTTTTTAACTATGGGACCGTTCAAGGGATCAGCTGATTTCTTTACAAGCTCTTTCAGAGGTTCCGTAATTGGTTTCAAATCTTCTTCTAGTTTCTTATAGCTGATTTCCTTGCCAGACTTTAGCGAATTAAACTTTTTTCGTATGACATTGGAAGTTTTAACAATATCTTGGATTAATTGTTCATTCAAGATTTTTTTTGTCCTAGTCTTCTTATGACCTCCATTTTTTTTATAAAGTTTAATCGTCATATTCATCTGCTCAATAGAGCTGTTTTTTCGGTTCAACTGGTCTGTTTACCAGTTCAACAGAGCTGTTTATCTGTTAAACTGTTGATCTGATTGGCGATCTGATGATCTGATCTGAAGCTGATAGACTCTGTTGAGCGGTTCCGTTCAAGTTCAAAGTAAGTGTTAAACTAATTCCAAATTTGCAATATCGCTAGCTTTTATAATTGAATAAAAGTATCGAACCCTTTCCGATATCTTCCTCTTTCAACGCTGCAGTTCTTGTCGATCACTAGAAAGCCATAATCGTTTTGCCAACACTCACCGCATGCGTTACGGAATTGATTGAATGTCATATCACTATTAACATGATCGTTGTATATATGTCTCAGGTTCATATCATCCTGCTTGAAGATTATAATGAGATTGGCGTTATCTCGTATCAAATGCTTAGGAATTCTAGTGTATGTTTGACATAGGTAAAAGCTGTCAACATCTTGATGTCTTCCCATGCTAAAGTACGCTCGTATATTATGCTGACGCTCACATGCTACATCATCGAATATGAATACAGAGTTGGATTTTGCTTGTTCTGGAGGAACTATTTCCGAATTGTTTGAAAACGTGTAGTAGCCTATGCTCTTTACTCGATCAAGAACTTGACTTAAATATTGATACTTTGGTTGTTGCAAAGACTTTGAATAAATGTAGAGATTTGCGAATTTCAGGCCATTTTGGTGGGTTATTAAAGTAAGCATTAAATTAGTTTTCCCGCAGTTTGATGGTCCAACAATCAGTGACCGAATGCTATTTGGTAGTAAGGACCCATACTTATGTTCATTCTGCCCCTCAGTAATTGAGATATTTTTGACTGATAGAGATTCACGCTGTTTGATAAATCGCATTTTTCTCCGTTGACTGTACAAACATTTATAAAAACACTTGTTTATATAGCTTTGCTGCCATTCGATTTACGCTTCTGACTGAAACATTAGTGTGTGCTGAAAAAGTATATAAGTGATATGATTACTCATAACAACATCATTGGTAGAAAGTCGTTCAATCGAAAGAAGTCGGCAAAAGGCAGCGGCTTACTAAATTCTATTATAAGCAGGCTCCCAGTTGAACTGCACATACCCGGCTATCAATATTGCGGCCCTGGTACAAAGTTAAAAGAACGTTTACAAAGAGGTGATCCAGGTGTAAATCCTTTGGATCAGGCCTGTAAAGAACATGATATAGCATATTCTACGCATAAAGATACTCAAAACCGAAATATTGCCGATCGAATTTTAGCGGGAAAGGCGTGGGAACGAGTTAAAAAAAATTTAAATTTAAAATTAATTTAAAAAAAAAGACAAAAAAATTTCTGATTACGATTCATTGTAACATTAATTTTGAAAATCTGTATGAGTGTTTGTTTACACTCTAATACTTTCACTGCTCCAATACATACCTGTGCAACACAGTATAGCTGAGAAGATTTGTGGCTTGCATTCTAGCGTTCGGAGATCGATCTTCGTGCTAAGCCTTCAGCTTTTTGTATATCATAACAAATATTATCACAACAAAGCATAATATATAGAAAAATATCAAATAAAAATCAAAATAACAAAATTTAATAATTGTTCCGGCTATTATATAATTGGAATTTACAATTTTTTGATAATTGAAATTGTAAACAGGATGTTAATGCTGATTTGACTGCTTTTATTTAAACAATATTCAAGTCACGTGCAGTCTAGTGTGTAGTTTCCTGGACTAGCATACCAGCGCCCTGGGCTCGTTCCTCGACTTGTGCGGCTTTTTGTAGCTTACTTCGAGCGTTTTCTATTTGCTGTTTCGCCTTGAATCGACTCTTCTTGTGGTACGAAAATCAGCTAGTCAATATGAGTTACAAGTGTAGCCTTGATAACTGCATAGCCTTCGACAACACATTAAAATCTGTAACATGCAAGGCATTTTGCAACCGGAAACTGCACGGTGCTTGCATGGGTGCACCGAGAGATTGGTTTAATCCCTACTTGGAGTCCCATTTTATTTGCTCCGACTGCCAGCATACAGAAAAACTAATGCAGAGTATGTACAATAACTTAGCTAACTATATCGGCAACCTTAATGGTGAAAAGGATCATATGCTTTCGAAACTACACGCACAAACGAAACTCAACGATGAAATTCTAACTGAAATCACAAGGCACATCGAAAGTTTTACGGCTACCCTAGATGCTGTTTCTAATGCCAGCAAAAGAAATTCAGATAGATCAGCCGAGCTTAATGACATCTTAGCTCAATTTAATTCATCAATCAGTACTTTAAGCACAACCAAATCTAAATGCCAAGCAAATGATAGCAATATGTTTAAAATGCTAGAAAATAAAATAACGGCAGCATTAACTACCAAGATTGATCAGCTGTCAAATATCATCTCTACCAATTTACTCTCCAACCAAAATTTAATTGTTGATAAATTAGAGAGTATAGTTAAGTCCGATACAAAGCCATCGGCAGAGGTAGGGCCATCCAATCCATGTGCACATCTGATGGAAATATCACTTCATGAGGAACTACTGAGTGCACATTATAACAATAACAATTCTTCAAACTTGTTAATGCCGATGAAGTCTACCAAAGATGTTTCAACCTCTCCTATCAAGGAATTGTTCACTACTATCGAAGACCATGAAGCTATTAGCCAACAAAAAACATTATCTGAACCTCCCAAGAACGATTCTCAAAAAACAATTTTTAAATTTGGCACTTATTGGTCGGAAGATGATTGGATGAGACGTATTTCAAAAATCAAAAATCATGACGATTTGCAACCCCCTTACAAAGTTTGGACTGATAAGAAAATCTCGTTTTTTGTAAAAGGAGTACCAGATTCCACCGATAAATCTTGGCTTAGCAGGACCTTAAAGGAAAAACTTTCCATCGGTGATGTCAGCGTCGAGATGTTACCTCAACGTAATAAATATGCAAGCAGGAGCTACAAAGTTTCAATTCCTGAAAAGTATGCTTGGCTTTTCACTCACGTGAATGGAAGCGGTAGGAGCTATAAATGGAATGGCATCATATTTCGTCGTTGGAGGACCATCATCGCTAGCAGCAGCATCAAAAGTAGAAATAAGAACTCAATTTTGACTAGTAATTGTACTTCATCTGTATCTACTAACCAGGTAGTTTCTTCAAATCTTCTTACTAGAGACTTCACTAGCGTGAATCGAAATTCTACCGTCAGGTGTTCCCATCCAGAGACTCATGCTATAGCATATCCAACTAAAACTTCCTCTTCATCTCTGACTTCTCATTCCCGTAAGGTATGTTCCGACTCAATCGTAACTCGTAATTTGAATTCATTCAGTAGATCATCAACTATTGGTACTTCTATTGCTGCGACTTCTGCTAATTCTAACTTCGTTAAGAATTCTTCACGTAAAACCTGTAACCGCATCTTGTATCGCTCCTAACAAGATATCCTCAATCAAAAGCCCCAGAATTTTTTACCACAATTGCGGTGGTATGAGGGGTAAAATAAATAAACTCTTTCTTGACACCAAATCTTGCCATTTCAACGTGCTTGCTTTCACTGAAACCTGGTTGAATGACTCCCACATGAATGAAGAAATCCTTGACAGTACCTGGACTATCTTTAGAAATGACCGAGACTATGTTTCCACTGGTCAAACAAGGGGTGGTGGTGTCTTACTCGCAGTTAAGAACACTCACTCAAGTGAACTTGTAAATTCCGCCTCGCACGAATTGTTCCAGCATATATTTATCCGCGTTTCAATTGAAAAAACCTCGGTTTATATTGGTTTATTTTACGTCCCACCGAGATCTGACGAATCAGTGTACAATTATTTATGCGAGCAAATATCTTATTTTATGGCTTCTCGTAGTCCTGAGGATAAAATTATAATCTTGGGTGATTTTAATCGCCCGAATTTGCGTTTTGTTTCTGATAAGTCTGATGATGGTTTAATACCAGTAAACCTACTTGAGTCTTCTGATTTTAACCTTGTGAGTACGTTGTACGGCCATGATTTGCAGCAGGTTGTTCCGACTCCCAATCAAAATGGTAATTGGTTAGACCTAATCTTTACGAATGTTTATGACGATGTAGTGGTTAGTCCAACAAATGACGCAGAGAATCTCTTTTCTAATAGTCTTCACCATTCCGCTCTTACAGTTGAACTTTCCACGACAGATTGGAATATGTTAAGTACATACAATAATACGATTGTATACGATTTCCATAATGCTGATTATGATAGCATTCACAATATCCTTGACAAATCGACGCAGTCTATACAGACTTCAGCAAAGCATTCGACCGAGTTGACCACTCCATTTTGATCCCCAAGCTGAAACAATTTGGAATTGCAGGACCTTTACTAAAGTGGCTTGGCTCCTACCTACACGACCGCTTGCAATTCGTGAAATTCCAGGGTCTAATTTCTAAGAAAGTTGACGTGAAATCTGGTGTACCTCAAGGTAGTCATCTTGGCCCTCTTCTTTTTAATATTTTTATATCTGATATATCGGAGGTTTTATCTGACATTCCCCATTTACTATATGCGGACGACCTCAAAATCTACCATGTCATCAGGACACCATCTGACGCTACCTTTTTTCAGTCTAAACTGAACTCTCTAGACCATTGGTGCTCCGCGAACAAGCTCCCTCTTAATATTGATAAATGCCGCGCAATCAGCTTCTCTCGCAAAACTGCACGCGTTCATTATACGTACCGCCTCAACGATAAGTCACTCAGCAGGGTTGACAACATATTAGATCTCGGTGTCACCCTGGATGAAAAGCTCCGCTTCAATCTTCATTACGATAGAGTGCTTTCCCGAGCAAGTAAACAACTTGGTTTCATTAAGCGACGGGCCAAAGAGTTTAAGAATCTCTGGGTTACTAAATCCTTGTATATTTCACTCGTGCGTCCTCTTCTTGAATATGCGTGCACTATCTGGAATCCAGCTTTTGAAATTCATAGCCAAAGATTTGAGTCTGTTCAGAAGCAATTTTTACTATTCGCTTTGAGGGACCTTTTCAACCCTTATGATTTCAGTAATCTACCATCATACGAATATCGCCTTAAATGTATGAATTTGTTACCCCTTGCGTCGAGAAGATTAATGTTATCTGCCTGCTTCAGCTTCGATGTCATCAGAGACGTGGTTAATGTCGTCTACTTGAAAGAAAAGTTTGTACTCAATCAGCCCTTGAGAGTCACTAGATCCCGACGATTGCTTATTGAATACCATCACAATACAACATATGCAGCAAACGAGCCAATAAATAGGTGCTGCAAGCTATTCAATAGCATGAGCGAGAACTTTTCCCCTACGGTTTCTAAATCAACGTTTAAAAATAACATCATCAAGGCTCTCTCTTTATAGTCTCCCCACCCCCCACCATACTAACATATATGTATTGTATGTTCAATTTAAATTTGGTATTTATTTGTTAATCATTCATTTGCCATTTATTTATTACTTTATTTGTTGTCTGTTTATATCTTATTTTATTTATACACTATTTAATTTGTTAGTCATTCTTTTGCCATCTGTCATTTATTTTTCACTTTATTTGTTGTCTGTTTATAACTTATTTTATTTATGCACTATTTATTAGTCTTGTATTTATATAGTTTGTTTTATTTTTATTTTGTTTCGTAATTTTATGCATGTACTATTTTATTTTATTCTTTTTATACATGTAAGCCTTGCTTGGTAAAATAAATAAAAAAAAAAAAAAAAAAATCAAGAGAAGCAAGTTTGGGTGAACGCACCAGTGCTTGGCTTGTGACAAATTTGATGAATGCGAAAGCAAAAGCTGGAATGGGACACTCATCGCAAATGAAGACGAAGAAGAAAGGCTCTCGTGTGAAAAAAAGCAATGCGAGAAAATATCAAATACCATCTTATAAACAAGTGGTCAGAAAAGCGCGACATATACTAAAACTACGCAATCCACAAAGTACATCGGAAGCAATTCAAATCGCATCCGACGCAGTCAAAACCGTTCTTAAAAATCGAAAGAAACCCATGCAAATTCCTAGGATTATACCTATTCCGAAAACTGGAGGAGTGTTGCCTATTATCCCTATACTAGCTGCTATAGGATCTTTGATTGGAGGCGGTTCAGCGGTAGCTAACGCCATTCATTCTGCTCAAAGTGCTAAGAAAAAACTAGAAGAAGCTATTCGACACAATAAAAGAATGGAGGAAGTTGCGGTAGGTCGTGGCATTTATTTGAGGCCGCATAAAAAGGGGCTTGGACTATACCTGAAGCCTTCAAAAAACTAATAGAGAAGCTACCCAATAGACCGCTAAATGAAAATGAGTTGAATGAATTTTGCAAACGGCATATTACACATTTTAGAGGAGTATTCATGTGCGATACTTTACCTAAGAAACCATGGCTATGTGAACGAGGAATAGTGAATTTGGACAACTCATCTTGACCGGGAACACATTGGGTAGCATATAGCAAGCATAACCAAAACATTGAGTACTTTGACAGCTTTGGCAATCTTCAACCATCGAATGAAATCATTATGTATCTTGGACGAAACATCAAATATAATCATGACCGTTATCAGGACTATAACACAGTAATTTGTGGTCATTTATGCTTAATGTTCTTATTACGAAAACAATGTGAAGATGAATCGTATAAAGAAAGCTTGTTTACATGAAAATCAGTTATTTTATTTCATACAGTCATGCCTTATGCATTAAGTTTCACCGGAGACAAATCAGTGTTGAGCGTGGACTATTTTCCCATTCTAGAGCTGCAAACAGATTATGTATGTGGGCTGGTCGATTTTCAAACCTATAACTCGATACCGAACGTCGATACAAACAACAACTTATTTCATATTGACAACACGGTGATTGAAATACCAATAGGATCATACGAGATTGATGATATCGCAAAGTATATAAAAACAGTTTTGGGCAGGTCGAAGAAGAATTTACAAGTTTCATTGCATGCAAATAACAATACACTGCAAGTGGAAATCAAAAGCAATGCGGCAATATATTTCAATAGGTTGAATTCCATTGGATCACTATTGGGCTTCAGCAAGCAAGTGCTTACACCGAACGTCATCCATAAATCCGACTTGCCGGTCAATATAATCAAAGTAAATGCGATTCGTGTGGAATGCAATATCATTTCCGGGTCATATTCCAATAGTTCCAAAGTGCATACAGTCCATGAGTTTTCTCCGAAAGTTGCACCAGGGTATAAAATAGTTGAGGTTCCGAAAAATGTGATATATTTACCGGTGAACTCCAGACGGATAAGTACAATCACGCTGAAGCTTGTGGATCAGGACGGGGATCTAGTGAATTTTAGAGGAGAAAACATAACCATAAGACTTCATTTGAAACCGATAGACTATGCTGGTTTATAATAGAATTGTGAATAAAAACCCCAGAGCATACACGATTGATGGCATTCACTCAGCATCTCTTGAACATCAAACAACGAAAATTCAACGAAGAAGAAGAAGAACCCCTTTAAAGGCTTATAATAAAAAGTTTCTCATATCACAAGGATTTACATTGAAGAAAAATTGAATTCTATACAAAATGGCCGACATACTACAAGTGGCGGAAAGAGTTAGCTATGATAACAGCATATCAAAAATCGAATACCATAGCTACTCGCCATTCGTTAATGCTTTTAACAACAATGATGAAATTCGTATTGCAATTCAAAACCAAGATCTATTTTTGCTGCCGTGCGAGAGTCTTGTCTACATCGAGGGACAAATATTCAAAGGAGATGCGATCGTGAAACCTGACGAAGTTCATTTAACGAATAACGCGATCGCTTTTTTGTTTGAAGAAATCCGCTACGAACTGAATGGCATCGAAATCGATCTTGCAAAAAACCCAGGCTTGACGTCGACAATCAAAAACAAAATATCTTTGTCAGAGAATGAGAGCAAAATGCTACTTAACGCATGCTGGTCGATCACTAATTTAAGCATAAATTCAGATGCGACTTTTAATTTTTGCATTCCACTGAAAATGCTATTAGGTTTTGCAGAAGATTTCAAAAAAATTATAATGAATGCACGACACGAGTTGGTGCTGATTCGTTCCAGAACTGACCTGAATTCACAATTTTGCAAAAACGAACCGCCATGTTCAATGAAGATTTCCAAGCTGCAATGGCATATGCCTCACGTTACCGTGTCTGATCAAGATAAGCTCGGCTTGCTGAAAATAACCGAAGCCAATCGTTTTCTAGACATTGCTTTTCGATCATGGGACTTGTATGAACTGCCATCGGTTCCGCAAACAACGCATCATACCTGGCCAATCAAAACATCAAATCAAATGGAAAAGCCGCGCTATGTAATATTCGCTTTTCAAACTGCCCGAAAAAATGACAAGGCAAAAGACGCATCTAAATTTGATTCATGTCACTTGACGAATTTCAAAGTTCATTTAAACTCGGAAGTTTACCCATACCAGGATCTGAACATTAAATTTGATAAGGATCAGTTTGCTTTACTGTACGATATGTATTGCAAATTCCAATCATCTTACTACAATAAACCACCGCAACCGTTGATAAGTCGAGAACAATTCAAATCAATCGCGCCTCTCATCGTTATCGATTGCTCTCGGCAAAATGAAGCAATTAAAGCAGGTCCCGTGGATGTTCGAGTGGAATTCCAGACATCGCAAAACATTCCTGAAAACACGTCTGCATACTGCCTACTGCTACATGATAAGCTATTTACATACAATCCTCTAACAACGCAAATATTGGCTCATTAAAATAGTAAGTGAATTAAGAGAATGTTTTTTTATATCATTAATTATTTCCCATCATAGGTTAAACAGCTGACTCATCATCAGACCCCAATACTCTTCAACATTTACTAGTTAATATGCAATGTACGAAATTCATAGAGAGTAATAAATGCAGCTTTTGATACAAAATTAGTTTTTTTCATTGCCTGGATGTGTATATATAAATAATAAACAAGATCAAAAGTGTTCATTCTTGGAAGGGAGCTTGGTGGTGAAAAAAGAAAAAATGTTTTGGATCGAAGTAATTCGAAGTAATACTGAATATTGTATCTGTGAGCATGTGTGGTTATCTTTTCGAATTATCAATATAACATTGACTGGCGGATTTTTTGAGTTGCACATGACTCCTCACGATGGTTCAAAATCAGTAGCGTTAAGACTACGAAATGGTGAACCTATTCCTAAGAATTTCAATGATCTTTTCAATTTCAAGCCATTTCAGCACGTTCAGATTCAAGCATTTGGTGAGTATGATTATATTCTTTATCGTTACAAGTTGTGTAACGGCAGCGTTTCTATTTAAGGAGGTGATATCGTTCTAATGGGAACAACAATCAGCGGCTTTAAAAGCTCCAAATCACTTAATAAATTTCCAAACGGATGCCCCTTCAACTATAGCGATGAATGGTATCGAGGCGAAACATTCTACAGATTGCGTCTGGAGAGAGAGAGTGAGGAAGCGAAAATCAAAGAGAGAATGCGTAGAGATACCAGCAAACGAAACCCCGAATCTATGGATGACGGCATGGGGAAACATTCAGAGATTCTTCAGCTTAAGCTGTAAGAGAAAAAATACTAGCGGATCATTTTCTTTTTCCTGTTTCGCATTTAGACTTAAATAGCGTGGTCAATGATCATTTGTAGTAGTAATTATTCTGTTTTCAAACTGACTGGACGACAATGAAATTTTTATGCATATTATTAGTGCTGGCATGTAGTTTGTATCTACAAAGCCGTGCTGCGGTGATCCCAATTCCTGAAATAGACCTCGCCAGCGATAGCACTCGTAGCCTGAATTTCAACATCAGTCTGCCTGGTAACAATACAGTTGAAATTGGTTTATCGTTTCGACTACTAACAGCCAGCAATACAACGAGCGTTATTGATACACCTCTTAATGATAGCGAAAGCGAGACAGCAGCTACAACAGAAACAACTATACCAGCAGCAACAACTATTGAACCATCTACCGCCGATACAAAATACGTCACAGCTGATGAAGCTATTGCAGGTTTTAGGTCAGATTTGATAAGAAAAGAACGGGACATAGCTGGAATTATTGAAAGTTCCAACAAATTTTACAGACATTTTCTCCTACAATTTGATGGTGATAGATCTATTAATGTTCGATGCACTTACGACAGCAATTATGCTAAGCGAACTCTCAATATTAGTTGTTATGAATATCATCAGTTCGATGCTGAGAGAATTTTAAGCAATGGAGAGGTAGAATATGTCAAACAACATGATCCAACATACCGTACAGAGGTTGTAGTCGACATTAAATCAATGAAGCAAACTTATAGCATGAACATCTCATAATATTCGTCATAATTCAATCGAAACTTGACGCGATCAGTTCAACATCAGATTTTCGAAGCAATGATCCTGCAACACTTCCTGGAAGAATATCCCAACATTTTCCCCGAACATCAATCAATTATTGAAGAATATATCTCTAAATATCGAAACATGGGCGAAAAAGTATGCAGTAAATACGGGATGCATTACCAAACATGTGAATGGTCTGATTCGAACATCAAATCAGGGGCTGATACATGTATTTGCCACTATTACCATACAGACACAAAATATGTTTTTAAGCTAATGAGGCAATACATACTTCTATCAAAGCGTTGCACGACAACAACAACAACAACAACAAAGAACCAATCCTAAGTAGCATTCCGGCTGCGATATATACATAAACTGGAGAGTTTATTTGCTCATTTCAAGCGTACTATCGACACCATCAACAGCAACAGCATCAACATGAATAAGTATATATTCGACATTCAATTCGTTTCGGGGAATTCCAGGCAATATTTTATCAAGGAACTTGCTATTCTTCCTTTTGGATCGGTATGCCCAATACTTTACCATTTCGCTCCACCTTATCCGCATCAAGAGCTAACCGCAAAAGCATGCCAACAAAACCAATTTGAAGTCGAAAACATAAATGGTTTGTGCTGGACTGATGGCAACATGGACTATAACCAGTTACCAATGATACTGAACCACTACTCCGACTGCACTATATACGTTAAAGGATATACCAAAGAACGATTCATCAAACAATACCTCCCAACCACTAAAATAGTGCAGCTTGAAATACCTAGGCTAAGCGATCTTGAAAATTTTACAATATATTGTGAAATACATCAATTTAAAAAACCTAATATCCGTTGTTCTGCTCAAAATTGTATTAATATATATTTGTACATGCTAATGAATAACCTATAATGTAAACGTTATAACAATAAAATATTCATTTGTTACCTCACAGGCAATCTTTCATTCAATCAAAATTTCAATCTTTAATAGCCCTGAGAAGGGCTGTTTTTTTTATTTTTTTTTTTGCGTTGAAACATATTTTACTCTTTGAATAGAATTTTGATAGCCCTGAAAAGGGCTGTTTTTTAATTTTGCTGCTTTTGCTCAATCCCACATGTGTTTCACCCCGTTGACTAAATAGTGGCTCCTATAAATCACCACCACTGTGTTTTGGTGGTGGATAATGACTCGGTCCTCTCTCCCGGATATTTTGTTCATTATGTCGACGCTGTAGAGAAATTCTATGTCGTCGATCGTGTAGTGTGTAGCGAATAATTTCATTTCGCTGTCTCCGACTTTTATTGTCAAATGGCTCTCCATATTGTACTACTTAAACGTTTCTGATGTAGATGCTTGCAAACAGCCTCCTTTTAAAGCAATCTCTTATCACGCAACTATACTTTTTTTTGCAAGCTGTACCATATCGCTGTACAATTCTTATTCACCGGAAATCCTATTCTCGCTAAAAAAACGCATTTCTCATATTGCGAAATTCGTTTGCTGCTATCAATGAAACTCACGTTTTTTCATAGTCACAGCTTTTTTTACACGCTGTATCATTGTTGAAATATTCTCATTCACCGGATATCCTATTCTCTTATCACGCGCATGCTAAAAAACGCTAGCATTTCTCATGTTGCGAAATCAAAGCCATTCACCCCATAAAACGGTCAAAGACCCAAACATATGACAAAAAACAATAACATTTCTCACTCATTTGTTGACTTTCTAATTATTTCAAACGCTCAATAAAATTCTAATTATTTCAAACGCGACAATCGCCGGCGCTATGACGATCAAGGTCACATGACCCCATCTTCGCTATAAAAAACGTTAGCATTTCTCTTGTTGCGAGATCAAAGTCATTCACTCCCCATAGGCTATAATTAAATTTGAAGACACAAGCACATGACTATAAAAAACAAAAACATTTCTTTCATATGCTGTTATCAAATTCTAATTATTTCAAACGCTATGCGAAATTTAGGCATTCATCCCAATTTTAATAAGACGGTTAAGGTCACATGATTATAAAAAACGTTAACATCTGTGAAATGTTGTTATCAATAAAATTCACACGCTTTGCGATAATGGCTAGCGCTTGGAAATTCCCAATTTAAATAAGACGGTCAAGGCCACAATGACATCATCGTAATTCCCACGCGTTACGCAAACGTCATCGCCCGCATTAACGTCATCCCCCACATTAACGTCATCCTCCTCAGTGACGTCATCCTCCACATCAACGTCATCCTCCTCAGTAACGTCATCCTCCTCAGTGACGTCACCCTCCTCAGAGGAGGAGGATGAGGGTCTAGAACCGCTATTCTCTATCTACTGTTAGTGCTACCTCTGGTGTACCCCAAGGTAGCCATCTTGGTCCACTTCTCTTCAATATATTTATTTCCGACCTATCTGACGTCCTAGCAGGCATACCTCATTTACTCTATGCAGACGACCTCAAACTTTATCTGACCATTGAATCCAAATTGGATGCCCTCTTTCTCCAATCCAAACTTGATTCCCTTGATCATTGGTGCAATGTAAACAAGCTCTCTCTCAACATTAATAAATGCCAGGTTATTAGTTTTTCCAGAAAATGCACGGTCACACACAATACGTACTTCCTCGGTAATAATGTACTAACTCGAGTTGATAACATTGTTGACCTCGGTGTTATCTTAGATGAAAAACTCCGCCTCACTTTACACTACGATAAAATACTTTCTCGTGCAAACAAACAACTTGGCTTCATCAAAAGACGAGCCAAAGAATTTCGTAGTCTGTGGGTCACAAGATCTTTATACACTTCACTCGTACGTCCTATTCTCGAATACGCTTGCATTAGCTGGAATCCTGCTTTTGAAACCCACAGTGACAGACTCGAGTCAATACAAAAGCAATTTTTACTTTTCGCCTTGCGAGAGCTATACAACCCTTATGACTTTAATAGCCTACCCCCTTATGAGTTTCGACTGGGTCATTTAAACCTATCGACACTAGCCTCCAGAAGAATGGTGATATCGGCCTGCTTCACATTCGACGTCATTAGAGGCGCTATTAATGTAGAATTCTTGAATAATAAAATTTTGATAAATATCCCTGTGAGGAACACCAGGTCCAATCGTTTCCTAAAAGAATATTCTCATTCGACCACATATGGAGCTAATGAGCCAGTAAATAGATGCTGCAGAATATTCAACAGGATAAGCAATTTATATTCCCCTACGATTTCCAAATCATCCTTCAAGTCCTCTCTTTTCCATGCCATCCGTACCCTTAACCTTAAGCTATAGCTTTTAAGTCAATGTTTATTTATTGATTGCTATTTATTGATTTATTTGCTAATTTGTTTGTTTTTTTACTTATTTAACTTGTTTGTTTTTATTACTAATGTTCGAAGAACATTAGTATTAAAATCGCTTCGCCGAAAATTCGTCATATATATATATATATATATATATCAGCAAAATGATTAAGAGAGATAATCTCTGGAGTGGCTGATCCGATTGAGTTGAAATTTTCGGAGAACATAGATGTATATAACAGGTAGGTCCATGACTTGCTAGAATTCAGATATCTTAAACCTTTTGGCGGCGGCGGGCATTTAAGTGAATTTTCAGGTACACCTATATTTCCAAGCAGTGTAAATTTTTGTTAAAAACAAGTACTAGGAATAAAAACTTGTTATATTTGTAGTTTGTATATGATAAAGAATTGAAAATTTTGGGCCAGGTGTAGGCGCTGAGTGCCTAAAAGTAGGCAAGGATTTTTTTTCAAATTTCGATTTATCATAACTTCTAAGAAAAACAATGGATCATCGTGAAATTTGCAGAGCGTATTGATGTAAACTAGAATTTAACACACATGGACTTTCAAGACTGTGCGGGCAACTCTGTAGCTACAGCAGGCTCCTGAAAACAAATCCTTCAAATCATCGAGTCTCCTGAAAAATTTTTGATTTTTGAAAATAAATTCAAGTTGTTGACAAATTTTGATTTTTGTCCACCAAGTCAAATAAAAATTTCAAAAATTCCGCGGTAAACAAGAACGGCAACCCGTGATCAAATTACCTCTATTTTCAGCACCCAAAACTTCTGTTCACGAGAACTGACAATCGGATTATGCGATCAATATGAAATTTACAGAACATGTTGGTATTAATTAGGACCAGGTCTGATAGAAGCGATTTTTCAATACGGGCAATACTGTGGGAGTGGTGCCATATGGAAAAATCACTGAGAAAAAAAACTGGTTTTTGGCCTATAGCTTCCGATTTAGCCACCAGATTTTAACAAAATTCACGCAGTAGGTGAACCTTACTCTAAGATAGATTTCATAGAAATTTGGTTGAAAAATTAGTATATGGACGCTAGCTACGGCAATTTTTGTCTCTTAAATATTGTAAATTTGCTCAGGAAAATAAAGGTTTTTCCCTATAACTTCCGATGCAGTGATGAAATCAAAACGAAATTCGTGTGAAAAGCATATCTTGTTGCGTTTCTAATTCTGTAGAAATTTTGTTGAAAAACCGTGAAAGAGTTGCCAGCTATGATGAATTTTGTAATTTATTGACATTTCTTTATCGAGCGATGTTGTCATAAAATTTCCAAGTGGGAATGATCCTGCAATGACAAATAACATCAAATATTTACGTTTCAAAACTTTAAAAAGTTTAAACGATGGTAACCCTAAAATTTAATTCACTCCTATAACTTACAGCACAGACATTCAATCGAAACGAAATTCATAAGGTGGGTTTAACACAACGTGAAGCAGCCATGGTGCTAGCACATGATTGCCAGCACCGGACAATTTCGTAAATATCGCACCAACAGATGCTTCCATTTTCTATTCATAAGCAAACTATTTACAATAAAATAAGCAACCGATATTTAAATATTCCGAGCTTTGGAAATTTTATTGTTTGTTACTTGAACCTATAACCGAGTTTATTAGTTTATTCATCTGCATCATCCCCCTTCTATGGTAAGCATAATTTATGACAAACGACTTCGATTATATAAAAGCACTAAAACATCATATAAAAGCAAAGCATCCAAGTTATATATCTATATGCTTTTAGAATCGTCAAAAATTGGTGCAACTGCACCAAGTTTTTTTATATAATGTTATTTTATTTGAATAAAGCTCTCTGCCCTATAGCCTCCAGTACAGTCATGGTATCATAACGAAATTCATATGACAAATTTAAATTATTGTAGACAATATTCAGTATAAATCTATTTTGAAAAACAATGATAGGGTTGCCAGCTATGATTGTTTTTGTATTTTTTGAAATAGCTTTAGTAAGCGATTTTATCATAAAATTTTCAAATCGTAGTGGTCTTGTAGTGAAAATACACAAAAAATACTAAGATCTAGAAAATTTGAAAGCTCTTGCGAATGGTAACCCTAAATTTCTTTGTATCCCTATTACTTCCAATGCAGTGATCAGATCAACACGAAATTCGCAGAGCAGGTTGACTTCAACGTGAGGCAGATAGGACTGGATAGGATAGCACGAGGTGATTTGCTATTTTGGTACTAATAAATGCTTGCATTAAGTATTCACATCGCGAATATACAATATATAACAATATATATGACAATACGTACAATATATAATATATAAGACAATAAGAACAGTATAACAACAATATATAACAGTACACTCAAAATCTGCACAAATCCTCTACTGTTCTTCGAACATTAGTATTTCTAGCGGTTCTGATGCGCTAGGGTTTTTTTTCCTTTACTTTACTTAACTTTTCCATTTTTTTTTTATTTTAATTTGATGTCCTTTTTTAATATTTGATTTTGTACCTTGTTTTGGTGAATGAATAAAATAAATAAAATAAAAAACCATGATAGGGTTGCCGACTATTGTTGGTTTTGTATTTATTTACAGTATCCTTATTAAGCATTTTTATCTTACAATCTTCAAATGGTAATGATCTTGTTCTGGCAATAATCAACATCTATTAAGCTTTCCAAAATTTGAAAACTTTTGGGGGTGGTTACCCTAAATTTGTTGTACCCCTATAACTTCCAATGCAGGCCTTGGATCAAAACCAAATTCGCAGGTAAATTGATTCTCATATGAGGCAGGTGTGATATATTTTTGGTTTTGATCCTAGCGAAGAGTTGCCAACGAGAGGCATATTCGTTTCAATAAATGATTACATTAGGTATTCATGATGCGAACTCTGACAATGAAAATAAGTTACCAATGTTTAAATTTTCTAACTTCTAGAAATTTTTCGATCCAAAACACCTTTCACTTTCTGATCCCAAAATTCTTTCTATCCCTGTAACTTTTGACGACATCACCGGATTTAATCGAGATTGATGGAGTTATATGATTTTGACGTGAGGCAATTGTGGGAGACTTTTACTTGCAGTGCTCGTAAGATGTTGCAAGTGCCGAGCATTTTCTTTGCTTAGGTTATTTTATGCTGCTCTCAAAGTTTTATAGTGTTTGACTTTCCTAAATCTAGAAATTCATGCAAGTGTTAGTCCTGAAATTCTTTTGGTTTGCTGGAGGTTTTTGAGATTAATTTGGTTTTCGTGTCATACTTTTGCAATATTTACTATCGGAAGATCACTTTGAATAAATAGTCATAAGAGATTGAGACTTGTACAAAATCATATATTTTAATTTATTAGTAGCAAAAATCTTTGTCATGTCTTGTGCACGTAACCCGAAGCATGTTTTGTCTGGCGCGTCTGAAATTCCTAAATTGTGGAATTTACATGTGCGCGCTAGACAAAGTTCTCACAGCGAGGGCAACGTGACCTGTTTGTCTGCAAACAAATAAGGTTGTGCCTGCAATTTTCATGGGAACCACGTTTGGGTGAGTTTAAAATTTGCAATACAGAAAAATTGTAAATTAGATATAAGTGAAATACATAGTAAATAAACAGTCAGTCAAGTTTTGGCATTCTACAGAAGAAGTCATATTACTCTTTATTTTGTCTTATTTCTCAGCACGTCGAGTTTGTACAAGTTAACGTACTTGTGCAAATATAGCTTCTCGTCCAAGTTTATGCACTTGGGCAAGTAGCACCTATAGTGGAATCAAGTTGTACAAGTAAATACACTTGTGCCAATACGAGGCCTTGTCCAAGTTGATGTACTTGGGTAAGTAGTACGTTGGATTCAGTCCAAGTACTTAGAACTTTGATCAACAAATTTGAGAAAAGGCATTTAGCCAGCGCAAAGCAGCTCTGACTCAAAACATTGGTGACCGCGACGTGATTCATAGATCACTTGTCGATTAAAAACATATTTGATAGCTCAGCTGAGGTGCAGACGCACCTTTCAGCGGAGATTGACGAGATCATCTCCAAGTACAAAAAGGATCCCGTGAGTCGCACACAAAAGGCCGAGTATTACGAAGAGCGGCTTTGGCAACTAAAAACCAAATGAGACGCCTTCGAGGAGACGAATTCAAAGATCCGCTCGCCAAAAGATTTGTCTTTAAGGCATCCCTATTTTTTGAGTGGGTTGTACGAGACAACCCAAACTAAAGTCCAAACGTTCGAAGCATATTTCAAGGAGAAATTGCAAGGCTTAAGGCAGGCTGAGCATAGAGAAGCAGAAAGGGTCGATGCATCTTGCGAAGGCAGAAAAGAAGAATCGGAGATATCAACATCATCCGAGCTTATCAAGCAGTTGCGACGATATAACGTGCTAGCAGATGCGTTACGACAGCTCTTCTCCTAATCAGAAGAAGGAAAAGATCAATCTCGGCAATTTCATAAGTTAACAATTGCCTCAATCAATCGTTACTGGTCCCAGTTAGAAGGGCAGCAACAGAACATATATCAAATCAGCATAGACCCTGAGGTTTACGGATTTGACCTAGCCAAACACATAACCTTAGAAGAACTGTTTCAGGAGTGGCTACACAATAAGAACATAAACTTGATGATATGAACGAGAAATCTGGCCAGCCAGCCTCAACAACGATATATTCTGAGTTGAACCTACCGAAAATTAATCTACCAATGTTTGACAGGGACTTTCTCCAATGGCGACAGTTTCACAATCTATTTACCCAAAGGGTACATAACCAACAGCTATTGAAGTGCCGAAAAATGTGGTATTTAAAGGCCAATCTCACAGGACAGGCAGAAAAACTTATACGGAATACTTTTGCGCTTTTCGCATGAAAGACCCTAAACAAACGATACGACAAACGCCGATTATTGGTTACTGCTTCCCTCAATAAGTTTATGGCCCAACCATCTAGCGCATGTGAAAGACCATCTGCAGCAGTGGTGAGATCTTTGCATGACCTCAAGCTAGAATGCATAAGAAGCCTGGAAAATATCGACATAACTACGCAAGATTGGGATTCGTTACTTCTTCTTTCTACTAAACACCGTGAGTTTAGTTTTCGATCTTAACTTTATTCCGATCAATTAGCGACTAACTAACTAAAGTACATTTCCTTCGCTTATCGACTACCTGACCTAGATAATAAATTATTAACGATCACTGTTTGCTGAAACAAGTGATCAGCATAAAAATATTTTGTATTGAAAAATAATGCACTTTCGATCAATGCAATTGAATTGTGCAATTGCATTGCAATTTCCATTATTCAGAACAGATGATCAGCATAAAAATATTTCGATTGGATGTGCAATTGCAATGTTGTGAAATATTAATTTGGAACTAGGTTATTGAAGAATTTTTACCTTTAAGTTCATTGTATCTTTATGCTGACCAATCTATGCTGATTGGGATTGATGTATCTGGTATTGGTAATGGAAGCGGTGGTGACGATAGCGTCGACATGACCCCTCCCTCCTTATGATTGAAACTCTCCTGAGTTTTATTAACCAAGTTAACATTTAGAGATTTATACTTTTTCGAGAAGTATACGTATAAAATGATCAATATTGTGAAAATTATTGAAATTGAAATCAAGGCGATTATGTAACATAAATTAATCTTGCTCTTGTGAAACTTTAACTCTTTAATTTGTTCAATATTTTGAAATTGGCCAAGTACCAGATCATCAAAAGTCAATTGATCCATCGTAGTGTTCATATTGATTGTCGATGGAATTACAAAGTTCTGTTTAAAAGTTTCTTCGTTATTATTAAAAAATCTCCCATTTACTTCAATACCACATTTATGAAAATTTAGCAAATAGTTTCCTTTGAGGTTAAAAATTCTTTCATCACAAGTACTTTTTAGATATGAATTATTTTGGTTTTTTAACAAAATTGATCCCTTTTCAATTTGTAGGATTTCCTGTTTAAAATTCTTTGTTTTGATACAATTGTTCTGAAAAATACATAAATCTGATATCTTCAATTTTTGTTTATTTACAATTCCTTCATAAGCATAAGTTATATTATCTATCTTTACAATCTCTTGTGTTTTGAATAACAATTCTTGAAATGCTTCATTAGTTATTGGGGTTATTATTGATCGTTTTGCGTCGATTGTTTCTTTGGGAATTTTAATGGCGAACAATATCTTATTATTTTTGTAACTAGCAGCTCCCAATTTCATGTTTTGAAGTTTATATAAATCAACGTGATAGTGAAGAATCTCTTCATTCGTTAATATATTATTAGTCATTACATTTAACCTAGCCGATTCTATATTATTTTGTATATGCTCTACATTATCCCCCAGAATTTTAATTTTTAACATAATATCTAAGAATATAAGTTGTTTGTATACTTTTTCGCTATTTGCTTTTATGTCATTAAATCTTTCTAAAAATTTATCTCGATCTGATTCAATTATTTCTTTTAATTTGGTAAACGTTTCATTAAAATGATTATTAATTCGTATATTTTCATTCAAATGTTCAATTGTATTATGTGAGTTTTCGTCCATTATTCGTAAATGTTCTTCGATTTCAGTTCTATCGTTATCATCCATAGTTCCATATAACCATTTCAGTCCTGTCCCTATAATGTTAATGAGTCCTCGTCTATCTGTGTGGTATAATTGTCAAAGCTTTAGTCCTAATAGTATTTAATTCGTACTGTAAAAGTTGTCTGTTTTCGATTGGTTCAACTTGATTTACGTTTATTTCCAAAGAGTTTATTAAGTTTTGGATATCATTAGGATCGATTACATGCAAAATTGTACTGTAGTCCGTAATAATTTGAATGTTTTCTTGATTTATCTCAACAAAACCATTGTTACTGTTCAGTTTCTCTATCGTCAGCGTCAGATGTGCTGGTCGTATCAGTGCTATTATTATAATTTTGAGTATCCACATCACCTGAAAATTGTTTCGGTCTTTTAATATTAATGGGATGAATGTTGTCTAATTTTAATTTCCTATACTTGGGCTCATTTTTATGTCTCAAGGCTTTATAATTTTTTACATAGCCCATTTCTTCACTTTACTCATAATTTTCCCTATTTTTATTTAGCTTATTTATTCTACTTTCTTTCTTAATTCGTAATAATGTTTCTATCTCTTCGTTATTAGCTTTCCCTTGTTCAACATCTAAAGGTCTAACTTTTATTGTGGAATGATGAGATTTATTGTACCATTCGACACATTTAAACATTCTTTCTTGCATAGACATTTCCGATTTTTGCACTTCTAATGTTCTTAGTTTTTCTCCTATTGCATTATGAAAGCAGTTTATATCTGCGTTTCCTGTATGACTGTTTGGTTTTGTGAAATGTGTTTCAACTTCCTCTTTCCTCAAGAAATCTTTAACATTGGTTGAATTAAGTTCATTGTCCATGACTAACCGGTTTGGTTTACTTTTAATTGAAAAATATTGCCTAATTTTCTCAGTTATTGTTAAACTGTTTCTGTCTTCTAAATATAACGCTATAACATATTTCGAAAATTTGTCAATGAAAGTTAGGAAGCTGTGCTTCTTGTTAATATATACGTCAACATGTACTATTTCATTAGTAGATTTTGGAGTTTCAGTTAAATGAAATTTTGGTTTCAAAGGTTTCCTATCATATTTAGCTCGATTGCAAATATCACAATTGTTGATATATTTCTGCACAATTTTTTTCAAATTTTTAAAGTAGATCTGTTTTTTCAAACCTACGTAATTTTCATTAATTCCTGCATGACCTGTTTCATTTTTGTGATATTTTGCAATTTGCTTAAAAGTATCATCCTCAGATTTCATATCATTAGCATGACGAGCACATTTAAGAAATTTGAAGTTTACATCAAATAATTCCAAAAGTTTTTGTTGCACTATATTATACTCATGATCAGATAATTCTGAATATATGCCAATCTTTCCAGGTTTTAGGAATCTTCGGAAAATATCAGTCATAAAATTTGATTGGATATCTTCAGAGCTAATGTATATTTTCCGTATATTGTTAATAATATCAATTTCTTTAGTTTTATTTTTTGTCAAAATTAACTGAGTGAAAAATCTATTAACGACCGTGTCTAATATGGGAAAATGATCATTCTGCTCTTCCTCTTGCGAATGAATTGTAGCCATTGTGCTATCATTATCTTCTTGCTCTAAATTATCATTCAATACGTTTATCTCCCCTGTATCAGCATTTATTCTACTCATAAAATCTGCAGCTTTGTTCTCCTTTCCCTTAATATATTTAATTTGAAAGTCGTATTCGCCTAGTTTTAGTAGCCATCTTTGCAATCTTGGATTTATGTCTTTACCCTTATGTTTTGTCTGTAACCATTTGAGAGGTTGGTGATCTGTCATAAGATCAAAAGTCCTACCGTAAATATATGGCCTGAAATAATTAACAGCCCAAACAATCGCTAAAAGCTCCTTTTCTGTAGTAGAGTATCTTTTCTCGTGATCGTTCAAAGTTCTGCTGGCGTAACTTATAGGATGTTCATCTTGAGTTAGGACAGTCACTAGCATCCGTTACTAATTTAAATCTTCTGTTAAAATCCGGATACTTTAAAATGGGCGGATCTATCAAAAGTCTTTTTAACTTCTGAAATGCGTCTATGTATTGAGGATCATTTACGTTGATTCTCGTGTTCTTTTTCAGATACTTTGTCATACCCGATGCAACTTTAGCATAATCTTTCACAAATTTCCTATAATAACCAGTTATCCCTAGAAATGACTTAATTTGTTTCGTTGTCTCTGGTAATTTCAATTTCTGGATATTTTCAATTTTACTCATATTTGGTTTAACACCTTCCGTTGTTAAAGTATGCCCTAAATATTCCGTAGATCTGGCAAAAAAATTACATTTGTCCACTTGGATCTTAAGATTATGTTCCCTCAGTTTATTAAGTATTTTCGGAACGCTGTCTAAATGTTCATTTATTGTTGTGCTAAATATCAATATATCGTCTAAATAAACGACGCATATTTTATTTATATATTCTCAGAGTACAGAATTAATTAGCCGTTGAAAAGTCGCCGGAGCATTCTTTACCCCGAACGGCATTCTAACAAATTCATAATGGCCTGGAGGAGTTGAGAATGCAGTTTTCTTCCTGTCATCCTCTTTAATCAGAACTTGATGGAATCCCTTTGCGAGATCCAAGGTCGTAAAATATTGCGCCCTACCGAGTTTTTCCAATATATTTTCAATATTTGGCATTGGAAATTTGTCACTTACAGTAACTTCGTTAAGTTTCCTGTAATCAATGACAATTCTCCACTTTTTCTTGCCAGAATTGTCAGCCTTTTTAGGGACAATCCATAATGGTGAGTTATAAGGAGAAACGCTTTCTCTAATAATTCCCTGTTCCAACATTTCTTTCATATACCTGTATATTTTGGAATATACTGGTCTGTCATTTAATGTGACGATCTCATGTTGTACTTCATGAGCATGGCTAAGTTTCTGCCCTTCTTGAAAAAATAGATCTTCGTTCTTTTTTATCAATATTTCTAGTTTACTTAATTCCTCCTTATTCATGTCATCTCGTTTTAATTTATCTAATATATCTTGTTCATCATATTCTTCCAAAATGTGAATTTCGCCATAGTCATACTGACAAGAATTTAAAAATTTAGTTCTTGCATTATGTATTTCCAAATATCCTTCTTCTAAATTTATGATAGCCTGCATGGGTTTTAAAATATTTTGACCTATTAAACCATCAAAGTCTTTATCCTTAAATGTAGTTAATTTCCAACTCATAAGATTATCTTCGTTAAATTCAAGTGGCAATTCTGTAATTATCTCCTGACTAATTTCTGTCTGTCCGCTTAGAGTATTAAAATATAAGGATTTTGAAAGATTAGAACGTTTATACTCTGGTAAATTATTTTCATTTAATAATGTCGTTGTCGATCCGGTATCAATTAAGCACTTAATTTTGTTTGTCCCAATGGTTAATTCAACTACCGGTAAATTTGCTTCTCGGCTGGAGAGCGAAAATTTACTTGTTCCGCGTTTTGGATATGGTCCACTTCCATTGGTTCATCTACATTGTTCTTAAAATAACCTGAATTTCTAGTATTAAAATAATTATTATTACTATGATTCTGCCTGTATCGGCCAGAATTACCCCGGTTTCTATACCTTCCTGAATTCTCGAAGCCTTTATTTTCTGAAAACCTGCCGTTGTTGTGTTGGTTCTGTCTTATGTCGTCGTTACTGTCATATCTTGGATGGTTGTCCGGATTAGTCATTGGTTGTTTGTTTTTGTCGAATGTCTGTCCTTGTCTTCTTTTATTATAATGTTTTATAAGACCAGTCTCTTCTAATAAGTAAAAGGCCTCTCTCAAATTTTCTACATTTATACTATACACAATACTGGCTAAATTTTTGTCTATACCGTTCAAAAATGTTTTCAAAATGACTGCTTCATTGGCTTGTGGTGAAAATTGAGCATGTTTATTACTATCAAATTCGTACTTAGTGTTTAGTTTATCTAAAATATTCCGTAAATTGTAATAATAATCACTTACATTGTTATAGTTCCTTAAATTAATAGCCTGGTGATGAAGATGGTAGTAGCTTTCCCGCACTCCAAAGTTTTTGATAAGTTCGCTCTTCAACTGGTCCCATGATGGATTTGATCCCAGCGTTCTGACTGCCTGTAGAGCCTGTCCTTGCAGTTTGTTTATTATGTACCGCTGAAAAACGTACTGCTGAATATTTGGGTTGTCATTGAACATCGGCAAGATGATTTCCACTTCCCGGATGAAAGAGGATAGTTCATAGTCCTTTGTTCCAAAAAAGGGTTTAATTGCAGCGGCTTCCTTCATTAAATCCGATGCCGTTATAGTAATATGTGTCCCCTGGTTGTCTTCTGGTTGTGGTGGTGGTATCGGAGCCATAATCGCTATTATTTTTTTTTTCAAATAACTTTTTACTACACAAAACTAAACTTCAGTTAGTTTGTATGTTCCTTTTTTTTCTTTATAGACTGTTTTATTTTTGTTTTTAAGCAAAAATATTCTAACTAATTTTCACTTTCACTTTACCAGTCTTCGTTTTCTATTATTTTTCCTTTTTCACAAAACCACAAACTTTTTTTTTTTTAGAAAGTATTCCAACTAATTATAATTATCACTTTGTCAATCTTGAGATTTGATTGTGATCACTAGCAAAGAGATTAGTTTTTTTTTATTCACTCACTTTGCAAACAGTTTTAATTTTAATCACCACTCTTCAGATTTGGTGAGAGTCACTATCAAATGATAAACTCACTTTTCACTTTTTCCACTTATCTATAGATGAAGTGGTTACCGACTGCGCCACGTTTGTAGGTGTTTACTTTAATATAAAAAAAAAAATTAAACACCGTGAGTTTAGTTTTCGATCTTAACTTTATTCCGATCAATTAGCGACTAACTAACTAAAGTACATTTCCTTCGCTTATCGACTACCTGACCTAGATAATAAATTATTAACGATCACTGTTTGCTGAAACAAGTGATCAGCATAAAAATATTTTGTAATGAAAAATAATGCACTTTCGATCAGTGCAATTGAATTGCGCAATTGCATTGCAATTTCCATTATTCAGAACAGATGATCAGCATAAAAATATTTCGATTGGATGTGCAATTGCAATGTTGTGAAATATTAATTTGGAACTAGGTTATTGAAGAATTTTTACCTTTAAGTTCATTGTATCTTTATGCTGACCAATCTATGCTGATTGGGATTGATGTATCTGGTATTGGTAATGGAAGCGGTGGTGACGATAGCGTCGACATGACCCGCGTTTGGAAGCGAATGTAATGGAGAAGATTGTATCTCCTCAACGATCTATAGAATTGAACATATTACAGTGGTCCATACCAAAAAACTTGAAGTTGGCCGATGCAAACTTCCATCCCATGGAACAAGTCGATCTCCTATTAAGTGCCGAACATTTCTACGACATGTTGTCTATCGGTCAAATAAAGTTAGGCAGCGACTAACCGGTTTTGCAAAACACGCTTCTTGGATGGATAGTCGCTGGCAAAATTGGCTCAGTCCAATCCTCGTCAGTAACTTGTGGGGTTCTTGCAGAGGATCAGAAATTGAGTGACACGATTGAAAGGTTTTCAAAATTAGAGGAATTGGTCGAGACCAACCCCAGTATACTTTGGCGGAAAAATCTTTTGAAACGCACTTCTGCCAGACAACACAAAAAACCCACGAAGGTTGATTCATGATTAGACTTCCTTTGAAAGATTACCCTGAGAGGCTGGGTGAATCAAACAATATCGCCACTCTCAGATTCTTTGCGATAGAACGGAAGCTTCAAAAGAACGCTGAGTTTAAGCAGCACTACGAAGAATTCATGAACGAGTATATCAACCTTGGCCACATGCACGAGGTAACGTTGCTTTCATGTGAAGGATCACCTTATTTCCTTCTACACCACTGTTTCTTGAAACCAGACCAGTGGCGGCTCCTCAGAGGAGGCAAGGGAGGCAGTGCCTCCTCGGCAATATTTACAAAATAGAATTTAAAAAATAATATTAAAATTCCTAACAAATCATTTTGCACCCAAGTCTCCACTATTTTTCTCAGCTCTACCAGCCGAACAAATACAACACGAAATCAATGCTATGGTCAGACCAGAGCATTGCCTCAACGCAAAACATAAAAAAAATGTACCAAAAAAAGAACACCGAAATCAGTTTTGTATCCAGAGCACTGCCTCAGCGTAAAAAATAAAAAAAAGATCCATCGATCGTAGCCACCATATAGCACATCGACTTCGAGCACAACGAAAACGAAGGAAGAGAAATGACAATGAGGCAGATGTGAATCTGCCTCATCTATTGCATTTTCATCAATGAAAACGTTGTAGTTTGTATTTTCCCGTCATTTATATTATGATCAAATTTTAGAGTATTCAATAAGGCAGTAGCGAATTCGAAGAGGCAAGCCTCAAAAGCAGCAATGCGTGTGCTTTGTTGCTCTCCAGCACAAGTAATTATTTTAGGGCAAAGGAGGAAAGTAATGGGCAAATTAAGAGCTATCGAAATTAATAATTCTGAGGTGCTTTACATTTTTATTTCGTCAATGCTTTGTATTCGGTAAATGGCACTTTTACAAACTACTGAATAAAACGATAAATAATTGAGATATGGACATAATGAATAATTAATGCATAGATATTTCCGAAAAAAACCGAAAAAAGTATTAAATATAAATTATTATTATTTGTTTTTGTATGAATGCGCTAATTTTTGGTTTGATAATGTGGTTGATCTGTGAAATTTAGTTTGTTACCAGTGTAAAACTAATCCATGTAAAAGTGTTCAAAGTGTTTTATGGTGCACTTTAAGTAGCATTGAAGAATTTTCGCTTGGATTCTAAAGCTATGTTGCTATTATTGATTTCAATTATTGTCATGTAAATCAATTGCAGTTGTGATTACTTATTGATTGATAAATACTCAAAATGAATTTTATGATGACCATTCAATCAATAAACTTATCCGCGACATTAAAAATTATAAAAATAGAAAGCCAGCTCCAGAGTTCAAAATAATTTGAACCGATAGGAATTGTAAGCGTTCATATAATATAGAAAGATATAAAAAAAATTGTGGTAGCTTAACCGATAAGAAATTTCTTCGTATGATTCGAGCTCCAGTAACAATGTGTGGTCAAAGCAACGTTTCAGTAATTAAGAAAGCTAAATGGCATCCTATAAAAAGTAATTAAGACCTCTCAATGAATCGAAATCAAGGTGAATGAAGGATACAATATGAAAAATAAAATAAAACATTAATTTCTAAAATGGTTTATTGTTAGTTTAACCAGCAATCAGAGGTTTGTAATGTATTTGGCTAGACAAAAAGTCGGTTAAATGAAGTTTACAAGATGGACTTTTGAACCTCATGAACATAATTCAACTTTCACTTTTCAAAATATGCTTAATTAACCTTCTTTTGAGTGCATGATATCCATTTATGATATATTCCTCAATCGAAAAATAAACAAAAGAGTAAGCTTTTTGTCCTGTACGCCAATAAAATAATCTGGAAAATTTGCTATAAAAGATAAGTTAAAAAAAAAAATTTACCCATTCTGGCCACTTCAGTAACTATAGAGATGTCATTTCTAGTTCTCGAAATATCATGAGTCAACACGATTATCGGAGTTATCGCTGCTAAGTTCTGAAAAACACTTTTTCAAGAAATTGGAGGATTAACGCAGCTATATGATAATTTCGTTCAACATTTTGCCAAAAGAGAGCAAAATAGACTTTGCTTTCAAGAAAAAATGTTTTTACAGCGTAGTTTGCGTAGTATTTTATGACCTCACACTAAAATCCTAAAATATTCATTCGATATTATATGAATATAATGTTATTTGACTTTGCTCGAATGATTCTTAAATTCTCTGCCTCCCTGTTTCAAAATGTCACGAGCCGCCCCTGAACCAGACAGTAGTAAAACTACACTCAGGGTTGTGTTCAATGCCTCCTGCAAGACATCTACAAACCTCTCGTTAAACGACATTCCACATACCGGGCCGACTATTCAAGACGGTTTGTTTACAGCTGACATAGAAAAAATGTACCGGCAGATAATGATGCATCCTGACGACCGCAAATATCACTTTTTGATTTGGAGAGCTGCGTCAAACCAGCCACTACGGTACTACCAGTTGAACATCGTTACATGTGGAACAATTTGCGCTCCATATTTGGCAACCAAATGCCTCCAAAGACTCGCCCAAGACGAAATTTAGCGGTATCCACTTGGCGCCAATGTCTTACAACGAGACCTGTACATGGATGACATTATGACCGGGTCCAATAAATTAGCAGAAGCAGTTCAAACACAGACTGAACTGATTGAAACGCTAAGGAGTGCCGGGATGAAGCTTCGCAAATGGTGTGGTGGCCATCCTCGCCTTTTACGTAACATTGCACCTGACGACAAAGATGTGCAACTAGTTTTAGCAGTCACACTGAACACTTCATTAAAAGGCTCGGCCTAACTTGGCTCTCTAAGGTGGATGATTTCCAAATACGAATCGATCGGAATCGAAAAGATACCAAGATAACGAAAAAGGCGGTAGCCTCTGACATCGCTAGAATGTTCGATCCACTGGGATATATGGGACCTGTCACCGTTACAGCGAAACTATTTCTGCAAGACATATGGCGTTTGGAGTTGGATTGGGATGCAGCCTTGCCGGAACGAATGTTCACCAGGTGGAACGATCTCCGCAAGAGTTTGCAATCATTGCAGAAGGCACAATTTCCCAGACACGCTTTTGCAAAAGAAGTCCCCAAACAAACTCAGCTACACATCTTCTGTGATGCTTCAGAAAAGGCATATGGAGCTGCAGTGTACACTCAAGCCACCCTAAACGACGGTAGAAATATCGTATGGCTTTTATGCGCTAAATCTGGAGTTGCTCGAATTCGAAATATAACTTTTCCACGCTTGGAACTATGAGCTGAACTGGCTCAACGAGTTAAGACTGCGCTGCACATGAAAGATGTGGTCCATTTTTTCTTGAGTGATTCAAAAATTGTTCTCGGTTGGATTAACTCAACAACTTCTTCCTACAACACTTTCGTCTTAAATAGAGTATCAGCAATTCAATCAGTTTCGATACCCAGTCAATGGCGACACGTTGACTCAAAAAGCAACCCAGCTGATATTCTTTCACGAGGTGTTGTACCAGCAAAATTGGCTGTGTGTAATATATGGTTATACGGACCACCTTTTTTACATGGGTCCAGATCGCTATGGCCGCCCGAGTATACAAAGAAATCATCATGTGAGTTTGAAAGAAAAAAGGCAGCCATGGTTATCACAACAAGGCCATCAAATCATTTCATTGACGGTATTGAACATGGCAACTCATTCAAAAGGCTGCAGCGAATCACAGCCAATGTGTTAAGGTTCCTCGATTGCGTCACTAAACGGTTTGACCCAAAAAAAAAAGATGAGAATGTCATTAGCAAGTGAAGAGCTGGACGGAGCTATGGACGTGATTGTCAAATAAATTCAAAAGGACGAATTTCACAATGAAATCCAAAATCTTGAACATCAATGGCAAATTGACACAAAAGCCCTGTGTTGTCTATGACACCCTTCCTTGACAAGCAAGGAATATTACTTGGGAGGGGACGACTGTAGGCCTCAAATCTAAATCCGAGCACTAAACATCCGATATTATGACCCTACAATAATCCATTGACCAAACTGCTTATGACTGACATTCAACAAGATAACAGTCATATTGCACGAGAGGCAATACTGAACATAACAATACAGAGGTTCTGGCCAACAAAAGGCAAAACTTTGGCTCGGTTTATTGTTCAACGATGCATACGATGCACTCGCGCCACCCCACAACTGATGTCTTAAATTATGGGAAACCTACCAGCAGCGCGTGTGCAGCCTGCACGACCGCTGAATTTAGGAGTCGATTTTTGTAGTCCATTAATGGTCCATTACCGTGGTAGAGGAACACGACCCCAAAAGGGTTACATTGCAACAGCCACAAAGGCAGTACACCTGGAGCTAGCGAATGATCTTAGCACTGAAGCGTTTCTCCGCTGTCTGAAACGATTCATTGGGAGACGTGGTCATTGTTGAAATTTGTATTGCAACAATGTGACCAATTTTGTGGAAGCCAATAATCAGCTAAAGGAACTATCAACCTCGGTATACTCCGAGAATGGACAAGAAGATATAAAAGCAGTACGCAGTGCCCAGAGCATCGACTTCCGTTTCATATCTCCTCGTGTGGCTCATTTTGCTGGATTGTCGGAGGCGGCAGTAAAATCTGTCAAATATTTACTACGATGGGGAGCTTCAGCAGCCAACTTAACCCATTCTAAATTCAAGGCCGATGAACCCATTGCCATCAGATCCCAACGATCTCACAGCGTTGACGCCAGAACACTTCCTCATCGGAGAGCGTTCAACTACTATGGTGGATGCCAAGGCAGAGCCTCCGAAGGTGGGACTACTGACTCGATGGAAACTTGTAAGCCAAATCAAAAACGAATTTTGGATTCGATGGTCAGAAAGATATCTTAATCAATTACAACATTGATCAAGATGGAGGCCAAATAGTCAAGACGCTCGGCCCGGTTTGGTTGTAATCATCAAGGAAGACAACACTCCGGTAGGAAAATGGCCACTCGAACGGATTATAAAGGTCCATAAGGGTGATGATGGTCATGTTCGAGTCGCCGACGTGAAGACTTCTTCAGGTGTCGTAAAGCGGGCCATTCATCGTCTTGCTCTATTGCCACTTGACGAGGATACTCCCTGTGTCGAAACCATACCAGAGGCGAAAATGACTGAGTCTAAAAGACGCACATTTATCCAAAAAGAACCACAACCTACTTGCTCAAAGGATCAGCTCAAAAATCGAAGACTAGGGGCGTCATTTGTTTCACTATTACTGACCTGCTTACTGGTACCGTGGGTGAATGCAGAACCCGTTTAAGTTGCAACTGTTGAGCCTCATACAGGATTGCATTTTCAATCATTAGGAAATGCATCTTTGTCAACAAGTGAATGGAAGCTTTTTATATATTATGATCTACGGCCATATTGGACAGAACTTGCAACATTAGAGAACAGGACGAACATGTTGCAACAGCTTTGTGAACGAGGAACATTCAAGACCAGTTGTTTGAGGTTAAACGACCACTTCACGCGTTTGCGACATGAACTTTCAAACGTCAATCAGTTGCTCAAGGTCAAATTTAAAAGAAGAGCTTCCAATATTGTTGGAAATGTTGCGAAATGTTTGTCTGGATGAAGACTATGCTAACCAAATGGCACAGACGATCAAAGAGAAACCAGGAAAAAATTATAATTTTAACTGTAGAATCAAACGTCTATCATGGACTCCACATTAAATATTATCGGAAAAAGTGAGCAGACGGTCCAGCAAAGGTTCAAGGTGAAAGAAGAAGAAATGGGTCAACTGGCCAACATCGAAAGAGGCCCAAATCCTGAGGATAGTCAATTTATTTATTTATTTCATAAATAAGATAAAAATAAAAATATAAATTGACATTACAATTCAAAATAACAAAACTAAAGAAAACAGATTAATAACAGGTAAAAATACACTGAAAGCAATGCAAATAAATAAATTAACATTCTGTTAAAAAAATATGATTGCAATATTACATGTAGGGCACAAAATTATTAAATACAAAAAGGAAATTAGGTTAAATATTTTGTTGGTCATGAAAAGGGTACTAGGCCGGTAGACTAGAGAGGGTAGAGTAAGAGAGCCTTGGTAACTCTGTTTTTAAAGGACGCTTTCAAAATTGTGGGGGAATAGTGTTGGCTCATGCTGTTGAATATCTTGCAGCATCTATTTATTGGCTCATTATCAGCATATGTGGTGCTATGCCTATATTCAACTAGTATTTGTCGGGATCTAATGACTCTTACGGGCTGCTTAAGCACAAATCTTTCCTGAATGAAGTCGACATTAACAGCGTCTCTAATGACATCGAAACTGAAGCAGGCAGATAATATCAATCTTCTGGATGCAAGTGGTGACAAATTTAGAAGTCTAAGGCGAGATTTATATGGCGATAAATTGCTAAAATCACAGGGATGGTAAAGACCTCTAAGAGCGAATAGCAAGAATTGCTTTTGAATAGATTCGAATCTGTGGCTGTGAATTTCGAAAATCGGGTTTCAGATAATGCAAGCATACTCAAGAAGAGGGCGTACGAGCGCAGTGTAAAGCGATTTTGTAACCCAAAGTTTCTGAAACTCCCTGGCTTGCCGCTTGATGAATCTTAGTCGTTTACTTGCTTGAGAGATTATTTTGTCGTCATGCAAATTAAAGAGGAGCTTTTCATCCGGCACCACACCGAGGTCTAATATATTGTTAACCCTACTTAGTGTCGGATTGCTTAAAAGATAAGTATGATATACGAGCGTACTTTTTCGAGAGAAGCTAATCACATGACATTTTGCGATATTGAGAGGTAGGTTGTTTACGCAGCACCAGTGGTCGAGGGAATTTAGTTTTAGTTGAAAAAAGTTGGCATCAGATGACGACTTTATAGTATGAAAAATTTTCAGATCGTCCGCATAGAGTAGATGAGGTACATCAGATAAAACCTTCGACAGGTTTGATATAAAAATGTTAAATAGCAAAGGGTCAAGATGGCTACCTTGAGGTACTCCAGAGTTGACATGAATTTTTTTAGAGATAAGCCCTTGGAATTTCACATATTGTGAGCGGTTCTGGAGGAAAGAGCTAAGCCATCTCAGTAAAGATCCTGCAATTCCGAACTGCTGCAGCTTGGAAATCAAAATGGATTGGCTAACACGATCAAACGCTTTGCTGAAGTCAGTGTAGACTGCGTCAATTTGACCACCTTTCTCCATTTCGCAAAGAACATGGAAAACCAGCACCATAAGGTTGGTAGTGGTAGAACGACCTTTCCTAAAACAATGCTGCTGTTCATTAAATCGAGCATTAACCAGGGGGGATAGCTTATCACATATGATTTTTTCAAACAGTTTAGGAATAGTTGATAAAATGGCGATACCTCTATAATTTTGAATTTATCTTCTATCACCATTTTTGAATATTGGTGTAACGTAGGAGGTTTTCCAATATGATGGAAAGTGCCCAGAAGAAAGAGATGTATTGAATATGATGTGAAGCGGAGTGATCAACTGTGCGACACATTTAATAAGAAAAGTCGGAGGAAGAAGATCGGGTCCAGGGCCTTTGTTACTATCAAGCTCCAAGATAGCTTTAAAAATATCATCTCTGGAAATAGTAATAGTCTCAGCAAATATTGTTCTAGATACCCTAGGGAGGTGACAGAGTGATGGAGTACTGACAGGGCTAAAAACCTCTTGAAAGTTATAAATAACACAAATACAAATATAAAATACAAATTTCTTGAGGAGAAGAAAACATTGAGGTTCTATTGCACATAGAAGAGGGATAACCGGTTGTCTTCCGCTTCATATTCACAGAGTCAGAAAACTTTTTGGGGCTGTGAATTATATTCTCGCCGGTAGTTTTAATGAATCTGTCATAAGCTTCATGCTACTTTTCCTGGAATTTTTTTACCACTGCATTGTATTCTTCTTTGATACGATGGCTAGAGTCGGCATTATCTTTTATTGATTTGTGAAGCTTATTTCTGTGATTTCTCAGACGTATAAGAGTCTTGTCAAGCCAAGGCTCCGAAAGCTTATCTTTTCTCATAATTTTAGGGACATATCTTTCGACCACCTCAAACAGTATTTTGTACAAAGAATTTAAATTTTCGTCAAGAAATTGAGATGCAAGCGTATCTGTCCAATCGACATTGTCAAGAGAGTTGTGAATGCTATTGTGATCAGCATTGCGGAAATCGTAAACAATAGTATTATTGTAAGTTTGAAAGATATTAGAATCTGTAGTGAATAAATCAATAGTAAGAGCGGAATGGTGTAGGCTATTAGAGAAAAGATTCTCCGCGTCGATAGTCGGGCTAACCACTACTTTATCATAAACTTTTGTAAATATAAGGTCTAACCAATTAAAATTACGGTTTGGAGTCAGAGCAACCTGCTGCAAATCATTACTATACAAAATACTCACAAAGTTAAAGTCAGAATAATCGAGATAGTTAATAGGTACTAAGTAATTGTCAGCTTCATCAATAACGAAACGTAAATTTGGGCGATTAAAATCTCCTAGGAGTATATTTTGATCCTCTGTTTTACGAGATCCCATAAAGTTAGATATAAATTCACATATATAATTGTAGACAGAGTCGTCAGATCTAGGCGGGACATAAAATAAACCGATATATACCGATGTGATATCGAATGATATTCGAATTATTTTATGCTGAAACAATTTATGCGGGGTTGAGTCAACAATTTCGCTTGAGAGGGTGCTACTAACAGCAAGCAAAACACCACCTCCTCTTGTCTGGCCAGTGGAGACATAATCACGGTCATTTCTTAATATTGTCCATCTCTTCATTAACATGGGAGTCATTTAACCAAGTTTTGGTAAAGGCAAGTACGTTGAAATGGCATGATTCGGCATCAAGGTAGAGTTTATTATTGATTTACATACCACTGCAATTGTGGTAAAAAATTGTGAGGCCATTGGAAGAGCATAACTTGTTAGGAGCAATACCTAACATGAAACCGGGGTTTTCGTGAGGAATTAGGAGTTGGATGATTTTTATCCGAAACTGTATAAGAGAGAGTGGAAGACGAGGGATTATGATTAGCAGACGCCCTGCAGCTATACGTCAGAGTACGAGGAGATGTGTCAGTAGACGAACGTCTGGGTGCAGAATTACGAATATTCTGAAATGGAATATTTATAGAATTAGTGGTGGAGACTTCCGATAAGGATATATTTTTAGTACGGAGATTAGTGGGAGTTTTCTGGACGGTTCGTAATTTGCGTATAGTACAATTTTTGTTTTCATTAACATTATTACTTATTTTCATAAAATTGTTGCTGTTGTTGGTTGATTTCCAAGGAGAAAGCTTGATACCTTTCCATTCATAGCTGCTGCTGCTTCCATCCACGTGGGTAAAAAGCCAGGTGTATTTCTCGGGGATCCAGACCTTATAGTGCTTAGGTGTTCCATTGTTATGTTGAAGAGAGTGCTGAATACGGAACCCGTTGATACGAAAATAGCTCTTGATGAGTCTTCCAAGCCGAGAGACGTTGGTAGTATTACGTACTCCTTCGACGAAAAACGGCACTCTTTTTCTGTTGGAGAATGAGTGGTCACGTTGAGAATTGTAGTGACCTTAGCTGGATCATTTGATTTTTTCAATGCGTTTTAGCCAATCATCTTCTGACCAATATGTTCCGAACTTAAAAATAGTTTTCGAAGATTGAAGCTGTAATGTCCGTGAAGAAGAACCTGCATGAGTTTCGATGTTCGTTAACAGATGTTTAATAGGCGAAGTTGCTGCATCATTAGTAACAATTTCATTTGGTGCATCAACGTTCAAAGAGCTGTTTATATTGCCATTTGCCAATTCTTCGTGAATTTACTGTTCGTACACTATTGGATTTAATGCCCCAAGTTCCATAGAAAGGTTTTTTTTGTTATTTCAATGTTTTCTAATTTATTGCCTACTAATTTATCACTGGCGTGAATATTTTGGAAGATTTTATTCGACAACTGGTCAATCTGTGTTGTCATAAGTGACGTTATTTTGTCACCAATTATTTTGAGGATGCCTCTATTGTTCAATTGGCAATTAGAGGTGGGTGTCGATAGAGAGCTAATTGAACATGTTAGTTGAGTCAAGTTATCGGTAAGGTCACCAGATTTATCAGTATTTCTTTTGGTGGCTTTGGAAAGGTCATCTAAGGCAGTCGTTATACTCTCGATTTGATTGGTAATTTCATTGAGTATTTCGTCATTAACCTTACCTAGTATTTCGTCATTAACCATAACCAAAAGTGTGGCAAGGTATATGTAGCTTCAACAGCATTTGGTCTTTTTCAGCGTTGAGCGAACCAATGTAGCCTGCTATGTTATTGTACATACTTTTCGTTAGTTTTTCCGTCTAAATCTAAACATATAAAATGCGATTCCAAGTAAGGATTGTACCAATCTCTTGGAGCACCCAAGCAAGCACCGTGGAGTTTCCTATTGCAAAATGCTTTGCATGTAACATATCGCAAGGTGTTGTCAAACGCGATACAGTTTTCAAGGCTACATTTGTAAATCTTTTTGGCACGGATAAATAAAAAACGATGAATAAAAGGCTTTAAAATTTTGGGGATTTAAATTCCGTTTGTTAAAATTTTATCGATATCACGCATCCAACAGCTGATGAAAAGTTATTTGATTTATTAGAAGAAATTAAAAATTAAAAATTTCCCATTCGACATTCGCCAATTTGAGGAAAAAATGAAATAAAAAGATGTACAATCCCAGTATCGAACTCCACTCGGGAGATTGCAAAGCAGGTGTCGATGATGTAGAGCCGTGTACCAGTTGATACTTGGTGTGAAATAAACACACAACAATAGAAACAGTCAATATTGATGTTTTCATAATATGTGTTGCTAGTAAATGTTGCTAATCATAAAATGTTGCTAAAAATATAATGTAGCTAAACAACTGGTTTGCTACTTGTCCATTATTGATCGAAGTATTCTAGGTTTTAACAAAATAAAATAACTATGCTACCAAACAGTACTCACTGATTTGTATCATCCGTCCGTTATTCAGACCGTTGTTTTAATTTTAATTACTGAACATGCACCCATATGCGGTTTTCCAAGGTATGGCACAACAGAAAACCGGGTCAACCCCTCAGAGTTTCACTGTTGACGCGAATTTCAATATAATAAAACGATACGCAACCTTGTTAGATGGGTGATTCTCCGCCAAGAGAAGAAAAATTAGAGACAAAGAATATGTTGAAAATAAAAATAGTTGTCCAAAAGAAAAAAGAGCGTACTTTCTGTCGAGAATTGAACTCGCCACTCTCTGATTCGAGAGCCGCAACCGCACCCTTTGATCTACGACCTCTCCTAGAAATCGAAAGAGCAATTTTAGAGATATATTAGCTGGTATTTATTGCACTAGATTTATTGCGAAAATCAAAAAATACTTTTATTAAATCGTTGCGTAACCGAAAAATATTTAAAAACAATATAATTAGCAACACACAGAGCCCGCACTGAAACAGATAATCGGCACCAATTGTATTATTTATAAATTGATATTGTTTTTGTTTATAATGCACAATTTCACACTGTATCGATAAATATTATGGGACCGTGACTCGCAAAAACACGTCCGCACAGCAAGCGTCAATGTATTTGAAAGCAAAATAAGGTGACCAATCTCATCAGAACTTTGTCGGCTCAAATGACACTGATTACCATCAATCTGCAACGTATTCAGGCCTCCATAGTAAACACCATCACCGACACCCAACACGGAAACTTCAATCCATTGTTGTTGTCGCGGAAACAATTAAGCTTGGAGATATCCAACATAAAGGAACATTTGCCTGACACACTGCGTTTTCCAACTACATACAACAATTTTCTAAGGCTCTTCAAATTATCATCAATTAGCGCCAGAGTAACCAAAGACATGGTTATATTCGAGTTGAAGATCCCACTCATCAACACAATTACCTTCGACTTATTCAGACTCTATCCCATACCAGTAGCAAGGCATAACTGACTGGTGGCAATACTTCCCGGCTCCCGATACCTGATCGTCAGTCATCACCGTGATTTGTACTATCCGCTCACAGAGGAAAAATATGCGACATGCAACCAAATCGAACCAACTATTCACATGTGCCAACAATCTCACCCATTGTATCAAAAAGAAGCCAATATCAGCGCATGTGAAGTCACTCTCTTGAAGTATATTCCATCTCCAGTCGAAACTCAAAACTTCGTCCGTGTGGTGCCAAATTCTTCTTTCGAACGAGAAGATTAGTGCTTTTACACAACAAAACAATAGTTCATCTTGTTTGCGGTGGTAAACCCTCAACCATGACACTGGAAGGCTCCGGCATTCTCAAAATGGACTCAGATTACACGCTCAAATCCGACACGGTCACCATTTAAGGTTGTCAAGTTTACACAAGCGAACTTGGCGCTTCTTATAAACAAGTTCAGCGGCCCGCAACGAACATTGAATTAAATGCCAATTCAATAAATTTATCTTCACACCATCATCAAACCTGTGCTGTGGAGGTGGAAGGCCTCAAACGACATCTACACGCTCAAGACTCTGCTATCTGTAATGGATTGGACAGCCATGATATCCATCAATATACGATTGAATATGTCAGCTTCGTGTTGATTATTGTAAATGCACTTTACTTGGCCTTTAAATGGCGTAATCATCAACGCGGCTATCGACTAAAACGGCCAATACCACTACCAAGAAGACAGCTTGCCAGTAAGCCAAGGAGACCCAGCAAACAATTTAATAAGCGTTCACTAAAAACGAAAGTTTCTTGACAATCAACACACATTTCCCTCATACGAAACTGAGCCTGTTCGTAAAACGATACGCAGCAATAATTTTGCTTAGGATGACCGACGTAATAAAAAGGCAAGCCATGTGTATGTGTCCTATGGCCTATGCGGCTCAGACGCAGATTTTACATACATTTTTCCCCTAGTTTGCTGGTCGCGGTATCCAGAACAAAATTTCAGTTTAATTCGACTGTGCTGTGAATTATTCTGTGCTGAACAGTGTTCTTATATAACGATGTTGTATGTTTGTCTTAAGTAGCGTATATTACTTCATCCTGTCTTTCAAATTTACTCTACTATGAGTAAATAACTTTTACTCATTTTCAATTTTTAAAAGCAAATATATTTGAAATTGTTAAATGTATTGCTTTTAATTCATAAAACTATCACTTTTAACGAGTATATAGGTGATATATACTCGCTAAAGCCACATTTTTTCTAACTCATTTACGAATCGTTAAAAATGATTCTTCTTGGATGGATTTGGTTTGCTGGGGAGGTTTGAATAGACCGTTCAACGCGGGGAGGATGTACGAAATCATATATTTTATTAATGATATAAATCTTTGTCATGTCATGTACACGTAACCCGAAACGTGTTTCATCTGGCGCGTCTAAAATTCCTAAATTGTGAAATTTACCTGTGCGCGCTAGACAAAGTTCCCACAGCAAGCGCAACGTGACCTGTTTGTCTGCAAGCAGATTAGGTTGCGCATGCAATTTTCCTTGGAACCGCGGTCGGGTGAGTGTAAAATTTGCAATACAGAAAAATTGTAAATTAGATATAAGTGAAGTACCATTTAATAAACAGTCAGTCAGGCATTCTACAGAAGAAGTCATATTACTCTTTATTTTGTGGTTTTTCTCAGCGAGTTTGTACAAGTTAACGTACTTGTGCAAATATAGCTTCTCGTCCAAGTTTATGCACTTGGGCAAGTAGCACCTATAGGCGAAGCAAGTGGTACAAGTAAATACACTTATGCCAATACGAGGCCTTGTCCAAGTTGATATACTTGGGCAAGTAGTACGTTGGATTCAGTCCAAGTACTTGAAATTTTGATCCGCAAATTTGAGAAAAGGTATTAGGCCAGGGTAAAGCAGCTCTGACTTAAAACAAGACTCCTGTCTATATCGAGAAAATTGATAGTGAAAGATCTGAAAGTAACTACTTAGTCAATTTGAAAAAAAATGCCGATTTTCGGGTTACGTTAGTTAAAAAAGTTAGTTAAAAGTTAGTAAAGTAGAACTAGAATGGAGGGTTTTAAAAACCAATGGTGTTGAAAGCGAAATTTGTATATTTTATCAAATGTTATCGCGAATTAAGTTTTCCTAGAATGATAGTTCAAACTAGATTAACTATAAGTTATTTGCATGCTGCAAAATCTGCCCGTCTATGTTGCTGATAAATGAATACCTAAATTTTACAATAAATGTCAAAATAAGCACAATTTAAGACAAAAGTTTCTATTTCGCATTTTAAATAGGCAGTTTCGCCTTGGTGAGTCCTCAGTTTTTCAGTTAATAGTAGGATAATTTTTGGTTTTCAGCAATGAAATCGAATGACCATATGCAGACTTACCTGAAGTATCCTAAGATAGTTAAGGACAGAAGGATTGCAACTAGTGATACACAATAACCAGTCTCATATATAATGTTAACCTTGTGCCGCCACTGAAAATATTAAGTATGGAAGACTTTGCTTGGACTTACTTCCAAATAATCGGACTTACCTCCAAATCATCGAAATTAACACAAGTTGTGTAATTAGACCAAGTCTTATTTGTGAGTGGATGCCGGTACCATTCGCCATTTGCCATACATTCTTTGTGCGCGTATCCTGAAAGTAAAATTTTTAATAGGAATGAATACTAAGCCCAGTAGTGAAAGTGGCAGAAATTTAAAGCTGGAGTTACAATCAGCGAAACGAGTTTAAACACATGAGAGCGTATGAGAGCAGTTACAATGATGCAACACAACTTTGTTGCACAACAAAGTTTGCTCATACCTCAAAGTTGGCATGGCAGCAAAATTTTTGCAAATATTTTATTCCACCAGTTGCTATAAACCTCCGGGAAATGGGAGTTGTCATATGAAAATGGAAATCAGAATTTGTTTTTTCGCTTTGCAATATACTCTGCAGCTTTCGAAGGATGAATAATCACTGATATCACATTTCGAGACTTTAAAGGATCCATATTTCATCCAATTTCGTTAATATAGCCAGTGACAGATGACGGTAAATGCTGTGTTGCATTGATTGTAACTCGTTCCACCGACAAAACATGACAACAAATGTTGTGTTGCATTGATTGTAACTCCAGCGTAAAGAATGTTTTTTATGCTTGAGTTACAATCAATGCAACCAACATTCGCTGCCAAGTTGTGTTGGTGGAACGAGTTACAATCAATGCAACACAACATTTACCGTCGTCTGTCACTGGCTATATTAACGAAATTATTGTTTAATGATATGGATCCTTTACGGTCTTGGAAAGTGATATCAGTGAGTATTTGATCCTTTAAAAGCTGCAGCGTATATTGCAGAGCAAAAATGAGCAAAAGAAAAACAAGTTTTGATTGTCATTTGCATATGAAATTTCCCATTTCTCGGACTCTGATAGGAACAGGTGGAATTGGATATTTTCAAAAATTTTGTTGCCATGCCAAGTTTGAGATATGAGCAGACTCTGCTGCGCAACAAAGTTGTGTTGCATCATTGTAACTGCTCTCATACGTTCTCATGGGCTCAAACTCATTTTTTTGTGCAACAAAGTTGTGTTGCATTGATTGTAACTGCAGCTTTACACGTGCCGCATTTAGAAACTCACAGCTGTCAAGTGAGTTGATGAAAGCTATCAATGCCACCGTCATTTTATCAACTCACTTAGATCTGAGAAATCCGAAACATTCGAAGTGTTTTACTTGACAATTTTATATAGCCATGTGAAGAAAATGCATTTTCTAACAAATTTTGTATGAAAAAAATGTTTAATCTGTATTCAACGCCATTGAGCTAGCTATGCAGTCGTCCACAGCGATTTTTTTTACTGTTATTTGCAATTTTTTGACTAAAAGATCTTTTCCTTCACTACGAAGCCGTAATCCAATTAGACTTCGGAATATTGTGAATCAATCCACTGCAGATGAACAAGAGACGAGCACACGAGAAAAGCGCCACACAACGGGAAAAGTAGTCCGTAAACATACACTCCCTAGGCATTCCGTATAATGCATGAAAGCACTGCAGATCCTTACCTGGCTCATTTCTATTTAGCATTGCATATTCAAGGTTGGCAAGGATTATTCAAGTGGAACTTTGGGCTTCCAGTTTTAAAGCTTTATAAAAAGAACTTTTGGGAGACCCGGGCATTGTAATCTTGCATTTTCTCATCTATGGGGAATGCGTATTGAAGCTTAGACCGGCGGCCGGTCATACATACCTCTCCATGACCCAAAATGTGAGGATAATGCTTGCTGCATGATTGCGACGCCCATTGAAAATTAAAACAACGTATTCTCGCACTGCACCCCACCAAACCAAATGCATCGTAATTAATTCATAAAAGACCCAGCAAACAATTTAGTGAGCGTTCACTAAAAACGATAGTTTCTCGAAAATCAGCAGACATATTCCTCATACGAAAACGAGTCTGTTCGTAAAACGATACGCAGCAATGCTAAGGATGACCGACCCAATAAATAATGCAAGCCATGTGTCTGTGCCCTCCTATGGCCTATGTGGCTCATTAGCAGATTCTTAGATTCTTCCCCTAGTTTGCTGGTCGATATATACTCGCTAAAACCACATTTTTTCTAACTCATTTACGAATCGTTAAAAATGATTCTTCTCGTATCGCCATTTTAGTAGGATCAATGAATCGTTTTCGATTCACCTGCGAGCTCGTTAACGACAAAAACATACGTAAAATTTGACTCTTTTATGAATTAATTACGATACATTTGGTTTGCTGGGGAGTCATATTTTACGAATGTTTTTGTCGTTAACAAGCTCGCAAATGAATCGAAAACGATTTATTGGTCCTACTTAAATGGCAATCCGAGAAGAATCATTTTTAACGATTCGTAAATGAGTTAGAAAAAATGTGGCTTAAGCGAGTATATATCACCTATATAATCGTTTAAAGTGATACTTTTATGAATTATTAGTGATTGTTACTAATTTTCGAAGAAAAGTTGTATTAAACTCGTTTCGCCGAAAATTAATATTTCTTTATATATATCTATATATATATATATATATATATATATATATATATATATATATATATATATATATATATATATATATATATATATATATATATATGTATATATATATATCATCAGAATGATTAAGGGAGATAATCTCTGGAGTGGCAGATCCGATTGAGCTGAAACTTTCGGAGAACATAGATGTGCTTAGTAGAAAGGTTAACAACTTGATCAAATTCAGATATTTTAAACCCTTAGGCGGCGGCGAGCGTTTTAGTGAATTTTGAGTTACTCCTATATTTCCAAGCAGCGTAAATTTTCGTTCAAAAAAAGTATTGGAAATAAAAACGTTATGTTTTTAGCTTGCCTATGACAAAAAATTGGAAATTTTGAGCCGTGTGTGGGTGCAGCGTGCCTAAAAGTAGGCAACATTTTTTTTCCAAATTTTGATTTGTCATTACTTCTGAGAAAAACATTGGATCATCGTGAAATTTGCAGGGCGTTTTAATGTTAACTAAAGTTTAATACACATGGATTTTGAAGGTCGTGCGAATAAACTTATAGCTGCGGCAGGCTCTCGAAAAAAAATCCTTCAAATCATTGAACCTCCTGACGAATTTTTGATTTTTGAAAAAAAATTCAAATCATTGATAAATTTCAACCTTTTTCCATCATATCAAATGAAAATTTTGAAAATTCCGATTTGCACAAGAACGGCAACGCATCACCAATTTACCTCTATTTTCAGCACTCGAAAGTTCTGTTCACGAGAACTGACGACCGGATTATCCGATCATAATGAACATCACAGAACATGTTGGTATAAATTAGGACAGGGTCTGAGAGAAGTGATTTTGAAATGCGGGCAACCCTGTGGCAGTGGTGCCATCTTGAAAAATCACTGAAAAAAAAAACAGCTTTTTGGCCTATAACTTCCGATTCAGCCATTAAATTTAAGCACTATTCAAACAATATTTGTATCTTACTTAAGATAACAGTTGGTGAAAATTTGGCTGAAAAATTCGAATAGAGTTGCCAGCTATGGTGATTTTTGTCTCCTAAATCTTGCAAATTTGCTCAGCAAAATAAAGCTTTTTCCCTATAACTTCCGGTGCAGTCATGATATCAAAATGAAATTTTCGCAGCAAATAGATTTTGATGTGAGCCAAATGTCATTGGAATTTTGTACAAAAATCATGAAAAGGCTGCCAGCTATGACCATTTTTGTAATTTTTTGGAATTTCTTTACTGCGCGATTATGTCATTAGATTCGCAAAAGGGGAACGATCCTGCAAAGAAAATGTACAACAAATATTAACGCTTTAAAAATTTGAAAACTTTTGAGGGTGGTTACCCTAAGGCACTCCGCACACGGGTCGTTAGCAATGCTATACGTGAGAGATGCGTTTGACACTTGTCAAGCTCGCGAGAAAACGAGTGCCGTCATCCTCGTATTATGTCCACACACGGGTCGTCAAGAAAACGTCAGTATGCGTCGTAAAATCATACAATTCGGGGCATTTTCCCATCTCCCCCACGAATGGTACGTTGCCGTCATCCATCGAGCTTGCAAAAACGACTACTCATTCGACTTGAGGCCTGCAATGCACAACGCTTGAGACGCACTCAACGTGAACCGACTACGCTTTTCACTCTTCACGATAGGCTAACGCTCCGTTAGCGGTCACCCATTGATTTACATAGGTTGTGACGACCAAGCGTAGAAATATCGCATCTACGACGATATCTCAACGACCCGTGTGCGGATTGCCTAAACAATTTTTCACCCGTATAACTTTTAGCGCAGTGATTCAATCGAAACGAAATTTATTAGTTGGGTTTAGTTTAACGTGAAGCAGAATTTTGTATATATTTTGCTTTGCTGCTGACACAGGCTAGCCAGCTTTCGCCATTTTCGTAACTATTGCATCAACAGATGCTTCAAATAACATACTCATATGCAAAACATTTGCAATTAAACTAAGAAACCAATTTTTCAATTTTCCGAGTTTTGAACATTTTTTAGATGGCAGCCTCAAACAACGTTAACCGCTAAAGCTTTCGACGAAATCTTCCGATGAGAACGAAATTCAAAGGGTAAGTTGATTTAAGTATGAGCTTGTGAAGGTAAACTTATTGCTGCTTCGTTGGGAAAATGTTGCCACCACTGAACATTTTCATCATTTGTGTTATAGTTGAGTTCTGTTGCTTTGAACAAGGAATGGTTGATATGATTTTACAAAAAAGTGTATTACGTCTTTCCACATTTTTTTGTCACGCAAAGACAATTTCTTCGAAAATTAGTTTTCTAGCGGTTCAGGTGCGCTAGTTTTTTTACAATTTCAAATATATTAGGTCTTACGAATTCAAAATGAGGTAAAGTTAATTACTCAGAGTAGAGTAAATTTGTAAGATTGGAAGAATGAAGCAATAAAGGCTGCTACAGACAAACACACAACATCGTATCATAAGAACACTGTTCAGCACAGAATAATTCACAGAACAGTCGAATTAAACTGAAATTTTGTTTGGGATACCGCGACCAGCAAACTAGGAGAAAAATCTATGTATAATCTGCTACTGAGCCGCATAGGCCAAGGGACACATACACATGGCTTGCATTTTTTATTGCGTCAGTCATCTTAAGCAAAATGATTGCTGCGTATCGTTTTACGAACAGGCTCGGTTTCGTATGAGGGATATGTCTGCTGATTTTCGAGAAACTATCGTTTTTAGTGAACGCTCACTAAATTGTTTGCTGGGACGTTACTAGGGAGAATTCATGCTGCTGCTTAGACCGGCCGCTAAGCTTGCCCATGCATGATTCTTAATGAAAAAAGTCCTATCCATATAACTTATTTCTGATTATTTGCAATGCTCCGAAATTCTCATCTTTTCGTTTTGTATAGCAAACATTACCCAAGCCAAAGTTACTCGAAATTGTTTTTCTCTGATTTTTGCGAGAAATGTCCATAAGTAAATGATGCACTTTTTGGAAAACAGCGTTAAAACGTTATATCTGCAATGCTGTGAATATTTGCTTTATGCATGCTGCTTGAATGCATTAGAGCAATTCCCGTTCAGTTTGACCCAATTTTGCGCTTCACAAAGACAAAATCAAAGGAAAGCAGTACGTCATACGGCACAATTGGCAATAAAAAACCATCGAGCTAATCGTACAGGTCAACAACGTGATAATCTCTGTCGCACAAGAAGAAATACTTTTATGTATCCCAAGGTGCTTCAATGAAAGTAATCGACCCAAGTGCAAACTATCCAGCAAATAGTTTAACAGAAAGTAACGCAACATTGCTGCGTAAATCACTTCGATTCGCTCCAACAAAGCACAAGTCCTGCTGCCACGTGAATAACATTCATTTTAATGTAATTTAAAAACTTTTCATACTGGTTTTTTGTATATTTATTGATCTAAATCCATTTTGATCTTGATAAATACTGAATTTAATTCAGCTAATAAGTAAAAAGAAAGAGTTGGGATATGTATATATATATATATATATATATATATATATATATATATATATATATATATATATATATATATATATATATATATATATATATATATATATATATATATATATATATATATATATATATATATATATATATATATATATATATATATATATATATATATATATATATATATATATATATATATATATGTATAAATACATATACGAGTATACGTATTTTTGGGTGAACTTGGACACTTGTCCCCTAGAGTAGTTCAATTTACTCACCGGAGAGGACACACCGATATGTAAAGTGAGTTTTGCAACATTTCGAAAGCACTCAAACTGTGCGTTGTATTGACAGTTGTTGTAGGAACGGGGGGTGGGGGGTTTGAGAGTTGACTTGAGCTTCGTATATGTGGCGCCAAATATATGGAATGAAAACGAATAATGTTAGATATGGTAAAAGACACATTTCCATTCACTTATGCTTAAGTGAATTAAAATGTGTAGAAGTGCAAAATGCTAATGTGTAGAAAATTAAAATGTAGATATTCAAACAATCCAAACTTCGGTGATGGATTGGAAATTATCTTAACCCAATATGCCAATTTGTGAATATGCCATATTAGTAATTGCGGTTGAGATAAAAGCTTCCATTTGTGTTTTCGCCGATGAAGCGAAACTTGGAGAGCTGGGACCATATGAGATGCAATTAATATATTTTTTATTAATTGGATGTTTTGCTAAATGTTGAGTGAATAAAACATTTTGAGTGCAATAGTAAATAAAAAAAACTCTAGCGCACCTGAACCGCTAGAAACACTAATGTTCGAAGAACAGTAGAAGAATCGTGCAGGTTTTGAGTGCATATTCCACCACATGTGCTGCTTATTACGACCAAACTGTTTCAAATGCCACGTTTTACTTTGGTCTCAAGAATGCATTATAACTCATATGGTGGAAGGTTTCAGATATTACCACTGGCATGAGTTTCAACGTTTACAAGAGCAAAACACGGGTTAATTATATTCGTCATCAGTTGCTTATTTCACAAAACTTTGAAAGCAGCATCTCATATAACATCAATAAAGAAAATGCTCAGTGCCTGCAGCACTGTAACTGAAGTTGGTGTTTGGGGCTGCGATCCGAAAAATTTGCAGAACTTTGCGAATTGCAACATTGATTATTTATTTTAATTGTAAATGTTTCCGGTATGAATACTAACTGTAAGCGTTTATTGATACAAAAGTAGCACAACCGACTCGTGCTGGCAACCTTCTGCCAGTATCAAAGCCAAGAATATATCACATCTGCTTCACGTTGTTATATAACATTCGAAGTTAAAGGAGTATAAAGAAATTTAGAGTTACCTGCAGCGAGTTTTTTCAAATAATCGAAAGCTTAATATTTGCTGTTTATTGTCACTACAATATCATTACCATTTGAAAATTCTACGATAAAACCGCTTAATAAAGATATTGCAATTAAACGCAAAACCAACAATAGCTGGCAACCCTATCGTGGCTTTTCAACCAAATTTGGCCTGAATAATGTTTATGACAGGTTTCATTAATTGTATGAAATTCGTATTGAATTCATGACTGCACTGGAAGTTATAGTGCAAAAAGTTTTATTTTCCTGAGCGAATTTTCAAAACCAAAGACACAAAAATTACCATAGCTGTAAGCACCAATCAAATTTTTCAACCAAATTTCCACCAAACAGAGATTAGAGTTAGGTTTAGCTACTGTGCCAATTTCATGAAAATCTGGTAACTAACTCACATTTCATAGGGCAAAAAGCAGTTTTTTTTCTTTGTAATTTTTCAAGATGGCACCACTGGCACAGACTTGCCCACAATTCAAAATCACTTCTATCAAATCTGGTCTTACTTAAGTCCAATGCATTCTCTAAATTTTAGCTGTATCTGATTATTGGTTCGTGAGTTTCCGTGAACAGAAGTTTTTGATGCTAAAAATATAGGTTAACTGGGAGAGGGTTACCGTTCGTGTCCGACGTGATATTTCCAAAGTTTTATTTTGGACGTGTAGATTAAACATAAGATTTATATACAGATTGGTTTTATTGTAAGAAGCGGACATTTTTTTGACTATTCGATGGTTTGAATGTTTTCACTTCCAAATTTTTTTTTTTTCAAAATGAAGACACCAAAATTATCATAGCTGGCAACTCCAACCGAATTTTTCGACCAAATTTCTACCAAACGTGGCTTAAAGTAAGGTCCAGCAATTGTATGAGTTTCGTCAAAATCGAACGATTCAATCAGAATTTATAGGGCTAAAAACAGTTATCTTTTTTAGTGGTTTTTCAAGATGGCACCACTGGCACAGAATCGCCCGCATTTCAAAATCACTTCTATCAGACCTGGTCCTATTTAAGACCAATAAATTCTGCAAATTTCAATTAATTCTGCTCATCGGATCGTGAGTTTCCGTGAACAGAAGTTTTTGATGCTGAAAATATAGGTAAATTGAGCAAGGGTTACCAGGCGTGCCCGTTATACCATATCTTTTTTTTTTTTGGTTATGTAAACAAAGCATAAGATTTACATATGAGTGGCTTTTTTTGAAGAAACGGCATTTTTTCAAGAGAGACGATGATTTGGAGGTTTTTACTTTCAGTGCCTGCCCTAGCTATAGGGTTACCAGCACGCTCATTAAAAGCTACACAAATCTACAACTAAATAATATCAATATGTCCTGAAAATTTCGTAATGATTGAATAGCTCTGTCAAAAGTTATCGCAATTTAAAAATTTTGAAATTTTCCCGTCCTCTTTTTAGGCACCCAGCGCACACATAGGGTTAAAAAATTCCAAAGCATTATCCGATTCATATGTAAAACACGTTCGAAATTTATTTCGTTAACTTTATTTTTGCGAAAATTATTTGTGCACGAAATAATAGGTATATTAAAAATATCACTTAAATGGCCGCCGGCGCCAAAAGGTTAACAATAACTCACATTTAAAGAAACCTGGACCTATTCTGCATATACACTAATGTGTCCTGAAAGTTTCAGCTCAATCGGATGGCGCGTTCCCGAGATTATCTCACTGAAATTTTTTGATGATATATATATATATATATATATATATATATATATATATATATATATATATATATATATATATATATATATATATATATATATATATATATATATATATATATATATATATATATATATATATATATATATATATATATATATATATATATATATATATATATATATATATATATATATATATATATATATATATATATATATATATATATATATATATGGAAATATGAATTTTTGGCCGAATCGATTTTAATACTAATGTTCTTCGAACATTAGTAAAAAGGTGTACTTTAGATTCAAATTATATCCGTTTTTACTGTAATTAATGTAATTTTTATTGAAATGTCTTAAAATAGATATCTATACTGGTTACAGTTTACCGATATGCTAAGTATTAAGCAAATGGTTGTTTTAAGACTAATGAACAAGTTGTAGTGCTATGAATTTGATTGCTAGGTATAACAGGGTAGTAGCAAAGACGTTGACTTGATTACGCATGCACTTTTGTACTCAAAGTTGAATGAAAATTAAGTAAACTTGGGGTAATAATCCAGCTATTGATATTCGATGTGATATTTACCCTCAAGTTTGGAACTATTTGCTGTAATTTTAAAATGAAAGTATTACTTCGCACAAACATGCTCATGCAAATGGATAGCTTAAAGGGGAGCAAAAAATTTTTCATTTACATGAGCAGAATTCATCAAAATTATTCCGAAATTGACTTTATAATGAGTTATAGATTTTTTTTTCACACATTTAATTATGTTCATCTGAGCTGGCGACCTGGAAACAAAGAGCTTAACATTATGGTTTACACAGAAACATAGATATTGGCCTGGAGTCATGCAAAGGAACTCTTCGAGGAAGGGATGGAAGTTTCAACCCAAACAAAAATATTTGACATACTTTCATTTAGACAGCTGCAATTAGCTAGAATACAAATAAAGTATGAGTATTTTATTCATTAAAATTCTGTATTAGAAAATCTGCTTTATACACAATCATTTAGTTGATTTACAAATTAATCCATGGCTGCCTCTTACCTCATTTTTGGCGGCAATGTTTCTTCGCTTTATCCTTATCACTTTTTACCTATATCTTTCACATTACTTTCGGATACTCCATCGCATTAATGTATTGTAATGATAAGTAATCGGGAACGATATCAAATTTTACAGCAAACTAACATCAAAAACCTAAAAAACTGAATATGATATAGAAGTATTAAATTGTAATCATTTTTTCTGTTCTTTTGATAGGTGCATTTTTTTTTTGCACACCCGAGCAGATCAAATTTTGTTAAGTACACTGAAATTCATATCAAATTTTTTTAAGTATATTGAATACAGTAACAAAATCCTGCACATGTGCAGGATTTTTGTTGTTGAATTCAATATAGTTAACAAAATTTGATTAGAATTTCAGTATACTTAACCAAGTTTGATCTGTTCGGGTGTGCAAAAAAACGCACCTTTTATAAGAACAGAAAAAACGGTTCCAATTCAATACTTTTACACCATATTCGCTTTTTTAGGTTTTTGCTACACCATATTCAGTTTTTAGTTTGCTGTAAAATTTGATATCGTTCTCGATTACTTATCATAACAATACATTGTTGCGATAGAGTATCCAAAAGTAATGTGAAATATATAGGTAAAACGTAATAAGGATAAAGCGAAGAAACATTTTCGCTAAAAATGTGGTAAGAAGGAGTCGGACCTTACACCATAGACAACGTATGTCAGCCCTAAAGCTTTTCCGAGCGTAGAATATTTCATGCAGGAATATGGATCATTTCGCGGATAAAACCTCCGAAAGCATTACCAAATAAAATTGTTTTTGGATTGCGAGACGATCCAAAACTGAAATTAAACGAATAAGTTTCGAAAGTATGCACTGTTTCTTTAAAAAATCAATAATCTCCCACTGCAAGTGGCTACATCACTATGAGCTGATATATATTGAGAAACAGTGTATGCTTTCAAAAACACTTAATTGAATTTGAATTTTTGCTTTTGGAAAAATTTTCAGCCCAATGTCTTAATTATTCTGTGTTTTATTTAAAAACAAAATTGTTATGTCTTTATTGAAAGCCCCTGTAAAATAACTAACGTTTTGATGGCATTAATACTGTATTTGAATCATATCTTGCGGTCTCGCAGTCATATTGGTGGACGGTTGGGGTTGTGCAGTTGATAAAGTGTCAAGTACTTCGTTCAAATATTTACGAAGTTGGGTTATTAAGTTCGTGGAAAGGGGAGTAAGAAGTGCAAATAAATATGCAAATGTATTTATCTTTTCTAATATATTCACCTGCTACTCTGATACATTTTTCGGATTTTACAATTTGTTTATACAACACACCTTTTCAAAAATGCTTTGTCTTTGTCTCTTTTTACTAATGTTCGAAGAAGAACATTAGTATTAAAATCACTTTGGCCAAAAATTCATATTTCTATATATATATATATATATATATCATCAAAAAATTTCAGTGAAAAAATCTCAGGAACGCGCCATCCGATTGAGCTGCAATTTTCAGGACACATTGGTGTATATGCCGAATAGTGCCAGGTCTCACAAAAAGTTAAAAATCTTTAACCCTTTGGCGCCGGCGGCCATTTTAGTGATTTTTTTAATATACCTATTATTTCGTACACAAATAGATTTTGCAAAAATAAAGTTGACGAAATAAATTTTGAACGTGTTTTACATGTGAATCGGATAATGTTTTGGAATTTTTTAACCCCATGTGTGCGCTGGGTGCCTAAAAACAGAACGGGAAAACTTGAAAATTTTTAAATTGCGATAACTTTTGACAAAGTTATTTAATCATTACGAAATTTTTAGGACATATTGGTATTATTTGGTTGTAGATTTTTGTAGCTTTTGATGAGCGTGTTGGCAACCCTGTAGCAAGGGCAGGCACCGAAAGTGAAAACTTTTAAATCATCGTCTCTCTTGAAAAACTGCCGCTTTTTTAGAAAAAAGCCACTCATATGTAAATCTTGTGCTTTGTTTACATAAACAAAAAAAAAATGTTATATGGTATAACGGGCACGCCTGGTAACCCTTGCCCAATTTACCTATATTTTTGGCATCAAAAATTTCTGTTCACGGAAACTCACGATCCAATGAGCAGAATTAATTGAAATTTGCAGAGTGTATTGCTCCTATATAGGACCAGGTCTGATAGAAGTGATTTTGAAATGCGGGTGATTCTGTGCCAGTGGTGCCATCTTGAAAAATCACTAAAACAGATAACTGCTTTTAGCCCTATAAATTCTAAATGAATCGTTCGATTTTGATGAAATTCACACAGTGGCTGAACCTTACTTTAAGCCACGTTTGGTAGAAATTTGGTCGAAAAATTCGGTTGGAGTTGCCAGCTATGATAATTTTGGTGTCTTAAATTTGAAAAAATAAAAATTTGGAAGTGAAAACATTAAACCATCGAATTTCCAAAAACTGTCCGTTTCTTACAATAAAACCAATCTGTATACAAATCTTATGCTTTATCTACACGTTCCAAGTAAAACTTTGGAAATTTCATGTCGGACAAGAACGGTAACCCTCTCCCAGTCAACCTATATTTTTAGCATCAGAAACTTCTGTTCACGGGAACTCACGAATCAATAATCAGATAGAATTGAAATTTACAGAATGCATTGGACTTAAGTAGGACCAGGTCTGAAAGAAGCGATTTTGAATTGTAGGCAACTCTGTGCCAGTGGTGCCATCTTGAAAAATTACAAAGAAAAAAAAACTGCTTTTTGCCCTATGAAATGTGAATAAGTATCCAGATTTTCATGAAATTGACACAGTAGCTGAACCTTACTCTAAGCTCTGTTTGATAGAAATTTGGTTGAAAAATTCGATTGGTGCTGCCAGCTATGGTAATTTTTGTGTCTTTGGTTTTGAAAATTTTCTTAGGAAAATAAAACTTTTTGCCCTATAACTTCCAGTGCAGTCATGAAATCAATACGAATTTCATACAATTTATGGAACCTATTATAAACACCGATTATAAACATACCGGAAACATTTACAATGAAAATAAATAACCGATGTTTCAATTCCCAAAGTTCTGCAAATTTTTCGGATCGCACCCCCAAACACCAACTTCAGTTACAGTGCTACAGGCACTGAGCATTTTCTTCATTGATGTTATATGAGATGCTGCTTTCGAAATTTTGTGAAATAAGCAACTGATAACGAATATAATTAAACCGTGTTTTGCTCTCATAAACGTTGAAATTCATGCCAGTGGTAATATCTGAAACCTTCCACCATATGAGTTATAATGCATTCTTGAGACCAAAGTAGAACGTGGCGTTTGAAACAGTTTGGCCGTCATAAGCAGCTCATGTGGTGGAATATGCACTCAAAACCTGCACGATTCTTCTACTGTTCTTCGAACATTAGTATTTCTAGCGGTTCAGGTGCGCTAGAGTTTTTTTCATTGATAGCTTCTTTCAACCACTGTAAAAATGAAGCGTAATATTCTCAGGTTTTAGAGACGACTTTATTTTTAAAGTGTTTCAAAATACAAGATCCGTTCTGAGTCTCAAAACGGCTGCCATGACTTTCCCAGCAGACTGGGTCGCCTTGAACTTCTTCAGTGGCAATGTGCGTATTTGTGTCATTGCATAGACCTTTTTTTGGACTCAAGCACATAATGATACATCAAAATTTTGTCTCCAGTAGCAATTCGACTCAAAACTTCACTCTCGTCTTCACTATACAGGTCCTCGTTGTGTTCCGTCTTCAAGTGCGTCTTTTTCTGGCTTAAATGGACGAATGTAAACGGATGTCATCTTTTCCATTATAGTTTGAGCCGACTTTCCTTGTTTGGCGAGAAATGTCATAACAATATTTATTAAAAAACAAGGTTTTGATCGAATTATCAAATTTGCTTGTATTAATTCAAAACTGTATAAAGCATAAAACTGTATAAAGCATAAAAACGATAAACTAGCTCAGATTAAAACCGATAAACCAATGCAAGCTGCGGGGGGGACATCTATCTAAAATCTCCTTTGCATATGGATGCAACCAATATATTTTTGACCATGTCTTTAATTTTAATGTGGATTGTATGTTTAATTTTGGGGTACAATCAACAATGGAAATGTGTATATCATATGCAGTACCTTTGGATTCGAGTCAAATTTGCAATTTTACTTTAATTAGCACGAAAATATGCATGCTGTTCGAATTGAAAATGTTTTAAGATATCTTCGTAATTGAACTTTGCATCCATATCGATTTTGTAATGTTGCGCTCTGCCTGCAATTTCCCCATTATGTCGGCTTGTATTCAAATGGCTGTTTCAAGGCTAATGAAAAAATTGCCATTTGGTATCAAATTTTACAAGGTCGGGATAGGGAATTATATAAGACGTTGACTCGATGCGCACTAAATATGCGTGCTCGCACGTATGAATGAATAGAAACGAAGTGAATTAGGAGTAGTAATGTAATTTCTTACACAACCTCTTCACTTTCGAGCATTAACTCGAGCATAAGCCTCTCGGCTTCTCGCAGGTGACGCCTCCAGTTGTCTCGGTCCAATGAACGTGTCCTTCAATTTTGAAAGCCGAACAACTTTGCGCAGTTTTCGTCGACAGAGTCAGACCAGCGTTTTCTGGGTTTTCCTACTGGTCTTCGGCCCTCGCCCCTCCGTCGAATACTTTCTTATGTACTCGGTGGTCGTCCATTCGTTGCACGTGACCAGCCCCTTGCAGTTTCCACAGTTTCACTATTGTAGCAACCACTGGCTCATCAAAAACCTCGCACAACTCGTGGTTGTACCTTATCCGCCATTGGCCGCACTCTTGTTTAGCTCCAGTTATACGCCTGAGGACCCGTCTTTCGAAGGCGTTCAACATATTTGCGGACGCTTGAGTAAGGGTCCAAGTTTCACATCCGTAGCACAACACAGGTCTGATGATTGATTTGTATACTTGGAGCTTCGTCTTCCTGTGTTTGCAGCTGGTCTTCAGTAGGGCCAGAACGGAGTAGAAAGTTTTATTAGTGAGCTGTATTCTCCGTTTAATTTCGTCAGTTTCACTGCCTTTCGTTAACAATTTCGAGCCTAAGTATATGAATTTGTTCACATTCTCTAAATTTTATTCGTCCAAAATTATATTTTGTCTAATGGAGGTCTTCTTTCCTGTTTGCGTCATGATTTTTGTTTTTGTCTGATTGACCTTCAGGCCTACTTCTTTGGCTTCTTGATCAAGTTTCAACAGGAGTTCTTTGGCGAATGTGAAGGAACGGGACAAGATGTTAATGTCATCCGCGTAGGCAACTAACTGGTTTGACTTATACAGAGGTACGCTTCTGTAGGAACAAGAATCTTTCTTATTACGTACTCAAGTGCTAGGCTGAACAGTAGAGGGGCCAACTCATCTCCTTGCTTCAGTCCGACATTTGTGTCAAAGGCGTCAGTCAGACCGTTGTTGATTCTGACTTGTGATGCTGTCGACGTCATCGTCATTTTGGTCAGTCAGACTAGTTTTGCCGGGATGCCGAAGTATAGCATTATTTTGTACAGTATGTTTCGGTCAATACTGTCATATGCTTGTTCAAAATCCACGAAAATCTGGTGGTCGTCGATATTAAATTCCCAGCATTTTTCAAGCACTTGTTTGACTGTGAAGAGCTGATCTGTAGTTGATCTACTAGACCTAAAGCCTCCTTAGTACTCCCCAAAGACCTTTTCTGCGTATGCATTTATTTTATCTTTTCATATATTGGTCAGTATCTTATAGGATGTACAAAGTAGCGATATGCTTCTGTAGTTTTCGCACCGAATTTTGTCTCCTTTTTTGTGGATAGGGTATATGATGGATTTGCACCACTCCTGCGGTATTTTTTCTTGACCCCAGATGTTCTGGATCAATTTGTGGATGGCTTTTATAGGGCAGCTTCCACCGTATTTGATTAGCTCCACCGGAATCTCGTTAATGCCCAGCGCCTTATTGTTTTTCTGGCTCTTTATGGCAGACTTGACTTCTTCCATCGTTGAAGGTGCGATCGGGACTTCGTCAGAGATGTCTATCGGCTCTGATATTATTAAGGCCATGTGCAGGATTAAGGAGTTCTTTGAAATAGCAGGCCCACCTCTCCTTAATCTGGCTATCTTTGGCGATGATGTTGCCGATTTCGTCTTTACAGAGTGTCGTCTTGGGCTGATATCCGCATCTTAAACATTTCACTACCTTGTAAGCTTGCCTAGTTTTATTGCTCGCCAGATTTTTGTCAATGCTCTTTAATTGCTCGTCATAACATTTTCGTTTCTTACATCTAATGATCTTATTTGCTAGCTAAGCGGATACTAAGACAAAAAGTATTAAGCGGGCCGTTATGCCGTAAACCATCAATAGTTCAAAGGCTCAGGCAAGTACATGACTAAATATTAAGAGAGGAAATACTTTTTTGGTCAATCATATTCGAGTTTGAATAGAAACATATAAAATAGTGCTCGAGTTAGCGAAATTTCGTTTTTTCCTTGATCTGCTTTTTGTACGTTTTTACTACTCAATCAACTAGTTTGAAAATATTTTACATTTTTTTTCTATGGTAATTCCAAAGCTCAGAGAGTTACTTTTTGAAGTGAAAGCTTAGCTATGGCGGCAAGGAGACACATATGGGGAAAGCTGATATTAATTAGCCGATATCGATTCCATTATTCTTTTTTTTTTGAGTGCCACATTATTTCTTATTTTCTGAAGATTTCTTATTTTCTGGTGTTATGACCAGTCGTCACTAAAGCTATGATATGACAATTAATGTAGCGATGGTATTATGCCCAGCCACCCGCTATTAAGAACACCTCTCTCTCTCTCTATATATATATATGTTTAAAATGTCCCGAAAATAAAGTTTACAATAGAACGGTTTAGCAGTAATGCAAACATTCATCAAAAGATAGTTGCAGCGTATTCCTATATTATGACCCCTAACATTTTTCTAGTAAATTTTTCCACATACCTATTTCCTTTTTCAATTTCAAGACTGCTTATGTGTGGTAATTTAGACCATGCAGAGGTTCGATGTTTTGAAAAGAATTTTCACGTACCTACTTTAAACAAAATGTAGCCCAAATATTCATTTTTGAAGAATTGTATATTTTTGATAGGCATAAATACTTCCTGTAAATTTTGTGATGGTCCGATATTTCTGCCAGGAGTTGTGGCAAATAATATCTTTGAAAAAAAATTTTGTCTACTTTTTGGCAATCAGCGCCCACAAAGAATTAAAAACTACCCTAAACTAAAAAAAAACTAAACTCATTCGTGTTCTTACAGCTGGAAATTCATTTGCTGGTAGTATTGGTAAGTGCGTGCCCATGAAAAGTTTGGCTCATATGTTTACCTTGCGAAATCGATAGTTGCGGGGACATTTATCCAAAATCTCTCTTCATATAAAAATGCAGCCAATAAATTGTTGACTTCGTCTTTCATTCAACTGTGGACTATATGTTTAATGTTGGGTCCAATCAACAATGGAAATGTGTATTCCATGTGCAGTACTTTACGTGCTGGAGTGGAAACAACGGCAACATCAACTGGAAGGGGATGACATTCAGCCCTTGGAGAAACATTACCGGCAAAACTAGGAATAAGAAACAAACAATTGTAAAAAGAAATTGTATCCCTAGCCACTCCTTTGCCCAACTTCCTTCCGCCCATAAGTCTTTCTCATCACCTTCTCAGTCTCAGTCTCTAGTGACAACAGATAATTCTTCGTTAACTGATGCTTTTACTCGTAATGCATCTACTCGTAATAATAATTATGCATCTATACCCCCAGCATTTGACGCGTCATCTTCTCACTCAAGCAGGTATGCTAACGTAGCTAATGAAATCTGCTCCAATGTTTCCAATCAGGCTGCCGCAAATATAGGTATAGGTAGCAATATGACATCTGAATCTCTTCGAAGATCAGTCAACCCTGTTAGGCATTTTTCCTAACCAAACTCAGACAAGCCTCAAACTTTTTTACCACAACTGTGGTGGTATGAGAGGCAAGCTAAGTAAATTATACCTTGACGCCAAATCATGCCATTTTAATTTACTCGCCATCACGGAAACTTGGCTTAATGCCTCTCATAAAAATGATTCTTGATAGTGCTTGGACCATTTACAGAAGCGACCGTGATTATTGTTCTACGGGTCAGTCGCGAGGAGGTGGTGTCTTACTTGCTGTTAGCAACACATTTTCAAGTGAGCTCGTTGATACCACCCCAAATGCTTTTTTCCAATGTATAATTGCTCGGATCTCCTCTAATAACAACTCAATTTACATCGCTGTTGTCTAGATCTGAAGAATCCATCTACAGCAATTTTTGTGACACAATATCTTCATTAGCGACATCACTTAGCGAAAAAGATAAAATAATAGTTTTGGGTGATTTCAATCGTCCGAATCTTTGTTTTGTTCCGGATGATAATGACTCTTACCTTCTCCCCGTAAACCTGGTAGACACCAACAATTTCAATCTTGCGAGTGTCTTTTATGGTAATGATTTACAGCAGGTTTCCCACATCCCCAACCAAAATGGAAATTGGTTAGATCTAGTCTTCACGAATGCTTATGACGAAGTAGTGGTTAGTCCAACTAATGACGCTGAGCATCTTTTTTGCAACAGTATACACCATACAGCACTGTCAGTAGAACTTGCCACTTCTAATTCCACCTACTTAAAAACTTACAATAATTCAATTGTATTTGACTTCCATAATGCTGATTATGAAAGCATTAAACACGTTCTTGATACTATTGATTGGACGAATATTCTTTCAACTCAGGATCTTGAGACTGCCATTTCCTCTTTTTACAATAAAATTTTTGACGCCGTTGAAAGATATGTACCTAAGATAAAAACTCTAGCGCACCTGAACCGCTAGAAACACTAATGTTCGAAGAACAGTAGAAGAATCGTGCAGGTTTTGAGTGCATATTCCACCACATGTGCTGCTTATTACGACCAAACTGTTTCAAATGCCACGTTTTACTTTGGTCTCAAGAATGCATTATAACTCATATGGTGGAAGGTTTCAGATATTACCACTGGCATGAGTTTCAACGTTTACAAGAGCAAAACACGGGTTAATTATATTCGTCATCAGTTGCTTATTTCACAAAACTTTGAAAGCAGCATCTCATATAACATCAATGAAGAAAATGCTCAGTGCCTGCAGCACTGTAACTGAAGTTGGTGTTTGGGGCTGCGATCCGAAAAATTTGCAGAACTTTGCGAATTGCAACATTGATTATTTATTTTAATTGTAAATGTTTCCGGTATGAATACTAACTGTAAGCGTTTATTGATACAAAAGTAGCACAACCGACTCGTGCTGGCAACCTTCTGCCAGTATCAAAGCCAAGAATATATCACATCTGCTTCACGTTGTTATATAACATTCGAAGTTAAAGGTGTAAGAAATTTAGAGTTACCTGCAGCGAGTTTTTTCAAATAATCGAAAGCTTAATATTTGCTGTTTATTGTCACTACAATATCATTACCATTTGAAAATTCTACGATAAAACCGCTTAATAAAGATATTGCAATTAAACGCAAAACCAACAATAGCTGGCAACCCTATCGTGGCTTTTCAACCAAATTTGGCCTGAATAATGTTTATGACAGGTTTCATTAATTGTATGAAATTCGTATTGAATTCATGACTGCACTGGAAGTTATAGTGCAAAAAGTTTTATTTTCCTGAGCGAATTTTCAAAACCAAAGACACAAAAATTACCATAGCTGTAAGCACCAATCAAATTTTTCAACCAAATTTCCACCAAACAGAGATTAGAGTTAGGTTTAGCTACTGTGCCAATTTCATGAAAATCTGGTAACTAACTCACATTTCATAGGGCAAAAAGCAGTTTTTTTTCTTTGTAATTTTTCAAGATGGCACCACTGGCACAGACTTGCCCACAATTCAAAATCGCTTCTATCAAATTTGGTCTTACTTAAGTCCAATGCATTCTGTAAATTTTAGCTGTATCTGATTATTGGTTCGTGAGTTTCCGTGAACAGAAGTTTTTGATGCTAAAAATATAGGTTAACTGGGAGAGGGTTACCGTTCGTGTCCGACGTGATATTTCCAAAGTTTTATTTTGGACGTGTAGATTAAACATAAGATTTATATACAGATTGGTTTTATTGTAAGAAACGGAAATTTTTTTGAATATTCGATGGTTTGAATGTTTTCACTTCCAAATTTTTTTTTTTCAAAATGAAGACACCAAAATTATCATAGCTGGCAACTCCAACCGAATTTTTCGACCAAATTTCTACCAAACGTGGCTTAAAGTAAGGTCCAGCAATTGTGTGAGTTTCGTCAAAATCGAATGATTCAATCAGAATTTATAGGGCTAAAAACAGTTATCTTTTTTAGTGGTTTTTCAAGATGGCACCACTGGCACAGAATCGCCCGCATTTCAAAATCACTTCTATCAGACCTGGTCCTATTTAAGACCAATATATTCTGCAAATTTCAATTAATTCTGCTCATCGAATCGTGAGTTTCCGTGAACAGAAGTTTTTGATGCTGAAAATATAGGTAAATTGGGCAAGGGTTACCAGGCGTGCCCGTTATACCATATCTTTTTTTTTTTTTGGTTATGTAAACAAAGCATAAGATTTACATATGAGTGGCTTTTTTTTGAAGAAACGGCATTTTTTCAAGAGAGACGATGATTTGGAGGTTTTCACTTTCAGTGCCTGCCCTAGCTATAGCGTTGCTAGCACGCTCATTAAAAGCTACACAAATTTGCAACTAAATAATATCAATATGTCCTGAAAATTTCGTAATGATTGAATAGCTCTGTCAAAAGTTATCGCAATTTAAAAATTTTGAAATTTTCCCGTCCTCTTTTTAGGCACCCAGCGCACACATAGGGTTAAAAAATTCCAAAGCATTATCCGATTCATATGTAAAACACGTTCGAAATTTATTTCGTTAACTTTATTTTTGCGAAAATTATTTGTGCACGGAATAATAGGTATATCAAAAATATCACTTAAATGGCCGCCGGCGCCAAAATAGTAACAATAACTGACATTTAAAGAGACCTGGACCTATTCTGCATATACACTAATGTATCCGGAAAGTTTCAGCTCAATCGGATGGCGCGTTCCCGAGATTATCTCACTGAAATTTTTTGATGATATATATATATATATATATATATATATATATATATATATATATATATATATATATATATATATATGTATATATATATATGTATATATTGTTGCACAAACTCTCAAAAATACGATATAACAATTATAAAACGAAAAACTATGTTACTTACGTTTTGAAAATTCGTTTCAGCGTATATCTCAATAACGCCGCTAGTGACATCTATTTGCAACTAGTAATATATACATACATCTAAAATCGAATGGAATTATGAATTTTTTTGTCTCTACTGCAATTATCAAATGTATACTAAAACACATTGGAATTAAGAATATACAAATTAAAATCACAAATCAAGAATAAACCAAATATCGTTTGTTTTTAAACTGAATATGGGAAGAGAAATACACGAGAATCCCCCAACTTTATAGTAAAGCGAAAGTGGAGACTATACTGCCATTTATTGTGAGAATAAAATTATGGGAAACATGAAATTTTATTCAATTCCAGTCAAAAGCATTCAATTAATACGTCACTCATTTTATAATCAATGAAAATTAAATTCAACAAATTTTCAAATAAGAATATAAGAGGTTTAAATAATAATAAATTCCAATTTCATGATTTTCATAAATGTGGAGAATTTCCCCACTCAAGTTGGAGAGCAAAAAAATACAATAAAAGGCAGAGCCAACTCTACAATCAGTCTATTTGCGATTAGGCTCATACAGAGCAACACATTCTAGAAGGCATTGTGCTTGAGATATGCTAATTGTTTTTCTTCCCATCTTTCTACTTACCATTTCTTCTGGAATTTCGAATAGGTGTAAACTCATGCCGATAAGGCTTCTTTACACAACATTCAAATTACAAAAACAAACTTACACAACATTCAAATTGTAAAACTTAATAGAACGTAAGAAGTGTAGTAAAATGAGCCGATAACAAACTACACGTATATTAAAGATTGTGTAGTGATAATGTACGGTATACCAAGAAATAACCGTTTTGTATGGTATGTTGATATGCTACAAAGCTCATAAATTGTACAATATACAAACGATCGTTTTAATTTCGTACCAATTTGATAAAGAAATATTTGTAATTAACTGATTTCAATGAAATTGTAAAATTAAGTAATTTTATTTTTTTTTGGTTATATGAATTTGAATTTATTTGCAATAAAGTTTTGTTTGAATAAGGTACTAAGTGATATTTTTCATACCGCTACACAACTCAATTATTTCGTTTTCCAAAATAATATTTCTGTGCATTGGTGCATAAAATTGTGGAACATTTTTTGGTGGTTCCATCCAGGAATTCGCTTAGCTTATTCAGTTTGAAATTGCAAATAGATTCAAGGTTCAAAGATGAAATCATTCAATTGTTTAATATGGTAGAATTAAAGTCATTGTTGCTCAAAGAACAAACTTTGAGAGCACGGTTGGAAAAGGTGATTGAAAGCGGAAACAACACACCACGGGAGCAGTGCACACAGGGCTTCTACGAAGCAAAATCAGAAGAAAACAAGAAACTATGGGCAGAATATAAACTGTTAGATGAAGAAATACACGAGATTTTAAGTCAAGACACGTCAGAAACATCTGACACATACAGTTCAGATGATAGCTACAAATATTGTCTGTACCTGGAAACCATATTGGACATCCAGTTGGAAGCTTTCTTATGTCACACCCATATTCAAGAATGGTGATCGACGCTGTATTGAAAATTTTAGAGGCATTGCCATTTTGTCTTCGATTCCGAAACTTTTCGAAAAGATAGTGTACGACAAATTGTCTCCGCTAGTTGATTCCTGTCTGAACGAGCAACAACATGGCTTTAGAAAAGGTCGCTCAACTAACACGAATTTGACAATCCTAATCTCAGACGTCCTATGCAAAATGGAAAAAGGTTACCAAATTGACGCACTCTACACAGACTTCAGTAAGGCATTTGACAGAGTTGACCATTCTACCTTAATTCTTAAGCTACAGAAATTCGGTATTACCGGGTCTCTACTCAGCTGGCTGACTTCCTACCTTTGCGATCGAACACAATGTGTAAAATTTCAAGGATTTTTATCGAAAAACGTTAATGCTACATCTGGTGTACCCCAAAGTAGCCATCTTGGTCCACTTCCCTTCAATATATTTATTTCCGACCTATCTGACGTCCTAGCAGGCATACCTCATTTACTCTATGCAGACGACCTCAAACTTTATCTGACCATTGAATCGAAATCGGATGCCCTCTTTCTCTAATCCAAACTTGATTCCCTTGATCATTGGTGCAATGTAAACAAGCTCTCTCTCAACATTAATAAATGCCAGGTTATTAGTTTTTCCAGAAAATTCACGGTCACACACAATACGTACTTCCTCGGTAATAATGTGCTAACTCGAGTTGATAACATTGTTGGCCTCGGTGTTATCTTAGATGAAAAACTCCGCTTCACTTTACACTACGATAAAATACTATCTCGTGCAAACAAACAACTTGGCTTCATCAAAAGACGAGCCAAAGAATTTCGTAATCTGTGGGTCACAAGATCTTTATACACTTCACTCGTACGTCCTTTTCTCGAATACGCTTGCATTAGCTGGAATCCTGCTTTTGAAACCCACAGTGACAGACTCGAGTCAATTCAAAAGCAATTTTTACTTTTCGCCTTGCAAGAGCTATACAACCCTTATGATTTTAATAGCCTACCCCCTTATGAGTTTCGACTGGGTCATTTAAACCTATCGACACTAGCCTCCAGAAGAATGGTGATATCGGCCTGCTTCACATTCGACGTCATTAGAGGCGCTATTAATGTAGAATTCCTGAATAATAAAATTTGGATAAATATCCCTGTCAGGAACACCAGGTCCAATCGTTTCCTAAAAGAATATTCTCATTCGACCACATATGGAGCTAATGAGCCAGTAAATAGATGCTGCAGAGTATTCAACAGAATAAGCAATTTATATTCCCATACGATTTCCAAATCATCCTTCAAGTCCTCTCTTTTCCATGCCATCCGTACCCTTAACCTTAAGCTATAGCTTGTATTTCAATGTTTATTTATTGATTGCTATTTATTAATTTATTTGTTACTCTTTTTTTTAATTTGTTTGTTTTTTACTTATTTAACTTGTTTGTTTTTACTTTTTCCTTTACTTTACATTTCCATTTTTTATTTTTTTTATTTGATGTCCTTTTTTTTAATATGTGATTTTGTACCTTGTTTAAGTGAATGAATAAATTATTATATTCGAGCTAAGTTCGCTTTTTACGGTAATTAGCACGAACATTTGCATGAAGCTAGAAATGGAACTGTAATTAGATCATACATATTGATATTGTAATGTTGCTCACTGCTCGCTCTGTCGCACTATCTTTTATATATTTATTGATCTTTGAAGAAATATGTTGGTACGCACGGATGGATGAATAGAAACTGAGTAAATTTAGAGTGATAATGTAATGCTGGATGGTACGGATTTTATACTTAAAGGTTTGGCAAATCACATCAATTAATGATCCTGATGAAAATAAGCATTTGAATATCTTTACACAATTTCGAATTTAAAATGGTACCGGAGGAAACTTAAAATCAACCAAGAGTAAAACTGGTGCATCCTGAAATAATTCACGGCATATTTTTATTGATTTTCAAAGATAATTAGTACTAAATTTGCCTTGTCTCATCTTTACATGTGTATATAAATCAGAAAAAAGATTTGGTGAGATTACTTAATGTGCGTAACGCGATCGAGCTGAAATTCTTAGTCGGTCCATGTCAAGTTAAAATGAAAGCATATACTACATTTTGGCAGCAGTGGGCATTTTACTGATTTTTTCCCATATTTCTAAGGAAAGACAATTATTTCGAGAACTAAGTATGGGGAATGAAAACTGATAACGTTTTATGATTGGCATTGATAACGGTTGGGTAGTTTTTAATTCTTTGTGGGCGCTGATTGCCAAAAAGTAGACAAAATTTTTTTTCAAAGATATTATTTGCCACAACTCCTGGCAGAAATATCGGACCATCACAAAATTTACAGGAAGTATTTATGCCTATCAAAAATATACAATTCTTCAAAAATGAATATTTGGGCTACATTTTGTTTAAAGTAGGTACGTGAAAATTCTTTTCAAAACATCGAACCTCTGCATGGTCTAAATTACCACACATAAGCAGTCTTGAAATTGAAAAAGGAAATAGGTATGTGGAAAAATTTACTAGAAAAATGTTAGGGGTCATAATATAGGAATACGCTGCAACTATCTTTTGATGAATGTTTGCATTACTGCTAAACCGTTCTATTGTAAACTTGATTTTCGGGACATTTTAAACATATATATATAGAGAGAGAGAGAGGTGTTCTTAATAGCGGGTGGCTGGGCATAATACCATCGCTACATTAATTGTCATATCATAGCTTTAGTGACGACTGGTCATAACACCAGAAAATAAGAAATCTTCAGAAAATAAGAAATAATGTGGCACTCAAAAAAAAAAAGAATAATGGAATCGATATCGGCTAATTAATATCAGCTTTCCCCATATGTGTCTCCTTGCCGCCATAGCTAAGCTTTCACTTCAAAAAGTAACTCTCTGAGCTTTGGAATTACCATAGAAAAAAAATGTAAAATATTTTCAAACTAGTTGATTGAGTAGTAAAAACGTACAAAAAGCAGATCAAGGAAAAAACGAAATTTCGCTAACTCGAGCACTATTTTATATGTTTCTATTCAAACTCGAATATGATTGACCAAAAAAGTATTTCCTCTCTTAATATTTAGTCATGTACTTGCCTGAGCCTTTGAACTATTGATGGTTTACGGCATAACGGCCCGCTTAATACTTTTTGTCTTAGTATCCGCTTAGCTAGCAAATAAGATCATTAGATGTAAGAAACGAAAATGTTATGACGAGCAATTAAAGAGCATTGACAAAAATCTGGCGAGCAATAAAACTAGGCAAGCTTACAAGGTAGTTGTAGTATTCGTTCAGTGCATTCAAACACGAGGTGAGTCTTCAACTGGCATTGGCCAACTTTATTGATAACTGGCTTACTTACAACTGGCTTATTTACAACTACATTTACAATATTTTGAACTTAGTTTACAATATGCTACATCTCCCCTTTTCAGAAATTGTAGTTCATTAGGATTGATAATATAACCAAAATACATATAATTCAACATAAGGTTTTTTTTTTTTCTTTTCATTTATCTCCCTTTTTCAGGTGATCGAAGTAACAATTCATGTCGAAACGTTAGTATGTGTATATTACATTAATTCATTTTCTGAGCATTCATTAATTTCTCTTTAAACCTTAAATAACTAATAATCGAATACATTACGATTTTCTTATTCGCAAAAAACGTGAATTTCTTCTCAGTAACGTACCATTTTCCAATAAAACTAAATATGACCTAGGAGTTTTAAATGTCTTTTGTATTCTAGCTTTTATCCAAATTTTATTTTCTTTTAGCCATACTTTATCATTTTCCTTGAAAATATTTCTAATTTTTGCTGATTTATCATAATGAATTTTATTTCTTCGGTTATTTTGATGGATTTTGTTCAACATTTTATTATTGAATAAATTCGTATACAGACTTTCTTTTCCTGGTACCAAAGTACGTTGTTTATGACCAAACAAAATTTCTGCTGGTGATTTATTACACAATTTTATTGGCGTGTTATTGTATTCTAGAATAGTAATCCACAATTCAATACCGTCATCTCTTGATTTCTTCAATAAATTTTTTGCAGTTTTAACTGAAACCTCTGCTAAACCATTTGATTGGGCATATCTAGGACTTGTTGTTATTAAATCAATATCATACATTTCACAAAATTTTCTAAATTGAAATGAATTAAATGGCATATTATCTGCTATGCAAATTTTAGGTAAGCCAAATCTAGAAAATATATCTTTAAGTTTGCTTATTACTTCCATAGCTGTTTTATTTCTAACCTTGACTATTTCTAAGTACTTGGAAAAATAATCTGCTACTACCAAATACGACTTCCCTGATAATTCAAAAATGTCCAAACCAATTTTATTATACGGAATGCTGGGTACTTCGTGATTTATCAATGGTTCCTTAACATTACTACTTCGATATTTTTGATATATTTCACACGCTTGAATTTTGTTTTCAATCATCGAGTTCATATTGGGCCAATACAACAACTGTCTGGCTTTTGATTTTGTCTTTTCAATTCCTAAATGAACTTGATGTAATACTTCTAACATAGAATTCCTCATTGATTCAGGAACAATAATACGATCATTTATGAATATAAGACCGTCAAAAGTATAAAGACTATCTCTTTTAGACCAATAAACTTTGAGGTGATCTGAGAGTTTCTTTTTATTTTCTGGCCACCCATTCAATATACAGTTCTTAAGATCTTTAAGAACTGAATCTTTTTCTGTTTCTCGAACGAATTCTTCTTTTCGCTTAGTACTCACATTCAAAGCATGCACAACACAATCTATGTCTGGTATTTCATTTCCTACTTCATTTTCCTACTTGGGCATAATATCTTGATAGCACATCTGCAATGTACAAAAGTGATCCTTGGCAATATTCTAACTTGATATCATATTTTAATAGATTTATTCTCATTCTCTGTAAACGAGGGTTTGGTATTTTGTGAATGTCTTTCATAAAAATTCCTAATAGTGGCTTATGATCTGATAACACCGTGATATTTTTCCCATATATAAATTGATGAAACTTCTTGCAAGCAAACACAATCGCTAACATTTCCTTATCTATTTGCCCGTAATTTTGTTCCACCGCACTTAACATTCTGGAAGCAAAAAATACTGGCTTGCTATCTTGTAGCATACATGCACCCAAACCTGACTTTGATGCATCAGCTTGAATAACTATTGGCTTGTTATCATCAAAAGGTTTCAAAGTAACCGAATTGATCAAAGCTTTTTTAATATCATTGAAGCATTTTGTATGGTACTCTTCCCATAAAAATACACTATTTTTCCTTGTGAGCTGTCTTAATGGATGTTCCAGTTGTGCTAAATTTGGGATGTATTCCCTACAGTAGTTAATCATTCCTAATATTTTTAAGAGATCTTTTTTACGTTTTGGATTATCCATTTTCTCAATTGCTTTACTTCTTTCTTCATCAACTGAGATACCCTCTTCCGAGACAATGTGGCCTAAGAATTTTAGCTTTTTAACTTTAAATTGTAGCTTACTCTTGTTAAATTTCACATTTCTTTCTCTTGCTCATCTCATTACTTCTTCTATTATTTTATCATGTTCTTCTTCACTATCCGCCGCCATCAGAATGTCATCAATGTATATACTAACTCCCCTGATATTTTGAAAGTTTTCTTCATTTTTGCTTTGAAAAATTTCTGGAGCTGTCTTAATGCCGAATGGAAGTCTTTTAAAGCGATAACACCCAAATGGCGTACTGACTGTACACAATTTACTTGACTCTGTATCAAGCGATATTTGATAATACCCTTCTGATAGGTCTAACACGGAAAAAATCTTTTTATTAGCCAACTTTTGAGATATTTCCTCAAACGTAGGAATGGGATATCGATTTAACTTTAAACACTGGTTTAATTCTTTCGGGTCCATACATATTCTCAACTTTTTATTTGGCTTTTCCACTACAATAATATTTGATATCCAGTCGACAGCTTCATTTACTTTCGTTATTATTCCTAAATTTTCAAGTCTATCTAGTTCAGACTTAAGAGAATTTTTTAAAGATAATGCCACTCTTCTCGGAGCTTTACAAACAGGCTGGCTGTCGGATTTCAATTCCAACTTCACATTCTTCGCGAAATGCCCTAACCCTGAGAAAACATCACTATATTTTTCCAAGACACTCTCTTTACTTTTCATCATACCTATTGAGAGTACTCTTTTCACCAATTCAAATTTAACACACGTTTTTAAGCCTAATATCGGTATTGAGTTGTGATTTACTACTACAAATTCAATAGGTTGCATTTCATTTTTAATGCAGCATTCAATGGTTGTTATACCTATCACATTAATAGCGGTCCCTCCATAAGCATATACTCTGGCATCAGTTTGTATACATGAAACGTTACTTATACTATTAAAAATATTTGATGGCAAAATATTTATGTCGGCTCCCGTATCAACTTTGAACTTCACAAGTTTATCACCAACTCTTACACGCTCAAACCAGTCTGAATCCGAATAAAACTTGTTTCGAATGCCGAACACATATAAATCATCAGTTTTATCATTTGTTTCATTATGTATTTCTTTACGAACGTAATTTAGAGAAGCTTTTCTATCATTTTTGCATGCAATTGCAAAGTGGTTACGTTTTCCACATTTATTACATGTTTTATTGTATGCGGGACATTTTAGAACTTTATGATTTTTAAAACAATATTTGCAGTCTTTTATCATTGAATCATTATGTTTTTTGCTGTATTCATATTTTTTGTTAGTATTTGGTTTTCGAATATTACGTTTGGCATATTCGTAAGAAGTAGAGAAATTTGATAAATTAGATTTTTGAACTGTATTACAACTGTTAAAGCTAGTTTGCAACTTACACATCCTTCGCATTGAGTTTTTGTTGTTTCCGATGCTCTCACAATAGAAATTGCCTTGGCAGAATTCAAATTTTCTATTTCTAATAGTTTTTTCTGGATGTTTTTATCCCAAACTCCAATAACAATTTGATCCCTCAGCATCCTATCTTCTTGGTCCTTGTATTCACATGGTCGTATCAATTTCTTTAATTCCAGCAAAAAATTGTCGAATGGTTCCCCATTTTCCTGCTTCCGACTTCGAAAGATGAAAGAGTCATACGTCTGATTCTTTTTCGGCTCACAGAAATCCATGAACGCTTTGATCACTTCATCATAACTGGCCTTTTGTTCTGAACTCAAGTTAAATGAATTGAAGACTTCTAGTGCCTCTGGTCCAATTGCGTTTAAAAAAACTGCAATTTTTATAGCATCCGCTTTCTTATTTAATTCACCTGCGACCAGGAAAATATCGAAGTTTTGCTTGAATTTTTTCCAATTTTCACTTATGTTATGCCCGTCTAAAGATAACGGATCCACTCTTCTTAGATACTCCATACTGTGGATTTCCACTGGCACTTCCACGAATCTCGTTCTTTTCGGCGGTCGACCACGCGGCTTTTTTTTCAAAATTTCCACTTTTCCCATGCAATAATCTTAACTTTTACTTTAATGAAACCGCAGTTGCACTTGTCGCTCTCGTCCGCAGCGCCATGTAGTATTCGTTCAGTGCATTCAAACACGAGGTGAGTCTTCAACTGGCATTGGCCAACTTTATTGATAACTGGCTTACTTACAACTGGCTTATTTACAACTACATTTACAATATTTTGAACTTAGTTTACAATATGCTACAGTAGTGAAATGTTTAAGATGCGGATATCAGCCCAAGACGACAC
>OZ022264.1:124451252-124468752 GCA_963978885.1 Nemotelus pantherinus | reverse complement strand
AAATTGTGGAACATTTTTTGGTGGTTCCATCCAGGAATTCGCTTAGCTTATTCAGTTTGAAATTGCAAATAGATTCAAGGTTCAAAGATGAAATCATTCAATTGTTTAATATGGTAGAATTAAAGTCATTGTTGCTCAAAGAACAAACTTTGAGAGCACGGTTGGAAAAGGTGATTGAAAGCGGAAACAACACACCACGGGAGCAGTGCACACAGGGCTTCTACGAAGCAAAATCAGAAGAAAACAAGAAACTATGGGCAGAATATAAACTGTTAGATGAAGAAATACACGAGATTTTAAGTCAAGACACGTCAGAAACATCTGACACATACAGTTCAGATGATAGCTACAAATATTGTCTGTACCTGGAAACCATATTGGACATCCAGTTGGAAGCTTTCTTATGTCACACCCATATTCAAGAATGGTGATCGACGCTGTATTGAAAATTTTAGAGGCATTGCCATTTTGTCTTCGATTCCGAAACTTTTCGAAAAGATAGTGTACGACAAATTGTCTCCGCTAGTTGATTCCCGTCTGAACGAGCAACAACATGGCTTTAGAAAAGGTCGCTCAACTAACACGAATTTGACAATCCTAATCTCAGACGTCCTATGCAAAATGGAAAAAGGTTACCAAATTGACGCACTCTACACAGACTTCAGTAAGGCATTTGACAGAGTTGACCATTCTACCTTAATTCTTAAGCTACAGAAATTCGGTATTACCGGGTCTCTACTCAGCTGGCTGACTTCCTACCTTTGCGATCGAACACAATGTGTAAAATTTCAAGGATTTTTATCGAAAAACGTTAATGCTACATCTGGTGTACCCCAAAGTAGCCATCTTGGTCCACTTCCCTTCAATATATTTATTTCCGACCTATCTGACGTCCTAGCAGGCATACCTCATTTACTCTATGCAGACGACCTCAAACTTTATCTGACCATTGAATCGAAATCGGATGCCCTCTTTCTCTAATCCAAACTTGATTCCCTTGATCATTGGTGCAATGTAAACAAGCTCTCTCTCAACATTAATAAATGCCAGGTTATTAGTTTTTCCAGAAAATTCACGGTCACACACAATACGTACTTCCTCGGTAATAATGTGCTAACTCGAGTTGATAACATTGTTGACCTCGGTGTTATCTTAGATGAAAAACTCCGCTTCACTTTACACTACGATAAAATACTATCTCGTGCAAACAAACAACTTGGCTTCATCAAAAGACGAGCCAAAGAATTTCGTAATCTGTGGGTCACAAGATCTTTATACACTTCACTCGTACGTCCTTTTCTCGAATACGCTTGCATTAGCTGGAATCCTGCTTTTGAAACCCACAGTGACAGACTCGAGTCAATTCAAAAGCAATTTTTACTTTTCGCCTTGCAAGAGCTATACAACCCTTATGATTTTAATAGCCTACCCCCTTATGAGTTTCGACTGGGTCATTTAAACCTATCGACACTAGCCTCCAGAAGAATGGTGATATCGGCCTGCTTCACATTCGACGTCATTAGAGGCGCTATTAATGTAGAATTCCTGAATAATAAAATTTGGATAAATATCCCTGTCAGGAACACCAGGTCCAATCGTTTCCTAAAAGAATATTCTCATTCGACCACATATGGAGCTAATGAGCCAGTAAATAGATGCTGCAGAGTATTCAACAGAATAAGCAATTTATATTCCCATACGATTTCCAAATCATCCTTCAAGTCCTCTCTTTTCCATGCCATCCGTACCCTTAACCTTAAGCTATAGCTTGTATTTCAATGTTTATTTATTGATTGCTATTTATTAATTTATTTGTTACTCTTTTTTTTAATTTGTTTGTTTTTTACTTATTTAACTTGTTTGTTTTTACTTTTTCCTTTACTTTACATTTCCATTTTTTATTTTTTTTATTTGATGTCCTTTTTTTTAATATGTGATTTTGTACCTTGTTTAAGTGAATGAATAAATTATTATATTCGAGCTAAGTTCGCTTTTTACGGTAATTAGCACGAACATTTGCATGAAGCTAGAAATGGAACTGTAATTAGATCATACATATTGATATTGTAATGTTGCTCACTGCTCGCTCTGTCGCACTATCTTTTATATATTTATTGATCTTTGAAGAAATATGTTGGTACGCACGGATGGATGAATAGAAACTGAGTAAATTTAGAGTGATAATGTAATGCTGGATGGTACGGATTTTATACTTAAAGGTTTGGCGAATCACATCAATTAATGATCCTGATGAAAATAAGCATTTGAATATCTTTACACAATTTCGAATTTAAAATGGTACCGGAGGAAACTTAAAATCAACCAAGAGTAAAACTGGTGCATCCTGAAATAATTCACGGCATATTTTTATTGATTTTCAAAGATAATTAGTACTAAATTTGCCTTGTCTCATCTTTACATGTGTATATAAATCAGAAAAAAGATTTGGTGAGATTACTTAATGTGCGTAACGCGATCGAGCTGAAATTCTTAGTCGGTCCATGTCAAGTTAAAATGAAAGCATATACTACATTTTGGCAGCAGTGGGCATTTTACTGATTTTTTCCCATATTTCTAAGGAAAGACAATTATTTCGAGAACTAAGTATGGGGAATGAAAACTGATAACGTTTTATGATTGGCATTGATAACGGTTGGGTAGTTTTTAATTCTTTGTGGGCGCTGATTGCCAAAAAGTAGACAAAATTTTTTTTCAAAGATATTATTTGCCACAACTCCTGGCAGAAATATCGGACCATCACAAAATTTACAGGAAGTATTTATGCCTATCAAAAATATACAATTCTTCAAAAATGAATATTTGGGCTACATTTTGTTTAAAGTAGGTACGTGAAAATTCTTTTCAAAACATCGAACCTCTGCATGGTCTAAATTACCACACATAAGCAGTCTTGAAATTGAAAAAGGAAATAGGTATGTGGAAAAATTTACTAGAAAAATGTTAGGGGTCATAATATAGGAATACGCTGCAACTATCTTTTGATGAATGTTTGCATTACTGCTAAACCGTTCTATTGTAAACTTGATTTTCGGGACATTTTAAACATATATATATAGAGAGAGAGAGAGGTGTTCTTAATAGCGGGTGGCTGGGCATAATACCATCGCTACATTAATTGTCATATCATAGCTTTAGTGACGACTGGTCATAACACCAGCGCTTCAGAAAATAAGAAATAATGTGGCACTCAAAAAAAAAAGAATAATGGAATCGATATCGGCTAATTAATATCAGCTTTCCCCATATGTGTCTCCTTGCCGCCATAGCTAAGCTTTCACTTCAAAAAGTAACTCTCTGAGCTTTGGAATTACCATAGAAAAAAAATGTAAAATATTTTCAAACTAGTTGATTGAGTAGTAAAAACGTACAAAAAGCAGATCAAGGAAAAAACGAAATTTCGCTAACTCGAGCACTATTTTATATGTTTCTATTCAAACTCGAATATGATTGACCAAAAAAGTATTTCCTCTCTTAATATTTAGTCATGTACTTGCCTGAGCCTTTGAACTATTGATGGTTTACGGCATAACGGCCCGCTTAATACTTTTTGTCTTAGTATCCGCTTAGCTAGCAAATAAGATCATTAGATGTAAGAAACGAAAATGTTATGACGAGCAATTAAAGAGCATTGACAAAAATCTGGCGAGCAATAAAACTAGGCAAGCTTACAAGGTAGTGAAATGTTTAAGATGCGGATATCAGCCCAAGACGACACTCTGTAAAGACGAAATCGGCAACATCATCGCCAAAGATAGCCAGATTAAGGAGAGGTGGGCCTGCTATTTCAAAGAACTCCTTAATCCTGCACATGGCCTTAATAATATCAGAGCCGATAGACATCTCTGACGAAGTCCCGATCGCACCTTCAACGATGAAAGAAGTCAAGTCTGCCATAAAGAGCCAGAAAAACAATAAAGCGCTGGGCATTAACGAGATTCCGGTGGAGCTAATCAAATACGGTGGAAGCTGCCCTATAAAAGCCATCCACAAATTGATCCAGAACTTCGGGGGCAAGAAAAAATACCGCAGGAGTAGTGCAAATCCATCATATGCCCTATCCACAAAAAAGGAGACAAAATTCGGTGCGAAAACTACAGAAGCATATCGCTACTTTGTACATCCTATAAGATACTGACGAATATATGAAAAGATTAAATAAATGCATACGCAAAAAAGGTCTTTGGGGAGTACTAAGGAGGCTTTAGGTCTAGTAGATCAACTACAGATCAGCTCTTCACAGTCAAACAAGTGCTTGAAAAATGCTGGGAATTTAATATCGACGTCCACCAGATTTTCGTGGATTTTAAACAAGCATATGACAGTATTGACCGAAACATACTGTACAAAATAATGCTATAATTCGGCATCCCGGCAAAACTAGTCCGGCTGATCAAAATGACGATGACGTCGACAGCATCACAAGTCAGAATCAACAACGGTCTGACTGACGCCTTTGACACAAATGTCGGACTGAAGCAAGGAGATGAGTTGGCCCCTCTACTGTTCAGCCTAGCACTTGAGTACGTAATAAGAAAGATTCTTGTTCCTACAGAAGCGTACCTCTGTATAAGTCAAACCAGTTAGTTGCCTACGCGGATGACATTAACATCTTGCCCCGTTCCTTCACATTCGCCAAAGAACTCCTGTTGAAACTTGATCAAGAAGCCAAAGAAGTAGGCCTGAAGATCAATCAGACAAAAACAAAAATCATGACGCAAACAGGAAAGAAGACCTCCATTAGACAAAATATAATTTTGGACGAATAAAATTTAGAGAATGTGGACAAATTCATATACTTAGGCTCGAAATTGACAACGAAAGGCAGTGAAACTGACGAAATTAAACGGAGAATACAGCTCACTAATAAAACTTTCTACTCCGTTCTGGCCCTACTGAAGACCAGCTGCATACACAGGAAGACGAAGCTCCAAGTATACAAATCAATCATCAGACCTGTGTTGTGCTACGGATGTGAAACTTGGACCCTTACTCAAGCGTCCGCAAATATGTTGAACGCCTTCGAAAGACGGGTCCTCAGGCGTATAACTGGAGCTAAACAAGAGTGCGGCCAATGGCGGATAAGGTACAACCACAAGTTGTGCGAGGTTTTTGATGAGCCAGTGGTTGCTACAATAGTGAAACTGTGGAAACTGCAAGGGGCTGGTCACGTGCAACGAATGGACGACCACCGAGTACATAAGAAAGTATTCGACGGAGGGGCGAGGGCCGAAGACCAGTAGGAAAACCCAGAAAACGCTGGTCTGACTCTGTCGACGAAAACTGCGCAAAGCTGTTCGGCTTTCAAAATTAAAGGACACGTTCATTGGACCGAGACAACAGGAGGCGTCACCTGCGAGAAGCCGAGAGGCTTATGCTCGAGTTAATGCTCGAAAGTGAAAAGGTTGTGTAAGAAATTACATTACTACTCCTAATTCACTTCGTTTCTATTCATTCATACGTGCGAGCACGCATATTTAGTGCGCATCGAGTCAACGTCTTATATAATTCCCTATCCCGACCTTGTAAAATTTGATACCAAATGGCAATTTTTTCATTAGCCTTGAAACAGCCATTTGAATACAAGCCGACATAATGGGGAAATTGCAGGCAGAGCGCAACATTAAAAAATCGATATGGATGCAAAGTTCAATTACGAAGATATCTTAAAACATTTTCAATTCGAACAGCATGCATATTTTCGTGCTAATTAAAGTAAAATTGCAAATTTGACTCGAATCCAAAGGTACTGCATATGATATACACATTTCCATTGTTGATTGTACCCCAAAATTAAACATACAATCCACATTAAAATTAAAGACATGGTCAAAAATATATTGGTTGCATCCATATGAAAAGGAGATTTTAGACAGATGTCTCCCCCCCGCAGCTTGCATTGGTTTATCGGTTTTAATCTGAGCTAGTTTATCGTTTTTATGCTTTATAAAGTTTTCTGCTTTATACAGATTTGAATTAATACAAGCAAATTTGATAATTCGATCAAAACCTTGTTTTTTAATAAATATTGTTATGAAGTTTCTCGCCAAACAAGGAAAATCGGCTCAAACTATAATGGAAAAGATGACATCCGTTTACATCCGTCCATTTAAGCCAGAAAAAGACGCACTTGAAGACGGAACACAACGAGGACCTGTATAGTGAAGACGAGAGTGAAGTTTTGAGTCGAATTGCTACTGGAGACAAAATTTTGATGTATCATTATGTGCTTGAGTCCAAAAAAAGGTCTATGCAATGACACAAATACGCACATTGCCACTGAAGAAGTTCAAGGTGACCCAGTCTGCTGGGAAAGTCATGGCAGCCGTTTTGAGACTCAGAACGGATCTTGTATTTTGAAACACTTTAAAAATAAAGTCGTCTCTAAAACCTGAGAATATTACGCTTCATTTTTACAGTGGTTGAAAGAAGCTATCAATGAAAAAAAAGAGACAAAGACAAAGCATTTTTGAAAAGGTGTGTTGTATAAACCAATTGAAAAATCCGAAAAATGTATCAGAGTAGCAGGTGAATATATTAGAAAAGAAAAATACATTTGCATATTTATTTGCACTTCTTACTCCCCTTTCCACGAACTTAATAACCCAACTTCGTAACTATTTGAACGAAGTACTTGACACTTTATCAACTTTATCAACCCCAACCGTCCACCAATATGACTGCGAGACCGCAAGATATGATTCAAATACAGTATTAATGCCATCAAAACGTTAGTTATTTTACAGGGGCTTTCAATAAAGACATAACATCTCCCGCCGATTCTCCCTCTGGTGGCGAATACTGCAACTAGGGGACAAATATCCAAGTTTTACCATATATATATATATATATATATATATATATATATATATATATATATATATATATATATATATATATATATATATATATATATATATATATTTATATATATATATATATATATATATATATATATATGTATATATATATATATATATATATATATATATATATATATATATATATATATATCTATATATATATATATATATATATATATATATATATATATATATATATATATATATATATATATATATATATATATATATATGTATATATTGTTGCACAAACTCTCAAAAATAAGATAAAACAATTATAAAATATATATATATATATATATATATATATATATATACATATGTACATATATATATATATATATATATATATATATATATATATTTCTATATATATATATATATTTATATATATACATATATATATGTATATATTTACATATATGTATATATATATTTATATATATAAATATATATATATATATATATATATATATATATATATATATATATATATATATATGTATATATATATATATGTATATATTGTTGCACAAACTCTCAAAAATACGATATAACAATTATAAAACGAAAAACTATGTTACTTACGTTTTGAAAATTCGTTTCAGCGTATATCTCAATAACGCCGCTAGTGACATCTATTTGCAACTAGTAATATATACATACATCTAAAATCGAATGGAATTATGAATTTTTTTGTCTCTACTGCAATTATCAAATGTATACTAAAACACATTGGAATTAAGAATATACAAATTAAAATCACAAATCAAGAATAAACCAAATATCGTTTGTTTTTAAACTGAATATGGGAAGAGAAATACACGAGAATCCCCCAACTTTATAGTAAAGCGAAAGTGGAGACTATACTGCCATTTATTGTGAGAATAAAATTATGGGAAACATGAAATTTTATTCAATTCCAGTCAAAAGCATTCAATTAATACATCACTCATTTTATAATCAATGAAAATTAAATTCAACAAATTTTCAAATTAGAATATAAGAGGTTTAAATAATAATAAATTCCAATTTCATGATTTTCATAAATGTGGAGAATTTCCCCACTCAAGTTGGAGAGCAAAAAAATACAATAAAAGGCAGAGCCAACTCTACAATCAGTCTATTTGCGATTAGGCTCATACAGAGCAACACATTCTAGAAGGCATTGTGCTTGAGATATGCTAATTGTTTTTCTTCCCATCTTTCTACTTACCATTTCTTCTGGAATTTCGAATAGGTGTAAACTCATGCCGATAAGGCTTCTTTACACAACATTCAAATTACAAAAACAAACTTACACAACATTCAAATTGTAAAACTTAATAGAACGTAAGAAGTGTAGTAAAATGAGCCGATAACAAACTACACGTATATTAAAGATGTAGTGATAATGTACGGTATACCAAGAAATAACCGTTTTGTATGGTATGTTGATATGCTACAAAGCTCATAAATTGTACAATATACAAACGATCGTTTTAATTTCGTACCAATTTGATAAAGAAATATTTGTAATTAACTGATTTCAATGAAATTGTAAAATTAAGTAATTTTATTTTTTTTTGGTTATATGAATTTGAATTTATTTGCAATAAAGTTTTGTTTGAATAAGGTACTAAGTGATATTTTTCATACCGCTACACAACTCAATTATTTCGTTTTCCAAAATAATATTTCTGTGCATTGGTGCATAAAATTGTGGAACATTTTTTGGTGGTTCCATCCAGGAATTCGCTTAGCTTATTCAGTTTGAAATTGCAAATAGATTCAAGGTTCAAAGATGAAATCATTCAATTGTTTAATATGGTAGAATTAAAGTCATTGTTGCTCAAAGAACAAACTTTGAGAGCACGGTTGGAAAAGGTGATTGAAAGCGGAAACAACACACCACGGGAGCAGTGCACACAGGGCTTCTACGAAGCAAAATCAGAAGAAAACAAGAAACTATGGGCAGAATATAAACTGTTAGATGAAGAAATACACGAGATTTTAAGTCAAGACACGTCAGAAACATCTGACACATACAGTTCAGATGATAGCTACAAATATTGTCTGTACCTGGAAACCATATTGGACGAATCGCGACCACATGCTGCATTTACTGATTCAACACACCTGGTTTCACACCATACAACGATCGAGCATGAAGAAAATGTGCTACCAAAAATGCCACTACCTAAATATGATGGTAACTATGATTAATGGAAATCGTTTCGTGATGTATTCGTAGCAATGGTGCATACGAACCCGAAGTTAAAGTCAGTACAAAAGTTGTACTACTTAAAAGCATCACTGACGGGCGAAGCAGAAAGATGGCTTTGTTATGTTCCACTTACAAACAAAGATTACCTATCTGCATGGGAAAAACTGACAGAAAGATTCGAGAACAAAGGAATTTTAGCGAATTATCAACTTTAAATATTAACCACTCAACCAAAACTAGCATCAGAAACGGTTAATGGTTTAAAATCGCTCATCAACACTACCGAAGAGTGTTTGCAGCAATTATGAAGTTTGCAAATGGATACGTCTACGTGGGGTATCATGTTAATACACATGCTAACACAAAAATTACCATTCACAACAGTCAAGTTATGGGAAGAATAATTAGGCGCATCCAAGGAGCTACCAAGATACCTTCAATTCAGGACATTTCTGGATACAATGCTAAGGGTCCTTGAAGCAATAGCAGATACCATAGTCTCCAAGACAAGTCAAACAGGGGATTCTCATAAACAAACGACCAAGTCACAGTACGCAATTCAAACCACAAAATGTTCGGCTTGTGATCAGGTACATAGCCTACAAATGTGTAGAAAGTACCAAGGTATGGATATAACTAAAAAACGAAGGCTAGTTATATCATCAGGACGATGTTTTAGCTGTTTGTCAAATAAGCATACGGTCAAGGATTCTCCAAGCAAGTTCAAGTTTGTCAAATGCAAACAAAGGCATCACACAACGTTACATGACAACACAAAAGACGATCATTCGTTACACGCTAAGAAGGAAAGTCAATTCAAACCAATTTCAAAACAGCACTCAATGTCAAGGGATAGTAACCGTACTTCAAGCAATTCAAATTCTGGGCCAGTGAAAGTGAAACACAAGTCACTCATAATCACTTCACATGGGACACTTCTCATGCATTACTATCCACAGCATTAGTCATTGCTCAAACAGAGCACGGGAAACAAGTTACATTAAGGTGTATCATAGACACAAGGTCAGAAGCATCATTCTTAACACAAGCGGCGTGTAAAAAACTGCAAAAGGTGTGCAAACCAGCTTCAGTAAAGCTATTTGGATTAAACATGAACAACACGGGTCAATCCAACAAACAAGTCAAATTAGCACTACGCTCATGTGGAAAAAATCAAACTACTATCGAAGAAAGCTTCTTCGTTATACGAAAAATCACTGGTGATCTACCAAGAAGAATCATCAATACAACAGGTTGCCAACATCTCAACAAATTGGAGCTAGCAGATCCAACATTTTGGAAACCGAATAGAATTGACGCCTTACTAGGGGCTAAGGTGTATGCTAGAATAATACAAGAAGGTATTATTCCAGGTTCAGGTGCTGTCTCGACAGCAATAAAAACTATATTTGATTGGATTTTGCTCGGAAAAGCTGAAAAACTTCTAAACATACCACAAATACATTTATGATCACAACAGAAACATTGGACAAACAAATTAGACTATACTGGGAGGAAGAAAAAGTCCAAGCTAAGCCAGTTCTAGCACCAGAAGAAGCACTATGTGAAGAAATATTTCAGAATATTCACAAAAGGCTACCATCAGGCAGGTATCCAATCAAATTACCATTTCAATATGATACGCTACCAACATTAGGGCAATCAAGGCAGCAAGCCATAAGAAGATTTGGAACACTTCAAAAACAATTAATGAAAAACTCAGTATTTGCAGATGAATATGGAAAATGCCTGGATGAATATATACATCTGAATCACATGGAAGAAGTCAATCCCCCAGATGATATTGAACTGAATTTCTATATTCCTCACCATGCAGTTTTCAAGGACAGCACTACTACTAAACTACGTGTAGTATTCGAAGCATCAGCGAGGAAAACAAACGGCAAATCATGAAACCAAATCTTATTGAAAGGTCTAACCATGCAACCAACATAAAATATCACACTCTTGAATTGGAGAAAGTACAAATATGCTTTAAATACGGACACTAAAAAGATGTGTGTGTGTGTGGGTGTGTGTGTGTGTGCGTGGGTTGGGGGAGAGGCGCATTGGCACCTCTAAGCACTCAGGCCAAAGGACCCATTGTACTCATTTCTCCCTGCTTACCATAGTTTCCCAGACTTCTTGATAGAGTCTAGGATTACTGATAGGGAAAAATAGGCTATCGTCTGCATGCGTGCAACATCCCAGCCAAAGCATTGATATCTGAGACGCGCAAACGCTGGGCATTCAGTGCAGCTTGACTGTCACTGTAAATAGCAATGCCATTTTCTCCTCCATCTTTCTTCAATTGCCCAACAGGCAGCTCTCAGGATAGCAAATATTTCTGCTTGAAAAACCAAAACCTGCTCTCCAAGAGAAAAAACCCACCTGCCATTCGATGAATGTAGATAGACACTAGCTCCAGATTTACCATCTGACCTCGAGCCGTCCAAATATCCCAGTTTTTTCTGCTCATGAAGATTACTTTGTATCTTCTTCCGAAGTCAATGAACGGCACCCGAGCATCCGAAGGCATAGTGAGAATTGGAGAGATCTAACAGATCGAACCCCTAATAGAGCAGTGCCCCACATTGTCTTCACCTACCCATAAGCCAAGCTGAGCTAGTCTATGGGCAGAGCTCATCGCCACACTTTGAACTTGAATGTCGAGAGGAGACAGATTGAGAAGCGCATCAAGGCCCGCACCCGGAGTACGGCTCATAGCACCACAGATACCCAGGCACACCGTCCTTTGCAGCGTGGCTAACTTTTTTCGAGCATACAAAAGCCTCACGATAGTCCACCACACCACCGATGCGTACGTGAACATCGGTCTAATTATTGCTGTGTAGATCCACATCACTACACGAAGCTTTAGACCCCATGTGGTAGCAAAAGCTCTCTTGCACTGCCCGAAAGCTTTTTTAAAAAAAGTAAGCTTCACTTCCATATTACTCTTCCAGTAAAGTCTTTTGTTCAAGATTACTCCAAGATATTTGACATCATCTGAAAGTTGTAGTGTTATGTTTGGAGGCACTTGTCCTTCCAGTTTTCTTTTCCTGATCAACAAAAAAATTTTCGTCTTACCAGGATTCACTGTAAGGCTGTACCTCGAACACCAATTGCCAATCAGATCCAATGCAAATTTCTACATATCACATTCAGATCTTTACCGACAGCCAGTGTGGCCACGTCATCAGCATAAGACTGCGTGTGCAGCCTTTCTTGTTGCAATTCGTTTAGCAGGGAGTCGACTAGCATACTCCACAGGTGCGGTAATAGCACGCCCCCTTGAGGGCATCAATTTGTCGCTTCTGTTCTTAAGTAGCAGTCGGATCCAGCTTCCGCCAGTAACCATCTCTGCGTCAGCATGACATGAATCCACTTAGCTGAGACATCATCCACGCCATGGCCTTTCGCAGCATCACATAGTTCCACGAAGGGCGTGCAATCAAAGGCCCTTTCAATGTCCGCAAATACACCCAACGCATACTCACCATTTGAGATCGCTCCTTCAACTCTGGCCACCAAAGAATGAAGTGCTGACTCGCATGATTTTCCTCGCTGGTACGCATGTTGCTCATCATTCAAAGGGTTAAACCTAAGCACCATAGTACGTTTCTGTCGTTCGACAAGTCTCTCTAGGCATTTCAACATAAACGAAGTAAGGCTAATCAGTCTTAAGTTCCTTGGATCGAAAAAGTCATCTCTCCCCGGTTTAGGTATAAAAACTACCTTAACCTCTCGCCAAGGTGACGGAACATACCCCAAGGATAAGCATGCCCAGAAAATTTCTCTCAGGTCTGCCCCCAAGTGGTCAATTCCCTCCGTAAGCATAACTGGATAGATACCATCCAGGCCCGGCGATTTGAAATTTTCAAAAGACATGATTGCATCCCCGACCTTTTCACTAGTGACCACAGATCTAGTTGTGTACCACCACTTCCTACTGCTGCAAAGAGCAGGGATTTTGGTCACAGGCGCAGTTGCCTTCTGCGACTCAATCACTGGAGCTCCCGGGAAGTGAGTCCCATGTATAGTCTGCAAAGACTCCTTTTTGGACTTGGTAAATTCACCATCCAAGCAATTTAGAGAGTCTAGCTTAGCTGATTGATCCTTTTCTAGGGCTTTGAAAAGCCTAGACGTCTCCCGTTCGCCTTCCAGTCTTTCACAGTAAGATCTAAATGATTTCCTCTTATACGTTCTCTGCAAAGTTCTGTAGGTGATCCGGGCATCCTCAGTGCTGCTCTTACAAGCTCTGTTGAGAATTTTCCTGGTAATTTTCTTTAGCTTTTGAAGTTCCCGATTCCACCAGGGAACCGTCTTGCCATATCTGCTCTTACTGATCAGGCAGGCCTCTTCATAGCTACTCATTAGGTCTCTATTCAGAGTGCACAACGGGGATTCTATTGATTTTGGCGATTTTATCCTACCACTAGGACGCGCTCTGTCTGCAAGAAGCCAATTGAACTTAGGCCAATCAGTGTTTCTTAGGTTTCTTATTTCTACCACGGGTGTTAGATCCGTGGCTAAAGAGAACACCAAGTAGCGATGATCAGAGAGTGAATCCTCACCTGATTTATTCCATCCAGTCATTGATCTAACTATTCCAGATGAACATAGCGATACATCAATGACCGCCCTTCTGTTTGGGTTGACAATTGTGGGAGTAGTCCTAGTGCTTATAATCATCAGCCCGGCAGAAGTTATAAAACCAAAGAGACTGTTACCCCTGGCGTTACATTTGTTGCTGCCCCAGCTGGTATGCTGGGAGTTGGCATCGCAGCCCACCACAAGTTCAAGTCTCTCTGATTCAGCGTACAAGACCAGGTGCTTTAACTCTTGTATCGGCGGCGGGAGTAAGGAGTCAAAGGGAAAGTAAGCTGAGGCAACTATCGTGCGCTTAAGCCTACCATTTTCTCGGTATTGTACGACGATCGCTGACAGATCCGGGCTTGAAATCTGTCTGAGCATGGTGGCATCAAGCAGATTGAAAGCCAGAACACAAGTCCTCGGCCGGATTGATCTTTCATCATAAAAGATTTTGGCCCCCGTGGTTGGACTGAGTCCGTAAATCCTACCGCCTCAAACCCATGGTTGCTGTACAAGTGCAATGAAGGGGGAAGCTTGCAGTTTTGTCAATTTTTTGCTCAAAAGATAATACGAAGCCTTGGCAGGCCGCAAGTTGATCTGGGCAAATCTTATATTTTCAGGCACAGAAACGTCCGGAGTTTATGTCTTTGGATCCCTTTGCAGGGACCCTTTGACAATGTTCGCGTGACCTTAGTGAAATAAACACTATAGGAGAGAATTTCCAAGATGTATCGGATGATTGAGATACACACGAGATACACATGAGATACACATGATATACAACATCACACATTTCAGAGCATAGTAATGCGGCATCTCAAGACTGGAAGAGTTCAAGATTATCAATTAAAAACTGTAACATTTGGCATGACATTAGCATCGTATCTGGCTATACGAACGATGCAACAGTTGGCTGAAGATGAAAAAATATGGCTTTTAGCATCAAAAGCAGTTTTCGAAAACTTTTATGTCGACGATTTTTTGGCAGGCACTGATACAACAACACAAGCGACGGAGTTGCAACGGCAGATAATTCTAATGATGAAGTCAGTGGGGTTCAACTTGCCAAAATGGGCAAGTAACGACAAAAAATTGCTACATAACTTACTATCAGAACATGTAGAACTTTAAAACGTCTTGACCTTTACAGACGCAGAAGCCATTAAAACGTTAAGAATCAAATAATATCTTAAGAGCGATAGTTTTGCGTTTTCATTCAAACCATTGCCGCAAGTCCAAGCCACAACAAAAAGAAGGATCCTGTCAAGAATTGCCTCATTATACGATCCTCTAAGGAGGTTGGCACCTATCATTATTGAAGCAAAACTTTTCACGCAAATGTTATGGATTACTGGAACAGAGTGGGATAACGTTGTATCCAAATCAGTACAAACACACTGGGAAAATTTCATAGACAGTCTAAAACTGTTAGAAAACCTTTCAATGCCAAGATGGGTATCATTCTCATGAGAAGCGCACATTCAAATATCTGGTTTTTGTGATGCATCATCAAGAGCATACGCAGCAGCCATATATTCGTGTAGAACAAGAAAACTGTGTTACCACAACACACTTACCTACCTCCAAAACGCGGGTTGCACCAATCAAGCCGACAACCATTCCAAGACTGGAGTTAAATGGCGCATTATTACTGGTACGATTAATTAAAACAGTAGTCCAAGGGACGCAACTTCAAGACACCCCAATCTATGCCTAGACTGACTCAACGATCGTACTGCATTGGATAAAGCAGCATCCATCAAGATGAAAAACTTATGTGGCCAATAGAGTAATTAAAATTCAGGACAACATAAGCTTTGAAAAGTGCCGCCATGTGTCATCAAAGGACAACCCAGCAGATTTAGCGTCACGAGGTATGTCAACAAGCAAACTCCTCCATAACAACTTATGGTGGCATGGACCTCAGTGGCTCACAAAATCGGAAACGAATTGGCCAGAAAAAAACCCAAGACATTGGCAGCTCGACATTAGTAGAAAGAGAGCCAGTAATAATTAATTTGTTAACCAACATAAAAAACAACATTTTACTTCGGTATTCATCGTTTTCGCGCTTGGTTCTAGTTGTTGCTTTAAGGGGGAAGATACATGTAACTGCTAAAACAAAAACTATTTTTACTATTGCATCAAAGTGTTCGAAATACTCTTAAAATATACCAAAAAAAGTTTTGAAGCGATATTCGTACTAGTTCTTGAGTTATAGCCAGTTATAGACAGCGCGGCGTTCCCCAGGTCGGTGGAGCTTTAGAACTTTAAACGCGTTTTTCTCAAAGTAGTACTTTTTCAATTTCCATACAAGATATCTCAAAAAATATTGAACCTATTCGGCTCAAATTTATATCATATGTACAAAAGAGTATTATCTCATCGTTGAACCTACATTTTCTTGTAATATCGGAAAAATAATTAGTTTACCAATGTTTAAAACGTGATTTTTTTGAAAATAAATCGATTTTTTTTTCAATCTAATATTAATGTAAAAATTTGATTTTTACTAATGTTGGAAGAACAATAGTATTAAACTGGTTTTTTCTAAATTTTATTGATTCACCTGTGAATTATAGATCTCATTAGCATATTTTTTTTTCTCTGAACGTTGCAAGTTTCTCGGAAAACGAGGCTGTTTTTGATGTGTTTTTTTTTTCATTTGCTCGCATCGCCTCCATTTTGTGTTAAAAAGTTATTAAAATAATATTTTCATTTACTATAAGATATGTACTTTGAGGATTTAATATTAAAAATTTTCTGAATAAACAATATATATATTTTAAGTCAATCTGAAATTAGCAATTTCTTTTCCATTTTACATGTATTCCCCCCCTTAATTCAACGCTTTGTATACAATTGCAAAAACGCACAAACTAAAAGATATCAAGCAATATCAACAAGGGAATATAAGCAAGCACAAACCACTATAGTTAAATTGGTACAGATGGCATCATTTCCAGAAGAATACCACAGGTTATTATAAAATCAGCCCATATCAAACAAAAGTAAACTCTTAAGGCTAAATCCAATGGTTGATGAAAATAGAGTAAATCGGGTAGGAGGAAGATTAGAATATGCTCTACTACCTTATGATAGAAGGCATCCAATAATCTTGCCTAGAGACCATCATGTGACGTTGCTTCTAATTGACAAAATCCACATAGAAACAATGCATACGTCACTGGTTTTGAATACTATCAGAAATTCATTTTGGATATTAGATGGCAGACGGACTATAACTACAAGATTGCATCAATGTATCAGGTGCACTCGACATAAGCAAGCAGTCTCCAATCAGTTAATGGGGAACTTGCCGTCAGCCAGGGTTAATATTACAAAACCATTTACAAAGGTCGGAAAAGACTACGCTGGACAAGTGATGATAAAATCATCAACTATTCACAATGCCAAGATTCAAAAGGCATATTTCTGCATTTTTGTGTGCATGGCAACAAAAGCTGTATACATCGAACAGCAGAAGTCTTTGTAGCGGCACTCAAACGATTTAAATCAAGAAGAAGATTGTGCACAGACCTCTACTCAGACTGCGGCGCTAACTTCTTTGGAGGAGAAACACTACTAGAAAGGGACCTACAGCAAGCCATCAAAGAAGCACAACCATTAGCAACGAGATACCTTACATCCAAATTCAAAACCAAGCATATGAATCCTCCAGCACCACCTCATTTTGGCAGACTATGGGAGGCTAGAGTAAAAGCCATAAATAACAACTAACGCCGAACTGTTGGCAATTTGACGCTTACATTTGAAGAATATGCCACTATTCTCGCTCAAATAGAGGCATGTTTGA
>OZ022264.1:124436252-124443752 GCA_963978885.1 Nemotelus pantherinus | reverse complement strand
CTAAATGAATCACTGTTGATCGTTTAAACAGCGTACGCAAACTGTAACAGACCAACAAACTGCAAAGGCTTATGTAGGAAAATTTCGGAATTTTCCATTACTACCCATCCCGTGTCCGGGTTTTTCCAAAATCATTTTATTGCAGTTAACAAGTAGCCTCGCCGATGAGGAACAACGGATGAATAACGAGCATCAAAGTATTTTTAATCTACAGCCGAAAAATAGGGTGGGCTCAAACTTTTGGCCAAGGCTGTATTATATATATATATATATATATATATATATATATGTATATATATATATATATATATATATACATATATATATATATATATATATATATATATATATATATATATATACATATATATATATATATATATATATATATATATATATATATATATATATATATATATATATATATATATATATATATATCTATATATATATATATATGTGTGTATATATATATATATATATATATATATATATATATAAATATATATATATATATATATATATATATATAGTATATATATAGGTCTATATATATATATATATTATATATATATATATATATAATATATATATATATATATATATATATATATATATATATATATATATATATATATATGTTCCAGAATTTCATGCACTAATGCACAGAAATAATATCCCGGAAAACGGAATAATTGAGGTGTGTAGCCGATAACAAAAATATCACTTAGTTCCTGATTCAAACAAAACTTTATTGCAAACAAATTCAAATTCATATAACCAAAAAAAATACAACAATTTTACAATGTCATAGAAATCACTCAATTACAAATACTGTTTTATCAAATTGGTATGAGATTAAAACTACCCTTTGTATATTGTATGATTTATGAGCTTTGTAGTATATCAACATACCATACGAAACGGTTATATCTTGGGGTACCGTACATTATCACTACACAACCTTTAATACACGTGTGGTTTGTTATCGGCTTATTTTACTACACTTCTTACGTTCTATTCAGTTTTTACAAGTGGGTAAGCTAGAATTTGAATTTTGTGTTCAAATAGCCTTATCGGCATGCGTTTACACCTATTTGAAATTCCGGAAGAAAAGGTTAGTAGAAAGATGGGAAGAAAAACAATTAGCATATCTCAAGCATTAGCATACCTTCTAAAACAGGGTCTACAACCCGAAGCTATAGAGCCACATGTGAGTCTCTGAACGATTCCGAGCGGCTCTACGAACGATTCACCGTTGATTTTTTTTCGAATTTAACAACTTCAGAAAATGAAATATGAAATATAAATGCGAAAAAGTTGAACTTGAAATCGTTAATTGAATTAAGTATTGAAGTTTAACAGTATCGAAAAAATGCATGCTTCATACACACATATAAATAACCGAAGAAATTCATTCTATTCTTTTTTCGTTGCTTACTGATTATATTTAAATTTCTTTTTTTTTCCTATTTTGAATGAACATTTTGATATTTGCTTTATCGAAGATAAAAACAACGATAAAATTCGTTTTTACGAAACGAAATACTTCGATATTTTGATTGATGAATTTGAAACGCGTTTTTCTGATTTCAAAAACCATGATCTTGCATTCAAACTTCTCAAAAGTCCATTCGATTTCGATTCAGCAAAAGTTACAGAATTATCGAAAATTTTTATAGTTAAAAAGTCACACCCTGAATTTGATATTGGGTTAATTGCAGAAGAAAGTCATTTGAAAAATTTAACGTACATTGAAATGTGGAAACGATGTTTTTCAGAAAATTTATTTTTAGTTTTGAATGATATGCCAAAATATGTATGCATGTTTAGTTCTACATATGTATGTGAATGTACATTTTTAAGTCTTGTACGCCGTAAGTCAAAATATCGTACTATGATATCTCAGAAGAGCTTGGAATCAGAAATTCGTTGTGAATTGTGCAAGACAGAACCACATTTTTCAAAAATGGCTAAATCCAAAGAATGTTAACCATCTCATTGAAACATTGAATAAAACAAAATAAAGAAGAAACCCTATAAACGTAATTTATAGTTATAAAAAATATGATATTTTTTCAACAAAAGGAAGTGGCTCCTTGAAAGAATTTGGAGCCATTAATTTGGCTCATCCAAAAAAAAGGTTGGAGACCGCTGTTCTAGAATGTGTTGCTTGGTATGAGCCTAATCGCAAATAGACTGATTGTAGAGTTGGCTCTGCCTTTTATTGTGTTTTTTGCTCTCCAACTTAAATAGGGAAATTCTCCACATTTATGATAATCATGAAATTCGAATTTATTATTATTCAAACCTCTAATATTCTTATTTGAGAAGTTGTTGAATTTAATTTTCATTGATTATAAAATGAGCGACGTATTAATTGAATGCTTTTGACTGGAATTGAATAAAATTTCATGTTTCCCATAATTTTATTCTCACAATAAATGGCGGCATGGTTTTCACTTTCGCTTTACTATAAAGTTGGCGGATTATCGTGTATTTCTCTCCTCGGGTCACAAACCTTTGGACTGAGTTGCCCAATCGCATTTGGAATTCTTGGACAGTTGTCGTCGGTCGCAGTTTTTCTAAGTCCTCGATGATTGTGCCATTGATATTGATGGGATCGGTGAATACTGAATGCGTATGTGGAGTTACTTGCATTCTTGTAGTTTGCCTGGATTTTGCGGGTATCCAGCTGATGTCTTCTAGCACCTGAATCCCAGAGCTGGTTGTTGGTGCAGTGGACGGACCTGGCACATTAGCTTCCGCTGATGGGGGAATTTTGTGTTTGGTATCCGTGGGCCGTGTAACTGAAATACATGGGGCCAATTGGACATCATCCCAAATTTGTATTAATTCTTCTGAATTGTTGGTTGACATCTGAAATATCGTATTTAAATTTGTGTAATACTGAACTTATTTTTTAGGAGGGACACCGGTTTTTTTGCAATTGATGAAAATATTCCTGAGAGCACGATGTACAGAATTGTTGCATGATGTGTTGTTAATACTTCCATCTACGAGATATTGACATACTGTCTGCAGTATGTATCGGTTCGGGTACTACGTTGAGCGGTTGTGCAACCAGAAAATATCCAGGTGTCCAGACGAAATTGTCATTTGGATCTTTCTTGACTTGACACAATGGTCTTGAATTCAAACATGCCTCTATTTGAGCGAGAATAGTGGCATATTCTTCGAATGTAAGCGTCAAATTGCCAACAGTTCGGCGTTAGTTGTTATTTATGGCTTTTACTCCAGCCTCCCATAGTCTGCCAAAATGAGGTGGTGCTGGAGGATTCATATGCCAGGTTTTGAATTTGGATGTAAGGTATCTCGTTGCTAATGGTTGTGCTTCTTTGATGGCTTGCTGTAGGTCCCTTTCTAGTAGTGTTTCTCCTCCCAAAGAAGTTAGCGCCGCAGTCTGAGTAGAGGTCTGTGCACAATCTTCTTCTTGATTTAAATAATATATATATGTATATATATATATATATATATATATATATATATATATATATATAAATATATATATATATATATTTATACATATATAAAGATATATATATATATATATATATATATTTATATATATATATATATATATATATATATATATATATATATATATATATATATATATATCTATATATATGTATAAATATATATATATATATATATATATATATATATATATATGTATATATATCTATATATATGTATAAATATATATATATATATATATATATATATATATATATATATATATATATATATATATATATATATATTTATATATATATATATATATATATATATATAATATATATATATATATATATGTATATATATATATATATATATAAAGATATATATATATATATATACATATATATATTTTTTTTTATTTTTTTTTTGCTCTAGGGGGGAAATCCACTTGGATACCAGGTCTGGGCCTCGGTTATGTCGGGCGTTAACCGACTAAAACCCCCCTCTTGCTCTTCGCCCCATCCCCACGGGACTGCCAATCGGTATTACTTCGTGGGCGGGGTCAAGCTTTAGCTGCTCACGGTTCTATTTCTTCTTCTTTCCTTGTCCTCCTTTCGAAGAATTCCGTGTATCTGCGCTACTGCTTTTGTCAACTCGGTCCATGCTGCTTTAGATGTCAGCATCATGTCAATCAGATTTTCTGTCGATAATGACAGGTTTGTGTATCGTTGCAACTTGGCTCTGTATCGGGAAAACCGCGTGCAGTTGAAGAGAATGTGCTCTGGATCTTCTTCGGTCCCGCATGTCGGGCAATTTGGAGAGACATCTAAACCGAAGCGATGTAGGTACTTTCGGTATGCACCATGTCCAGTTAGAAACTGCGTTAGATCGTATGTTACTTCTCCATGTGGGCGTTTGATCCATTTTTGAATATCGGGGATGAGTTTGTAAGTCCATCTGCCAACTGGAACTTGTTCCCATCTTCTTTGCCATGCTTCCTCTTACCTTTGCCGCTCCATCTTTGTGTCGGCGTTTCTGTTTCCGTAGAGTCTCTGCATTTCGGCTGCGAGAATGTCAATTGGCATCATACCTGCTATCGCATATGCCGCTTCTCCCGAAATGGTTCTATATCCCCGAATAACTCTGAGGGCACTAAGTCTATAGGCTGAACATATCTTCTTTTTATTTTGCCTCACTGATAGCTGATGTGCCCACACTGGCGCTGCATACAGTAGAATCGAACTCACAACTCTGGATATCAGGATTCTGCGATTTTGACTTGGCCCTCCGATGTTAGGAAGCATCCTTGCTAGGGCTGCACTGACGTTAGACGCCTTATTGCAGACATGTTCGACGTGGGCTTTAAATTTAAGTCTACTGTCAATCATAACTCCTAGGTACCTAATTGCAGACTTGGATGTAATTTTTTGATCTCCCACAGTGACCTCAAAAGATTCATTTTTACGGCGGCTGCTAATCAATACCGCTTCCGTCTTAGATGCTGCCAGTTTCAACCCTGTATTCTCTAGCCACTGTTTCGTGATGTATACCGCCTCGTCAGCGAGTGATTCGACCTCATCTGACTTTTCAGCAGATACCAACACTACTATGTCATCAGCAAACCCAATTATCGTTGCCTCCGACGGGAGCCTCAGATTTAGCACGTCATTGTACATGATATTCCAAAGCAGAGGCCCCAATACGGATCCTTGTGGGACACCGGCTGTTACGTCGTAAGTCTTTGGTCCTTCTTCGGAATCATACCACAGTGCTCTGTCCCTCAAGTATTCGCATACTATCCTAGCGAGGTAAGAAGGGACTCTAAGTTGAAGTAGTTTCTCCACTATTCGGTTCCAATTCGCTGTGTTGAACGCGTTTTTAACATCAAGTGTTATAAGTGCACAGTATTTGCGTGATGCCCCGCGTGCTTCGATTGCGGTCCTTGCGAATTCCATAACCGATATGATGGCGTCCACTGCCGAGCGCGCTTTGCGGAAGCCGAATTGTCGTTCCGACAGTCCACCATTGTTTTCCACAGCTGATACAAGTCTGTTGTGTATTAGGCGTTCCAGCATTTTTCCCATCACATCCAACAGGCAGATAGGGCGGTACGATGTCGGTTCGCCAACGGGTTTCTTGGGCTTTGGCAGCAAGACAAGTTTTTGTTTTTTCCAGCAGCTTGGGAAAGTTTGTTCAGTCAAGCATGCGTTAAAAACACTTATAAATAGATCAGGCTTCAGTTTCACTGCGACCTTTAGGCATTTGTTGGTGATACCGTCCAACCCCGGTGCTTTGTTGTCCTTGAGTCGACTGCAAACCTCCAATAGTTCCATTTCAGTCACTGGGGGTATCTCACTCACGGATCCTTGCGGGACTGTTCGAAAGTTTTCCTGATGACGAGGAAAAAGTGTGCATACAATCTTCTCGAGGAGAGCTGGGCAGCTTACTTGTGGTGATCTCAAACACTTAATACGTGACATGACGGCTCGATACGCTCCACCCCATGGGTCAACGTTTGCTTCTTCGCAAAGCTGTTTGAAGCATGCATTTTTGCTACTGCGTATGGCGAGTTGAAACCTTTTTCTCGCTTGTTGGTATTCTTGCTGAAGCACCTCATAGTTGGGTCGGTTTACGCCGCGTTGGCTTTTTCTCCTCGCCTTCAGGCACTCAGTGCGAAGTCGGCTTAGCTCCTCCGTCCACCAGTAGTTTGGCCTGTGATATGACACCGGTTTTCGCCTCGGCATTGAAGCATCACACGCACGCGTTATCAGCTCGATTACCCTTCGAGCCTTCTCCGCAGCTGTTCCTCGAGGCATATCGCTTTGCAAGATCATTTCCGAGAATGTTATTTCGTCGAATTTGCGGACTGACCAAACTTTACCAACAGTCTTGGCTTTTCGCTGAGATCGGCTTTCTAGCCTGTGTCCGGTTTCGAATATGATGGATTGGTGATCGCTGTGTGTATAATGTTCTGATACCCGCCATACTATATCTGCTGCAATTGATGGACTCGCGAACGTAAGGTCAATAATTGAACTCAACCCTCGGCTTCGAAAAGTAGGTATGTTGCCGGTATTCATTAAGACTACGTCCAGCTGAGAGAAAGCTTCCATAAGGACGCGGCCTCGAGCGTTGGTGCTTCGGCTGCCCCACTCGGTTGCCCATGAATTGAAATCGCCAGCTATAATGTGCGGTGTGTGTTGTTTTGCATTTATTACCAGCCTATCCAGTAGTTGTTGAAACTGGTTAATAGTCGAGTTGCAAGAGGCATAGCAGCTGTACACGTAACATCCTCTTATCTTTGCCCACACAAAACCGTCTTCACTCTCAGTCATGGTTTCTTGGAATGACGTTCCTCCGCAAACCCAGATGGCCGCCCGACTGGTTCTATCTCGAACCCAGATATGTTCACGCAGGTTTCTGTATTGTTCACTCACTATGGCTACCTCTATCTTCATCTCATTAATATTTTGGGAGAGCAGATCTTGGGCTGCCGCACAGTGTTTGAGATTTAGTTGGATGAATCTCATTTTCGATTTACGAGCGCTCTTCTAAAAACTGGGCATCGACTACTACCAGCAACGTGCTTGGAATCACCCTCCTTTGTGTGATCGCAGAAGAAGCATTTCGGGTCCTTCGTGCACTCCTTTAAAAAGTGCCCTTTTTCACCGCATCGTCGGCACATTTTTGATCGGTCATGTTCGCTTTTGCACGCTTTAGCGAAGTGACCATACTCCAAGCACTTGAAGCAACGTTTTAGTTGAATTTGCGCCCGCAGTCGACAAACAACCCATCCAATTTTTACCTTTCCCGCTGCTAGTAACTCGTTCGCCTGCACTACCGGGAGACAAATTGTGGCCGCTTGAGCACCGCCGTAGGTCTTCCTCAGCGATATGACAGCATCTTCCCTCAAATCGTTGAAATTAAACTGTCGCACTAATGCCGCACGGATATCTTCCTTTGTGGTGATTTCGTCGAGATCTCTTACTTCCACTTTGGTCAGATCACACTTAG
>OZ022264.1:124421252-124426252 GCA_963978885.1 Nemotelus pantherinus | reverse complement strand
ACAGAACCACATTTTTCAAAAATGGCTAAATCCAAAGAATGTTAACCATCTCATTGAAATATTGAATAAAACAAAATAAAGAAGAAACCCTATAAACGTAATTTATAGTTATAAAAAATATGATATTTTTTCAACAAAAGGAAGTGGCTCCTTGAAAGAATTTGGAGCCATTAATTTGGCTCATCCAACAAAAAGGTTGGAGACCGCTGTTCTAGAATGTGTTGCTTGGTATGAGCCTAATCGCAAATAGACTGATTGTAGAGTTGGCTCTGCCTTTTATTGTGTTTTTTGCTCTCCAACTTAAATAGGGAAATTCTCCACATTTATGATAATCATGAAATTCGAATTTATTATTATTCAAACCTCTAATATTCTTATTTGAGAAGTTGTTGAATTTAATTTTCATTGATTATAAAATGAGTGACGTATTAATTGAATGCTTTTGACTGGAATTGAATAAAATTTCATGTTTCCCATAATTTTATTCTCACAATAAATGGCGGCATGGTTTTCACTTTCGCTTTACTATAAAGTTGGCGGATTATCGTGTATTTCTCTCCTCGGGTCACAAACCTTTGGACTGAGTTGCCCAATCGCATTTGGAATTCTTGGACAGTTGTCGTCGGTCGCAGTTTTTCTAAGTCCTCGATGATTGTGCCATTGATATTGATGGGATCGGTGAATACTGAATGCGTATGTGGAGTTACTTGCATTCTTGTAGTTTGCCTGGATTTTGCGGGTATCCAGCTGATGTCTTCTAGCACCTGAATCCCAGAGCTGGTTGTTGGTGCAGTGGACGGACCTGGCACATTAGCTTCCGCTGATGGGGGAATTTTGTGTTTGGTATCCGTGGGCCGTGTAACTGAAATACATGGGGCCAATTGGACATCATCCCAAATTTGTATTAATTCTTCTGAATTGTTGGTTGACATCTGAAATATCGTATTTAAATTTGTGTAATACTGAACTTATTTTTTAGGAGGACACCGGTTTTTTTGCAATTGATGAAAATATTCCTGAGAGCACGATGTACAGAATTGTTGCATGATGTGTTGTTAATACTTCCATCTACGAGATATTGACATACTGTCTGCAGTATGTATCGGTTCGGGTACTACGTTGAGCGGTTGTGCAACCAGAAAATATCCAGGTGTCCAGACGAAATTGTCATTTGGATCTTTCTTGACTTGACACAATGGTCTTGAATTCAAACATGCCTCTATTTGAGCGAGAATAGTGGCATATTCTTCGAATGTAAGCGTCAAATTGCCAACAGTTCGGCGTTAGTTGTTATTTATGGCTTTTACTCCAGCCTCCCATAGTCTGCCAAAATGAGGTGGTGCTGGAGGATTCATATGCCAGGTTTTGAATTTGGATGTAAGGTATCTCGTTGCTAATGGTTGTGCTTCTTTGATGGCTTGCTGTAGGTCCCTTTCTAGTAGTGTTTCTCCTCCAAAGAAGTTAGCGCCGCAGTCTGAGTAGAGGTCTGTGCACAATCTTCTTCTTGATTTAAATAATATATATATGTATATATATATATATATATATATATATATATATATATATATATATAAATATATATATATATATATTTATACATATATAAAGATATATATATATATATATATATATATTTATATATATATATATATATATATATATATATATATATATATATATATATATATATATATATCTATATATATGTATAAATATATATATATATATATATATATATATATATATATATGTATATATATCTATATATATGTATAAATATATATATATATATATATATATATATATATATATATATATATATATATATATATATATATTTATATATATATATATATATATATATATATATATATATATATATATATATATGTATATATATATATATATATATATATAAAGATATATATATATATATATACATATATATATTTTTTTTATTTTTTTTTTGCTCTAGGGGGGAAATCCACTTGGATACCAGGTCTGGGCCTCGGTTATGTCGGGCGTTAACCGACTAAAACCCCCCTCTTGCTCTTCGCCCCATCCCCACGGGACTGCCAATCGGTATTACTTCGTGGGCGGGGTCAGCTTTAGCTGCTCACGGTTCTATTTCTTCTTCTTTCCTTGTCCTCCTTTCGAAGAATTCCGTGTATCTGCGCTACTGCTTTTGTCAACTCGGTCCATGCTGCTTCAGATGTCAGCATCATGTCAATCAGATTTTCTGTCGATAATGACAGGTTTGTGTATCGTTGCAACTTGGCTCTGTATCGGGAAAACCGCGTGCAGTTGAAGAGAATGTGCTCTGGATCTTCTTCGGTCCCGCATGTCGGGCAATTTGGAGAGACATCTAAACCGAAGCGATGTAGGTACTTTCGGTATGCACCATGTCCAGTTAGAAACTGCGTTAGATCGTATGTTACTTCTCCATGTGGGCGTTTGATCCATTTTTGAATATCGGGGATGAGTTTGTAAGTCCATCTGCCAACTGGAACTTGTTCCCATCTTCTTTGCCATGCTTCCTCTGACCTTTGCCGCTCCATCTTTGTGTCGGCGTTTCTGTTTCCGTAGAGTCTCTGCATTTCGGCTGCGAGAATGTCAATTGGCATCATACCTGCTATCGCATATGCCGCTTCTCCCGAAATGGTTCTATATCCCCGAATAACTCTGAGGGCACTAAGTCTATAGGCTGAACATATCTTCTTTTTATTTTGCCTCACTGATAGCTGATGTGCCCACACTGGCGCTGCATACAGTAGAATCGAACTCACAACTCTGGATATCAGGATTCTGCGATTTTGACTTGGCCCTCCGATGTTAGGAAGCATCTTGCTAGGGCTGCACTGGCGTTAGACGCCTTATTGCAGACATGTTCGACGTGGGCTTTAAATTTAAGTCTACTGTCAATCATAACTCCTAGGTACCTAATTGCAGACTTGGATGTAATTTTTTGATCTCCCACAGTGACCTCAAAAGATTCATTTTTACGGCGGCTGCTAATCAATACCGCTTCCGTCTTAGATGCTGCCAGTTTCAACCCTGTATTCTCTAGCCACTGTTTCGTTATGTATACCGCCTCGCCAGCGAGTGATTCGACCTCATCTGACTTTTCAGCAGATACCAACACTACTATGTCATCAGCAAACCCAATTATCGTTGCCTCCGACGGGAGCCTCAGATTTAGCACGTCATTGTACATGATATTCCAAAGCAGAGGCCCCAATACGGATCCTTGTGGGACACCGGCTGTTACGTCGTAAGTCTTTGGTCCTTCTTCGGAATCATACCACAGTGCTCTGTCCCTCAAGTATTCGCATACTATCCTAGCGAGGTAAGAAGGGACTCTTAGTTGAAGTAGTTTCTCCACTATTCGGTTCCAATTCGCTGTGTTGAACGCGTTTTTAACATCAAGTGTTATAAGTGCACAGTATTTGCGTGATGCCCCGCGTGCTTCGATTGCGGTCCTTGCGAATTCCATAACCGATATGATGGCGTCCACTGCCGAGCGCGCTTTGCGGAAGCCGAATTGTCGTTCCGACAGTCCACCATTGTTTTCCACAGCTGATACAAGTCTGTTGTGTATTAGGCGTTCCAGCATTTTTCCCATCACATCCAACAGGCAGATAGGGCGGTACGATGTCGGTTCGCCAACGGGTTTCTTGGGCTTTGGCAGCAAGACAAGTTTTTGTTTTTTCCAGCAGCTTGGGAAAGTTTGTTCAGTCAAGCATGCGTTAAAAACACTTATAAATAGATCAGGCTTCAGTTTCACTGCGACCTTTAGGCATTTGTTGGTGATACCGTCCAACCCCGGTGCTTTGTTGTCCTTGAGTCGACTGCAAACCTCCAATAGTTCCATTTCAGTCACTGGGGGTATCTCACTCACGGATCCTTGCGGGACTGTTCGAAAGTTTTCCTGATGACGGGGAAAAAGTGTGCATACAATCTTCTCGAGGAGAGCTGGGCAGCTTACTTGTGGTGATCTCAAACACTTAATACGTGACATGACGGCTCGATACGCTCCACCCCATGGGTCAACGTTTGCTTCTTCGCAAAGCTGTTTGAAGCATGCATTTTTGCTACTGCGTATGGCGAGTTGAAACCTTTTTCTCGCTTGTTGGTATTCTTGCTGAAGCACCTCATAGTTGGGTCGGTTTACGCCGCGTTGGCTTTTTCTCCTCGCCTTCAGGCACTCAGTGCGAAGTCGGCTTAGCTCCTCCGTCCACCAGTAGTTTGGCCTGTGATATGACACCGGTTTTCGCCTCGGCATTGAAGCATCACACGCACGCGTTATCAGCTCGATTACCCTTCGAGCCTTCTCCGCAGCTGTTCCTCGAGGCATATCGCTTTGCAAGATCATTTCCGAGAATGTTATTTCGTCGAATTTGCGGACTGACCAAACTTTACCAACAGTCTTGGCTTTTCGCTGAGATCGGCTTTCTAGCCTGTGTCCGGTTTCGAATATGATGGATTGGTGATCGCTGTGTGTATAATGTTCTGATACCCGCCATACTATATCTGCTGCAATTGATGGACTCGCGAACGTAAGGTCAATAATTGAACTCAACCCTCGGCTTCGAAAAGTAGGTATGTTGCCGGTATTCATTAAGACTACGTCCAGCTGAGAGAAAACTTCCATAAGGACGCGGCCTCGAGCGTTGGTGCTTCGGCTGCCCCACTCGGTTGTCCATGAATTGAAATCGCCAGCTATAATGTGCGGTGTGTGTTGTTTTGCATTTATTACCAGCCTATCCAGTAGTTGTTGAAACTGGTTAATAGTCGAGTTGCAAGAGGCATAGCAGCTGTACACGTAACATCCTCTTATCTTTGCCCACACAAAACCGTCTTCACTCTCAGTCATGGTTTCTTGGAATGACGTTCCTCCGCAAACCCAGATGGCCGCCCGACTGGTTCTATCTCGAACCCAGATATGTTCACGCAGGTTTCTGTATTGTTCACTCACTATGGCTACCTCTATCTTCATCTCA
>OZ022264.1:124396252-124416252 GCA_963978885.1 Nemotelus pantherinus | reverse complement strand
CATCTGAAACCTCTGATTTGCCAAAGAAGCGTTTCTGGCCTACTGGTGTTTTATGAAAGAGTTTATAAAAACAACGTTTAGAAATATTTAGCAAAGACTGGTGAAGAGAAATCGTACTTAGAATGAAAAAATTGTCACAAAGCTTACTATACTATACTATATTTATTTTCCAGAGCTAAGAACCAAAGCCCATGAGCTGAAAATTTCCTCAACTATTGCGTATGACAACAAAAAATACTAACTGAGTTCCAGAGCTAAGAACCAAAGCCCATGAGCTGAAAATTTCCTCAACTATTGCGTATGACAACAAAAAATACTAACTGAAACCTGGCTGACTGGTGATATTCAACGACGAAGTTTAACCTCTTTTTATTGTCTTCCACAAAGATTGTAGTCGCGCTCAGTCAGTGTTTATCTGGCTCAGTCAGTGTTTATCTGGCAGTGTTTTTGTTGCTGTTTGCAATACACTTAGTTTGAACTCCGATACCGACATCGTGCCCTCTTCGCCTGTTAAACGCATCCTTTTTTGTATATATGTTACTCCATCAACTCCAGCACCTCTTTCCTCAATTTATTTACCATATAAGATTCCTACTGTAGTTTATGGAGATATTTACGGAGATCTTTTCGTTTCTTAACACCTACTACCTCAACTCTCACGGTGAAAGTGCAGGTTCAATGGAATTTGAACGTTGCACAAAGGTGCACTTAGGTGCAGACATGATGTCAACAAAAAATAATGAAGATAGGAGTGTCCAAATTCTGCAGTACACGAGTATCCAGTTTGTTGGAATGCAGTGCTTGATATAAGAGAATAAACGATACACGAAATAAGAATAGCTACATGATATTGGATTTACCTCGGCGCCAGATATGTCCAGACATATTTCAGAAATATATCCAAATCATTTTAGAAATATTTCCGACATATTTGCGTACAGTCTCGGTCCGTTCCGGCTTCACATCTCCAAGAAGTTCATTCATGATTAGCAGCAAAAAGAGCTGAAATCAGAGTTGACGCTTTTGAAACTGCATATCTCGTCAAAATCAACAAGTAAAACGGGTCAATGCGACCATCTATGCAGCTCTTTTCTATTTTCGTTATAAGTATCACAGCCATACCTAACTATAATACTTTTCTCGGTCCCTTACAAGTTACTTTTTCACACAAATAATGCAATTCACATAAAATTTGCATTCATAACGGCAGTACAGTATCGAAATGATGTCACACCTTTGAGTGATTCAACAGCTGATCAATGCCAATTATCTTTAACCCTTTGGCGCTGGTTTGGCACTATTTGGCGCTATTAGTGCGTCCAAAACCAAGTTTTGCAAAAATGAAGTTAACAAAATGAATTTTGAACGTGTTTTAAATGTAAATCGGGTAATGTTTTGGAATTTTTAAACCTCATGTGTGCGCTAGGTGCCTAAAAAGAGATCGGAAAAATTTGAAAATTTTTAAATTGCGATAGCATTTGACACATCCATCAAATCATTATGAAACTTTCAGGACATATTGATACTTTTTAGTTGTAAATGTGTGTTGCCTTCAATGACCATGCTGGTAGCCCTGTAGCAGGTGCAGGCGCTGAAAGTGAAAATGTTCAAATCATCGAATCTCCTGAAAAATTGTAGCTTTTGGAAAAAATGCAACTAATATATAAATCCTTTGCTTTGTTAACATAGCCAAAATAAACCTTTTGAAATTTTACAACGCGCAAGAATGGTAACCATTCCCCAATTTACCTAAAAATTTTAACATAAAAATTTTCTGTTCACGGGAACTCACGACCCAATTATCAGATACAGTTAAAATTTACGAAATGTAATAACTTTAAGTACGGCCACGTCTGATAGAAGTTATTTTGAAATTCCGGTAATTCTGTGCCAGTGGTGCCATCTTGAAAAATCACTAAGAAAAATAACCGCTTCTAGCCCTATAGATTCTGCTTCAGTCATTCGATTTGGACGAAATTCACACAGTAGGTTAGATTTACTCCTAACCACGTCTAGTTGAAAAATTCGGTTGGAGCGGCCAGCTTTGGTTATTTATGTGTCTCATATTTTGAAAATTCGCTGAGGAAAATTAAGTTCTGTCAAAACCAAGTTGTTTCACTCAGTTTGTGTGTATGCAATGAGAATGCCGAATGATTTTGGGACTAAGAAGCAATAGGTTTATCAACAATTGAGAAAAGCTATTCTAATAGCTTAATCGAAATAAAGAAAATCAACGATCGCTATTCTGTGTCTCTTCATTGGAAAAGTAATTGCGGCTCATTAAATGATAACAAAGCTGTTGCATTACTCCGATTAAAAAGTTTGATTTGGAAGCTAATCCGCGAAAATAAATTGACGGAATACGACACATGTATGTTTCGTAATGAACTTAACGAGCCTGTTCCTAATTTTCTGCCTGATATGTGGGGCATTTCACGTGAAGCGGACAACGAAAAAAAATCGACGTTCTGGATTTCGTTCATATTGTGCATAATGGTACTTCTAGAAGATATGAATGTGGATGCACAAGTTTTTGTTTCTATGAGGTTTAGTTGCCGAGTTATGGGCTTCTGAATAATTGACGAAATTGATAAAAGGTTTTTTTGGAAGCGGATTCTGAGATTCAAAACAAACTCTAATAAACATTAAACATAATGATTGGTATAGAAAATTAGCTGTTCTTTTTAATTTTGAAATTAGATTTGAAAAATAATTTTTTTTCCTGTGTGGAACCGGAAATAGACACTTTAACTCGTAATTTGAATAATTTGGACCAGGTTAATTTTGTTTATTTTTATAACAAAACAAAGCTTAAAGTATACTTATTTTATCATAAAAGTTTTAGAATGGGATGGGCTGTAGTTTAGGAGGTAGGTGAATTTCAATACATAAAAGTCGCATGGAACGTGGTACCGAGAGCTTGCTTAGGAAAGCTAGTTGGCTCGAAAACAAAAATTGATTTGAAATGTGATTAGTAACGCCATCTTTTATTTGAAAAATGTTTTATTTTCCCATAAAAACCCAATTAAAATATATGACGCATATATAATATATTTGACGTCAAGCCAATTCAAATTTTCCGTTATTTTTCGAGTTACTGCTCAACGTTTGCAATGACTATTACTTTCGTTGATAAGCTAAAGAGTCGTTATTATGTGTATTATGTCTCCGTTCGGCTATCGATGTTTCAACCCATTCGATTTGAAGTTTCATCGGAAGGCTAATGACCTAAGAAAAATTCCAAGAATATTAGCAGAAAATAAATTATGTCGAATCTGCAGGGAAAAACTAATCGTAGAAACACCTCTAGTTATTAAAAAAAAGAACTAGTTTAAGAAACGAGAGTAAAATTGTAAAAATTGTGAAATAAATTCATTTTTCCATACACAAGTACCTTTTTTTCACTAAGTAAATCAGCATTAGCAACTTTTAATATTTTATCTTCTATATATAAGTGACACAAGTGATATATAATAGTTTTACTACAAATATTTTGGTTTCACACTCACTACCTATCATAATCAAGCTCCCGGTACCATGCTCCATGCGACTTTTATGTATTGAAATTCACCTACCTCCTAAACTACTGGCCATCCCATTCTAAAACTTTTATGATAAAATAAGTATACTTTAAGCTTTGTTTTGTTATAAAAATAAACAAAATTAACCTGGTCCAAATTATTCAAATTACGAGTTAAAGTATCTATTTCCGGTTCCACACAGGAAAAAAAATTTATTTTTCAAATCTAATTTCAAAATTAAAAAGAACAGCTAATTTTCTATACCAATCATTATGTTTAATGTTTTTTAGATTTTATTTTGAATCTCAGAATCCGCTTTCAAAAAAACCTTTTATCAATTTTGTCAATTATTCAGAAGCCCATAACTCGGCAACTAAACCTCATAGAAACAAAAACTTGTGCATCCACATTCATATCTTCTAGAAGTACCATTATGCACAATATGAACGAAATCCAGAACGTCGATTTTTTTTCGTTGTCCGCTTCACGTGAAATGCCCCATGTTTAAAATTTTATTGAATTTTCGTTGCGAAAAAATAACCTTGACAGCAGATATTAAGAAAGCTTTTATGCAAATTTTGTTGAATTCAGCTGATAGAGATGGTCACCGGTTTTTATGGTTTTCTGATGAAATATCCGTTGATGGTGATCTTCCAACGATTTTGTCCTATCGAATGACTTTAGTTACTTTTAGTTACATTATGTCTAGCCCTTTTCTGTTTGGAGCGACCTTTCGCCAAATATTGCAAGACAGTAAAAAAATTTATCCAAATCTAATTGAAAAACTTAAAGATTCGTTGTATATGTATGACCTAATAATTAGTTGCGGTAATGAGCTAGAAGCTATTGAAATTTCTAGAGATGCTCGTGCAATCTTTAAAAGCGCCAGTATGAACCTGCGTAAATGATCAGCTAATAGTGAACTTGTACGTTCTCAAATAGGTGTATCCAGTTCAGAGTCGCAGCTCAAAAAGGTTTTGGGATAATGGTGGTGTCTTTCTACAGACGAGCTGATAGTTGATGTTGACAATACAAAGAGTGAGATAAAAGCATGTTAAATAAAGCTAACTATGCGCAAATTACTTAAAGGTGTTTCAAAAATATTCTATCCTTTAGGGCAATTAGGTCCTCGGGTTGTCAAGTTAAAAATAATGTTTCAAAATGCCTGGCGCTAGCAATATAATTGGGATGACGAATTACATACCGAAACAAAAAATTCTATCAATGCCTGGATATCTGATACTGATGCCTTGAACGAGTTATCTATTCCAAGATGTTTAAATAAATTTAAAAACACTATCCGCTACGAAGTACACATTTTTGTTGATGCCAGTCCTCAAGCTTATGGAGCAGTGGAGCATGGAGCACGAACTATATCGGAAGATGGGCAAATAGCTTCTCTATTTATCTGTTCTAAAACCAAATCGCACCTCTCAGAGCTGATACTTAGAATCAATTAACTATTCCAAAGCTAAAACTTACTGCTGCGTTAATTGGTGCGCGCTTGCTCGAATGCTTCGGAAAAATTGGAGGATGAAATTCGACGAGAAAGTTTTGTGACCCGATTCGAAAATTGCATTTTTTGGATTCTAGGATCAAAACGTCAAAATCCGCCCTATGTTGACCATCGAGTAAAGGATATAAGATCCATTTCAGATATCAAATGTTGGAAATATTGTCCTGGAATTAATAATCTGGCAGATTTAGTCACGCGCGGATTTAAGGCTAAGAAGCTTGTCCATTCTTTTCTGTGGAAAGTGGGCCTTCATGGTCAAGATAAAATAATAGTTACTAGCCAAAAATAACTATCAATACTGAAATGACTTTATCTTCTTCAACTGAAGACGATTTAAGTTTATTGTTAAAAGCTACAGAAAAGGAAACGTTTATCGAACCAAGGAAATATTGCGGGTAACAGCATATGTATATCGAGCAATCAATCTATTTAAGCAAAAACCATCTCACATCAGATGCTTATTAGCAGAAGAACTTCAAAAATCATGGATTAAAGATACGCAAACCTGATTGTGGTCACACGAAATCGCATTATTGCGTCAAAAGAAAAATATTCCGTTAAGTTCCTAAAGTTTAACGTTGAATCCAATTCTGGATCAAAGGATGGGAATTTTACGCGTTGGAAGCCGCCTTCGATTCCTGTTAGCGATCGAAGAAATATTTCACCCAATAATATTACCAAAATCATCTTAAACAACGAGGTGAATAGTTATGGATATACATGAAAAATCATTTCACACTGGTGCTTCTACAACTTTAACGATTTTGCGCCAAAAATATTGCGTTGTAAAAGGACGACAGTTAGTGCGGTCAGTTATGAGGAGATGTTTAATTTGTAAGGTACTGAATGGTAGAGCGGCATCTCAACCCTTTGCGCCGATTCGTCGTGAGATGATCACTCTGTCAATACCATTTGAAACCACTGGTTTGGATTTTGGTGGTCCTTTATATATGGTGGAGAGCTCTAATTGAAAAAAGGTGTATATTTTATTGTTCACTTGTGCTGCTGTACGTGCCATCCATTTGGAAGTTACCTGCGATTTAGCAACGGAAAGTTGTCTGAGAGCAATTAGGCGATTCATAGCCAGACGCGGTGTACCTTGGGTAATTTATTCTGACAACGCAACTACATTTAAGAAAGCGGCAGCCAAAATAAAATAGCTTTGCATTGTAACTAACAATGAACTTTTTCATGGGTTTTTCAGAGATAACTTGGAAGTTCATAGTGGAACGTGCTTAGTGGAACGTGCTCCTTGGTGGGGCGATTTTTGGCAACGAGTTATAACTGTCGTCAAAAATGCATTGAAGACAGCAGTAGGTCGATCAACATTGAACTTGGAGCAATTGCAGACTTTAACAACGGAGGTAAAAGGCGTTGTAAATTCACGACCTTGAACATATTTATCGGAAGATCCATTTGATTTATCCCCGTTAATGCCTGCCCACTTTCTCCCATGCTCCTACTATGACGATGAAGATAAAAATCAGCCACATGAGCTTTCTGCCAATAAGCTTCAAAAATACTGGAAAGAGCGATTACGCAGCATATCGATTTTCAAGAAACGATGGTATAAGGAATATGTACTACAGTTAAGAAGTTTACATCTTCAGAGCCCGAAAAAGTCGTCAAATTAAGTGGTCGATGACGTCGTTTTATTGCAGGATGTGTCGCCACCGCGTACCTTGTGGCACTTAGCTGTAAAAGAAGAATTATTTCCTGGACGCGACAATAAAGTACGAGTGTGCCAAGTCAGACTCTCGGACGGATCCAGCTTCTAGAGGCCTATCCAGCTTCTCTACCCACTACAAATATGTTCACATAACCGGCCGCCGGAAGATGTTCCAAATTAAATTGTTAATTTTGTATTCCAGTAAATACGTAAATGAATTTATCATAATGTTCTGCTTTTGTTTGTATTTATTCTCTTTGTATGTATAAATTACTTTGAATTTGATATTGAATTGTTACTACTACTACTCTCATACTTTACTTAACATAACTCAGTTACTCAGCATTCTTTGAACCTTTGATAATAAACGTGCTGCGTCTTACTTGACCAATTTCCCGGTGCCTAATATTATTTGAGTCTAATTTGCGGGAAAATAGCCTTGATAGCGGATGTCGAGAAAGCTTTTATGCTACTGTGGATAAACCTATTGCTTCTAAGTCCCAAAATCTTTTGGATTCCCATTGCGTACACACAAACTGAGTCAAGCAACTTGGTTTTGACAGCTCGGATACTCGCTTCACACAGGGCCCTGCAATGTCCAACCACATTTGGCTTCAATAGCTGTTAGCCTGTTTGATAAACGCACAAACTTGCCAGTAACAATTTCCCAGTAAACATCAGCGCCAATAAGTATCCTTATGCTATCTTCAATATCGCCGTGATTAACCGAGTCGACCCAAAATAGTTCGGCACACAGTGCGCCTTTTATTTTAGGTGCCGGCAAGACATCAGCGCAAATATCCGGTACTTCCACCGATTCAAAAGTTACTGTGGTAGCGTCTTCATATTGACCTTTTAATATCAGCCTAACACAATTATATGATTTGCTGGAATTTAGCACAACAGTCCTGAATGGAATGACACTTTAACCACGAGTTCCGATTACAGGCAGATTCAGTTTCTTAGAAACACTTTCTTTTATAAAACTAAGCTGACTACCTCCACCTATTACCATACGAATAAATAATGCTTTGGATTTTTTAGTCCTCGAGGCAAACACACATGCAGTTTGCAAATATACATGTTTTTCTCTTAGTCGCAGCATATAAATTTAAAACAGGTACATTCGCTGCTACGATGGAATTGAGCGAACTGGCATCTGCTTTACTACCACTTAAAGAACTCTGATTTGTTAGTGTTTGCCTTTTTGAGACATAATTTGGATCACACATTCTTGTGGCGTGGCGGTTTTTACAATTTCTGCAAACAATCTTTTTCACTTTACAGTTAGCTCTTCAAATTATGATCACGCTTGCAACAGCGGTAACAGCGCCTGTCTTGTTTAAGCATTAATTTTCTTTCTTCCAGTGATTTGAGAGAATCGCACTCTTTCGTTTGATAAACAGAAGATTCAAAAAAAGCAAATTTCAATTGTTCCTGCAAACAATTCAACTGCAGTTTTAATAATTATTTTATTTCTCAACCAAGCAAGGTACAAACTAAAGCTTCGAATAAGCTTGCGAATGTATGTGAACTGGCCTTTGTATTACGTAAATTTGGCTGCGACTGCGCGGCTTTCTCCAACGATTCAATTTCTCTTTTTAAAAATTTGAGTAATGATTTAACCTGCTTGTCACCAATACATTTCAGTGAAGATGAACACGCCGTAACAACAGAAATCGAATTTCTTTCATCTTTGTATTGTCACTACACTATTCAATTCTCTCATGTAGGTTATTGTAATAGCGATGAAATTCAACTCTTAAATCGTTCGGCAAGCAACGTAAGAGAACACTTTTTAACATGACGCAATAACTAGATGTTGGTATACCGAGATTTTTAAACAAATGTGTGGCTGTTATCACTGTATTGTAGAGTTTGCTAAGCCCAGATATATCAGATTTGTAGGCAATAGAAAGAACAACCAGCAGTTCCTGCATTGTATTATCAACTATTTTTTCTGTATTGCCATATTTTTTTTTGAGCAGCAATATAGCGCTCTCATAGCATGCCTCTGACGGAGTGAAGCCCGATATTGTATCAGCCGCTTTACCACATAAAGCTGATTCCAAATAATTGCACTTATCAATTATTGAGAGCAGGTTATTCTCATGAACCATCGTTCTGAATTGCTCCCAGAACGGGAGCTAGTTCTTATAGTCTCCTGAGAATTTTTTCAGCTGTAATTTATGCAATTTTGTAGCGTTATTAAATTGCCTGGATATCAATGCAACAGGTTTAGCTGCAGCGTTTTCAGCTGATCCCGTTAGCTTTTCTTGGATTCTGTTCACCTTTTTTAAGCATAGTTTGACAGGCGTCATGGAGGAAATAGCTTTATCAAAATATTCTGCTGCGTTTTTTGCTTCGTTATCACAATCTTCCGACTTGATGGTGTTTCGTATCTCCTGATTGGCTTTTTCTAAATTTGTATGCGCTACCTTTAAACGTTCTAGACATACAACCAAGTCTTCCTGAATCGTTTCTTACTTCTCTAAATCATCATTAGGTATTTCCATAGATTGAAGGTAGTCTAAAATGTTTTTTCTTTAATTTGGTCACCTGACCACGAAATGCAGCTCAAGATGCGGCGTCTATCACGATCGCTAATCCAACGTAGCGTTTACTTACGTTTCTCGATTCATTTACACCATATACTCCCGGGTGTCAGCACCATTAAATTAAACTCAAATAGTATTAGGCACCGGGAATATGGTTAAGTAAGACGCAGCCTGGTTATAAACACACGTTTATTATCAAAGGTTCAAAGAAGACTGAGTAATTGAGTTATGTTAAGTACAATATGAGAGTAGTAGAGTAACAGTTCAATATAAAATTCAGAGTAATTTGTATATACAAAGAGAATAGATACAAACAAAAGTAGAACATTCTGATGAATTCATTTACGTATTTACTGGAATGCTAGATTTACAATTTAATTTTGAACAAGCTCTTTCCCTATAGTTTCCAGTACAATTATAACGGAATTCAAATGGCAAATTTAAGTTATATTATTCAATATTCAGTAGAAATTTAGTTGGAAAACAATAATAGGGTTGCTGTTTCTGTATTTTTTGTTAAATCTTTTTTTAGCGATTCTATCAAAGAATTTTCAAATCGGAGTGATCTGAAAGTGAAAATAAATACCAAACATGAAAATCTTGAAAATTTGAAAACTTTTGCGAATGGTCACACAAAATTTCTTTGCATCCCTATAACTTTCAATGCAGTGATCAGATCAATACGAAATTAGCAGAGCAGGTTGACTTCAACTTGAGGCAGATGCGACATACTTTCTGCTTCAGTTCTAGCAAGGGGCTGCCAGCACGAGTCATTTTAGTTCTTATTGTACTAATAAATGCTTGCATTAAGTATTTCCATCGCGGAAAATTGCAATGAAAATAAGTAAACAATGTTTAAATTTTCTCAGATCTGCACATTTTTCGTATGGCAACGATAAACACCTTTCTATCGCTGCAACTTTCGATGAAGGCACCGAAATTAAAATAAGCTTGGATTCTATTATTGCTTAGGGTGTATTAGTTTTAAGTAGGAAGAGTAGCTAGTGGTAGAATGCACACTCAAAATCTGCACAAACCCTCTACTGTTCTTCGAACATTAGTGTTTCTAGTGGTTCGGATGCTCTGGGGTTTTTTAGCTTTCGAAAACGCCTTTTCAATGGGGCTGAGCATGGGAGAGTATGATAGCAGAAGTGTCAGTAACAACCCAAGGCGCTAGAGAATATCCTTCGCCTCAACACTTTTATCTATTTGTGCGTTGTCCATAATCACAAGAGTTCCTTCTCATGACACATCTATTTTACCACAAATTCCACCAGGAAGCTGCAGTTGAATTTTGCAATCTTGTCGTTTGCAATATTCTCTCTTTAGCCAACGCAGCGATAAGACTTACATTTCTTCCCCGAATCGTTGGTACCACAGCATTTGTCCGCGTGCCGAATTTTGATCGAGCTTGTTTCCGCCGCATATGCAAATTAAATTCTGACTCGTCAGTAAATATAACTTTTGTCTGAAGATTATCATATCTAGCTGAAATGTCAGCAACATATTTTCCCAAGCGTATTGGCGCATGCTTCAGAATACTTTTCTGTTTGCGCAAACCTTTATCAATAGTGCTGATGCTCATATTGACTCCAATTTGCGAAAGCTTACGTTTAATATCTTTCAGCATAATAGTGGGATTTCTCTCCACATACTTTTCTAATTCTGCAAGTGCTTCTTCTTTTAGCTTTTTCAGGTGTCGTCAGTCTTCGCGGTCTGATTTCACCAAGGTGCAATCATTTTTGTTATATACACAAATAATACTGGCAGTGGTTTGGTACTGAATTTTGGCACCAGAAACGGTTTTTTACTAATGTTCGAAGAAGAACATTAGTATTAAAATCACTTTGGCCAAAAATTCATATTTCTATATATATATATATATATATATATCATCAAAAATTTTCAGTGAAAAAATCTCAGGAACGCGCCATCCGATTGAACTGAAATTTTCGGGACACATTGGTGTATATGCAGAATAGTGCCAGGTCTCAGAAAAAGTTAATAATCTTTAACCCTTTGGCGCCGGCGGCCATTTTAGTGATATTTTTATTATACCTATTATTCCGTACACAAATAATTTTTGCGAAAATGAAGTTGACCAAATAAATTTTGAACGTGTTTTACATGTGAATCGGATAATGTTTTGGAATTTTTTTAACCCCATGTGTGCGCTGGGTGCCTAAAAAGAGAACGGAAAAATTTGAAAATTTTTAAATTGCGATAACTTTTGACAGAGCTATTCAATCATTACGAAACTTTCGGAACACATTGGTATTATTTTGTTGTAGATTTGTGTAGCTTTTACTGAGCGTGCTGGCAACCCTGTAGTAAGGGCAGGTACTGAAAGTGAAAACCTCCAAATCATCGTCTCTCTTGAAAAAATGCCGCTTTTTCAAAAAAAAGCCACTCATATGTAAATTTCATGCTTTTTTTACATAGACCAAAAAAAAAATTTTATATGGTATAACGGGCACGCCTGGTAACCCTTGCCCAATATACCTATATTTTTAGCATCAAAAACTTCTGTTAACGGAAACTCACGATCCAATGAGCAGAATTAATTGAAATTTGCAGCATGTATTGGTCTTGAATAGGACCAAGTCTGATAGAAGTGATTTTGAAATGCGGGCGATTCTGTGCCAGTGGTGCCATCTTGAAAAATCATTAAAAAAGATAACTGCTTTGAGCCCTATAAATTCTGATTGAATCGTTCGATTTTGACGAAATTTACACAATAGCTGGATCTTATTTCAAACCACGTTTGGTAGAAATTTGGTAGAAAAATTCGGTTGGAGCTGCCAGCTATGATAATTTTGGTGTCTTAAATTTGAAAAAAAAAAATTTGGAAGTGAAAACATTCAAACCATCGAATATCCTAAAAATGTCCGTTTCTTACAATAAAACCAGTCTGTATACAAATTTTATGCTTTATCTACACGTTCAAAGTAAAACTTTGGAAATTTCATGTCGGACAAGAACGGTAACCCTTTCCCAGTCAACCTATATTTTTAGCATCAAAAACTTCTATTCACAGGAACTCACGAATCAATAATCAGATACCATTGAAATTTACAGAAAACATTGGACTTAAGTAAGACCAGATCTGGACTTAAGAAGAACGAGGTCTGGGGATATCTGTGCCAGTGGTGCCATCTTGAAAAATTACAAAGAAAAAAAACTGCTTTTTGCCCTATGAAATGTCAATTAGTAACCAGGTTTTCATGAAATTGACACAGTAGCTGAACCTTATTTTAAGCTCTGTTTGACAGAAATTTGGTTGAAAAATTCGATTGGTGCTGCCAGCTATGGTAATTTTTGTGTCTTTGGTTTTGAAAATTCTCTCAGGAAAATAAAACTTTTTGCCCTATAACTTCCAGTGCAGTCATGAAATCAATACGAATTTCATACAATTAAGTAAATCTATCATAAAAATTATTCAGGCCAAATTTGGTTGAAAAGTCACGATAGGGTTGCCAGCTATTGTTGGTTTTGTGTTTAATTGCAATATCTTTACTAAGCGGTTTTATCGTAGAATTTTCAATTGCTAATGATATTGTAGTGCCAATAAATAGCAAATATTAAGCTTTTGATTATTTGAAAAAACTCGCTGCAGGGAACCCTAAATTTCTTCATACTCCTATAGCTTCGAATGTAATATAACAACGTGAAGCAGATGTGATATATTCTTGGCTTTGATACTGGCAAAAAGTTGCCAGCACGAGTCGGTTGTGCTACTTTTGTATCAATAAAATTATACCGGAAACATTTACAATGCAAATAAATAACCGATGTTTCAATTCCCAAAGTTCTGCAAATTTTTCGGATCGCAGCCCCAAACACCAACTTCAGTTACAGTGCTGCAGGCACTGAGCATTTTCTTCATTGATGTTATATGAGATGCTGCTTTCGAAACTTTGTGAAATAAGCAAATGATAACGAATATAATTAACCCGTGTTTTACTCTCATAAACGTTGAAATTCATGCCAGTGGTAATATCTGAAACCTTCCACCATATGAGTTATAATGCATTCTTGAGACGAAAGTAAAACGTGGCATTTGAAACAGTTTGGCTGTAATAAGCAGCTCATGTGGTGGAATATGCACTCAAAACCTGCACGATTCTTCTACTGTTCTTCGAACATTAGTGTTTCTAGCGGTTCAGGTGCGCTAGAGTTTTTTTTTATAGTTACTTCACCTTCGTACATAGTTATCAGGAACTCCTTTTGAGCATCACTAATCTGTCTATAGTGCCTTCTTTGTCTAATATCCTGCTGATGTGATTCTGGCTGCTCCGTTTCACTACGTGGCTGATTCCCAAGAGTAATTCAAATACTGAAAAGGATCCCATTTTTGTCATGAAATCAAATTAAACAAACAAATTTCATTAATATGAATCGTGACAAAATACTAATAAGTGCGTTTTTTGAGCTCTTAGGCAGGGAAGGTTAAGGTAAAGTACATTGAATACAAAAAAACTCAAGCGCACCTGAACCGCTAGAAACACTAATGTTCGAAGAACAGTAGAAGAATCGTGCAGGTTTTGAGTGCATATTCCACCACATGTGTTGCTTATTACGGCCAAACTGTTTCAAATGCCACGCTTTACTTTGGTCCCGAGAATGCATTATAACTCATATGGTGGAGGGTTTCAGATATTACCACTGGCGTGAATTTCAAAGTTTGTAAGAGCAAAACACGGGTTTATTATATTCGTTATCAGTTGCTTATTTCACATACTTTTGAAAGCAGCATCTCATGTAACATCAATGAAGAAAATGCTCAGTGCCTGCAGCACTGTAACTGAAGTTGGTGTTTGGGGCTGCGATTCGAAAAATTTGCAGAACTTTGGGAATTGAAACATTGGTTATTTATTTTCATTGTAAATGTTTCCGGTATGAATACTAACTGTAAGCATTTATTGATACAAAAGTAGCACAACCGACTCGTGCTGGCAACCTTCTGCCAGTATCAAAGCCAAGAATATATCACATCTGCTTCACGTTGTTATATTACATTCGAAGTTATAGGAGTATAAAGAAATTTAGGGTTACCTGCAGCGAGTTTTTTCAAATAAACGAAAACTTAATATTTGCTGTTTATTGTCACTACAATATCATAGCCATTTGAAAATTCTACGATAAAACCGCTTAATAAAGATATTGCAATTAAACACAAAACCAACAATAGCTGCCAACACAATAGTGGCTTTTCAACCAAATTTGGCCTGAATAATTTTTATGATAGGTTTCATTAATTGTATGAAATTCGTATTGATTTCATGACTGCACTGGAAGTTATAGGGCAAAAAGTTTTATTTTCCTGAGCGAATTTTCAAAACCAAAGACACAAAAATTACCATAGCTGGCAGCACTAATCAAATTTGGCAGCAATAAATTTCCACCAAACAGAGATTAAAGTAAGGTTCAGCTACTGTGTCAATTCCATGAAAATCTGGTAACTTATTCACATTTTATAGGGCAAAAAGCAGTTTTTTTTTCATTGTAATTTTTCAAGATGGCACCACTTGCACAGACTTGCCCACAATTCAAAATCGGTACTGTGAAATCTGGTCCTACTTAATTCCAATGCATTCTGTAAATTTAAGCTGTATCTGATTATTGGTTCGTGAGTTCCCGTGAACAGAAGTTTTTGATGCTAAAAATATAGGTTAACTGGGAGAGGGTTACCGTTCTTGTCCGACATGAAACTTCCAAAGTTATACTTAGAACGTGTATATAAAACATAAGATTTGTATACAGATTGGTTTTATTGTAAGAAACGGACATTTTTTTGAATAATCGATGGTTTGAATGTTTTCACTTCCACTTTTTTTTTCAAATTTATGACACCAAAATTATCATGTTTAACGTGGCTTAAAGCAAGGTCCAGCTACTGTGTGAATTTCGTCAAAATCGAACGATTCAATCAGAATTTGTAGGGTTAAAAGCAGTTATCTTTTTTAATGATTTTTCAAGATGGCACCACTGGCACAGAATCACCTGCATTTAAAAATCACTTCTATCAGACCTGGTCCTATATAAGGCCAATACATTCTGCAAATTTCAATTGATTCTGCTCATTGGATCGTGAGTTTCCGTGAACAGAAGTTTTTGATGCTAAAAATATAGGTAAATTGGGCAAGGGTTACCAGGCGTGCCCGTTATACCATATCAAATTTTTTTTATTGTCTATGCAAACAAAGCACAAGTTTTACATACGAGTGGCTGTTTTTTGAAGAAGCGGCATTTTTTCAAGAGAGACGATGATTTGGAGGTTTTCACTTTCATAGCCTGCCCTTGCTACAGGTATGTCAGCACGCTCACTAAAAGCTACACAAATCTACAACTACATAATGCAAATATGTTCTGAAGATTTCGTAATGATTGAATAGTTTTGTCAAAAGTTATCGCAATTAAAAATTTTCAAATTTTCCCGTTCTCTTTTTAGGCACCCAGCGCACACATGGGGTTAAAAAATTTCAAAACATTATCCGATTTACATGTAAAACACGTTCGGAATTTATTTCGTCAACTTTATTTTTGCGAAAATTATTTATGTTCGGAATAATAGGTATATTAAAAATATAACTTAAATGGCCGCCGGCGCCAAAATGTTAACAATAACTGACATTTAGTGAGACTTGGACCCATTTTGCACATACACCAATGTATCCTGAAAGTTTCAGCTCAATCGGATGGCGCGCTCCCGAGATTATCTCACTGAAATTTTTTGATGATATATATATATATATATATATATATATATATATATATATATATATATATATATATATATATATATATATATATATATATATATATATATATATATATATATATATATATATATATATATATATATATATATATGTATATATATATATATATATATATATATATATATATATATATATATACATATATATATATATATATATATACATATATATATATATATATATATATATATATATATATATATATATATATATATATATATATATATATATATATATATATATATATATATATATGTATTTTAGTGCACACCATCAAAATTTGTTTTTGAGCTTCAATAAAAAAAAAATACCAAATGAAAAATATTTCTGAATGAGTAATATCAAACCTTTATTTGTTAGAAATTATATACAAAAAAATCAATTCCATATATTAACTAACAAAAAATTTATAGAGCAACAAAAACAAAAAGTCAATAAAATACGAGTCAAAAGTAAGTGCACACTTCATATAATAAAAATTTATATATTAATTTTAAGAAAAAATAGTATTTGGTTTGACCGCCCTTTGCCTTTAAAACAGATTCCAGTCTGCTAGGCATGGATTCTACTTATTTTCTGGTAAATTCAGCTGGTATATTATCCCATTCTTCCTTAAGAGCATTTTGCAAACTTTCCTTGCTTGTGACTAGATGTTCCCAAATTTTCCTGTCTAAATAATCCCATGAATGCTCAATGGGACTGGAGTCTGGGGATTGGGGGGATGATCCAATACCTTGGGAGTTCTATAAAGCAACCACAACCTTACTAAATAGGAAGTGTGCTTAGGATCGTTATCTTGTTGAAAGATCCACGTCCTAGGCAATTCTAATTTGGCAACACTGTCAGCAATATTCCGCTGCAAAATATTGAGATTGCCTTGCTTATCTATTGTACTATCAATAAATTCAAGGTTTCCAGCTCCCGATGCTGCCATACACCCCCAAACCATAGCAGATCCTCCGCCATGCTTCACTGTGCCGGAAACATTTTTTTCATGGAACTCAGTATATTTACTTTGCCAAAGTTTTTTATTTTTATGCCCGCCAAATATTTAAAATTTACTCTCATCAGAGAATAAAACGTTTTTCCAAACATTATAAGTACAGTTTTTATATCTTTTAGTATAATTTTTGCGTTTTTCTTATTCGCTTTAGAAATAAACGTTGTGCTCTGCCATGTACCCCATGTTCATTCAATATTCTTCGAACCGTGGAGGCTGAAACGGATTGATTGTGTGTCGCGGAATAATTTTCAGCTATTTTCGCTGCACTTGAACGTGGATTACCCTTAACTTCTCTCACTATATTTCTTATTTCTTTTCTATTTAATTTCCCTGGCCATCCATATCTTTTGAAATTGTCCAATATTTTTAATTTATTGTATTTGTCAATAATTTTTTTAACTGTACTGTGTGGTCTTTCTACAATTTTTGCAATTTTTCGTAAACTTTTCCCTTCACAATGCAAATTCACAATAATTTTTCGTGTTTTCGGCTCAGTTTCTTTCCTCATTTTCACACTTTTCTTCTAGCACATTTTAAATAAAACTAACTACTTCAAAAATGACTTTACCAGGAATTTTTGCGATTGCTGTTTCCTAGAAATTAAATTAAAATTGTATTCCTTTATAGCAAAAGATCCGTGACTTTGTTTACAGCTAGAATCTAGCAACGTTTGAACGCGTGTGCACTTACTTTTGATTCATATTTTATTGACTTTTTGTTTTTGTTCCTTTGTAAATTTTTTGTTAGTTAATATATGGAATTAATTTTTTTGTATATAATTTCTAACAAATAAAGGTTTGATATTATTCAATCAGAAATATTTTTCAATCGGTATTTTTTTTTTTATTGAAGCTCAAAAACAAATTTGAAAGGTGTGCACTCACTTTTGATTCTCACAGTATATATATATAAATCATCAAAAAATTTCAGTGAAAAAATCTCAGGAACGCGCCATCCGATTGAGCTTAAATTTTCAGGACACATTGGTGTATATGCAGAATAGTGCCAGGTTTCACAAAAAGTTAATTATCTCTAACCCTTTGGCACTGGCGGCCATTTTAGTGATTTTTTTAATATACCTATTATTCCGTACACAAATAATTTTTGCAAAAATAAAGTTAACGACTTAAATTTCGAACAAGTTTTACAAGTAAATCAGGTAACGTTTTGGAATTTTTTAACCCCATGTGTGCGCTGGGTGCCTAAAAAGAGAACGGGAAAACTTGAAAATTTTTAAATTGCGATAACTTTTGACAAAGCTATTCAATCATTACGAAATTTTCAGCACATGTTTGTTTTATTTAGTTCTTGATAAGTGTACGTTTTAATGAGCGTGCGGACAACTCTGTAGCTAAGGCATGCACTGAAAGTGAAAACTTCCAAATCATCGTCTCTCTTGAAAAAATGTCGTTTCTTAAAAAAAAGCGAATCAATAATCAGATAGAATTGAAATTTACAGAATGCATTGGACTTAAGTAGGACCAGGTCTGATAGAAGCGATTTTGAATTGTAGGCAACTCTGTTCCAGTGGTGCCATCTTGAAAAATTACAAAGAAAAAAAAAATGCTTTTTGCCCTATGAAATGTGAATAAGTTTCATGAAATTGACACAGTAGCTGCAACCTACTCTAAACTCTGTTTGATAGAAATTTGGTTGAAAAATTCGATTGGTGCTGCCAGCTATGGTAATTTTTGTGTCTTTGGTTTTGAAAATTCGCTCAGGAAAATAAAACTTTTTGCCCTATAACTTCCAGTGCAGTCATGAAATCAATACGAATTTCATAAATTTCACATTAATGGAACCTTTTATAAACATTATTCAAGCCAAATTTGGTTCAAAAGCCATGATAGGGCTGCCAGCTATAGTTGGTTTTGTGTTTGTTTGCAATATCTTTATTAAGCGGTTTTATCGTAGAATTTTCAATTGGTTATGATATTGTAGTGCCAATAAACAGCAAATATTAAGCTTTCGATTATTTGAAAAAATTCGCTGCAGGTAACCCTAAATTTCTTTATACTCCTATAACTTCAAATGTTATATAACAACGTGAAGCAGATGTTATATAATCTTGGCTTTGATACTGGCGAAAGGTTGCCAGCACGAGTCGGTTGTGCTACTTTTGTATCAATAAATGCTTACAGTTAGTATTCATACCGGAAACATTTACAATGAAAATAAATAACCTATGTTTCAATTTCCAAAGTTCTGCAAATTTTTCGGATCGCAGCCCCAAACTCCAACTTCAATCACAGTGCTGCAGGCACTGAGCATTTTTACTAATGTTCGAAGAAGAACATTAGTATTAAAATCACTTTGGCCAAAAATTCATATTTCTATATATATATATATATATATATATATATATATATATATATATATATATATATATATATATATATATATATATATATATATATATATATATATATATATATACATATATATATATACAGTCTGTCAAGAATGAGTTTACACATAGGGAACAAATTCAATTTTTCATCTTTCTAATTATAAAATACTACTTTTTGTTTATGTAAATAATTTTTTTTTTCTTAATTATCGTTATTTGCATTATTTCCAACCGATATATACAAAAAAAGTACAACTTCAATGCAAAAAAAGAACGAAAAGAACAACGAAAACAATTATTACAATTCTTGAAGTGTCAAGAAACTCTTTACACAAAAGTTTATTTTTTGCATTACTGCAACGATACGGTAAATTTACCATAATTTTTGGTCTGTATTGTAAAGCTCTATAAATTTGATCATTAGTGTGTGATTAATTTTTGGCTAATACGCATAAATAAGTGAGATATTGTGTTTTAAAATGCCAGGCAAAAGATTATCCTTTGAGTTAGTTCAGATGATATACTATAATCACCAATTAGGTAAAAGTGCACAGGAACTGTCGGAAATGTTTTGTGTAGCACGAATGGCAGTCTATAACGT
>OZ022264.1:124370153-124396052 GCA_963978885.1 Nemotelus pantherinus | reverse complement strand
CAGTCTATAACGTTATAAATCGTGCTGAAAATGAGAATAGATTGGAGCCAAAGTGGGGAGGTGGCTCAAAACCAAAAATATCTAAACGTATAGAACGCCTTATGATAAGGAAGCTTGATAAAAACCCCTGGATTTCGACCAGAACACTTGCTAGGGAACTCAAGGAAGAGTGTGATGCTGCTGTTTCCCATGAAACAGTACGACAGGCCATCCTACGAAATAAGTTCTCATCAAGAGCTGCACGAAAGAAACCACTGTTTTCTGCACTAAACATCGAAAAGCGTTTTTCTTTCGCTATGATGCACCTTTTTCAACCCGTTGACTTCTGGGACGACGTCATATTCTGCGATGAGACGAAAATGATGTTGTACTATAATGATGGACCGGCTAGAGTGTGGCGCAAGCCTTTAACATCGTTGGAAAATCGAAATATCATTCCGGCTGTAAAATTTGGTAAGTTGTCCGTTATGATTTGGGGGTGCTTCTCAAGCAGAGGAGTAGGAGACTTGGCATTCATCGAGTCAACCATGGACGCCCAACCATATTTGCATATCCTTAAAACATATTTGGCAAGCAGTGCGCAGAAATTCGGGTTTATGCATAACAGCAAACCAAATTTTAAGCTTTACCAGGACAACGATCCCAAACATAAGGCGAACATGGTGCGAATGTGGCTCTTATACAACTGCGGAAAAGTGATGGATACGCCAGCCAAGAGTCCGGACTTAAATCCCATCGAGAATTTATGGGCTTACTTAAAACAACAAGTCGCTAAAAGGCAACCCAAAAACCGAACTGCCTTAAAAATTGCGATTCTCGAAGAATGGCAAAAAATACCAACCACGTATGACCTGCAAAAGTTGGTTCATTCAATGAAAAATCGGTTGCGATGTGTGGTGGATGCCAAAGGTGGCCATACCAAATGTTAAATATACCAAATAATATTAAATATCCTGTAAATATGTAAATATTAAATACAATAATAATTTGTGTAAAGAGTTTCTTGACACTTCAAGAATTGCAATAATTGTTTTCGTTGGTCTTTTCGTTCTTGTTTTGCATTAAAGTTGTACTTTTTTTTGTATATATCGGTTGGAAATAATGTAAATAGCTATAATTAAGAAAAAAACATTCATTTACATAAATAAAAAGTAGTATTTTATAAGTTGAAAGACGAAAAATTGAATTTTTTTCCTATGTGTAAACTCATTCTTGACAGACTGTATATATATATATATATATATATATATATATATATATATATATATATATATATCATCACAAAATTTCAGTGAAAACATCTCAGGAACGCGCCATCCGATTGAACTGAAATTTTTAGGACACGTTGGTGTATATGCAGAATAGTGCCAGGTCTCAAAAAATCTTTAACCGTTTGGCGCCGGCGGCCATTTTAGTGATATTTTTAATATACCTATTATTCCGTACACAAATAAGTTTTGCAAAAATAAAGTTAAAAAAATAAATTTCGAACGTGTTTTACATGTGAATCGGATAATGTTTTGGAATTTTTTAACCCCATGTGTGCGCTGGGTGCCAAAAAAGAGAACGGGAAAATTTGAAATTTTTAAATTGCGATTACTTTTGACAGAGCAATTCAATCACTACGAAATTTTCAACACATATTGGTATTATTTAGTTGTAAATTCGTGTGTTCTTTTAATGAGCGTGCTGGCAACCCTGAAGCTAGGGCAGGCACTGAAAATGAAAACCTCCAAGTTATTGTCTCTAATGAAAAAATGCCGCTTCTGCAAAAAAAACCTACTCATATGTAAATCTCGTGCTTTTTTTACATAGACCAAAAAAAAAATTTGATATGGTATAACGGGCACGCCTGGTAACCCTTGCCCAATTCACCTATAATTTTAGCATCAAAAACTTCTGTTCACGGAAACTCACGATCCAATGAGCAGAATCAATTGAAATTTGCAGAATATATTGGTCTTAAATAAAACCAGGTCTGATAGAAGTAATTTTGAAATGCGGGCGATTCTGTGCCAGTGGTGCCATCTTGAAAAATCACTAAAAAAGATAACTGCTTTTAGCCCTATAAATTCTGATTGAATCGTTCGATTTTGACTTTATTTCAAACCACGTTTGGTAGAAATTTAGGAGAAAAATTCGGTTGGAGCTGCCAGCTATAATAATTTTGGTGTCTTAAATTTGAAAAAATAAAAATTTGGAAGTGAAAACATTCACATCATCGAATATCCTAAAAATGCCCGTTTCTTACAATAAAACCAATCTGTATACAAATCTTATGCTTGATGTACACGTTCAAAGTAAAACTTTGGAAATTTCATGTCGGACAAGAACGGTAACCCTTTCCCAGTTAACCTATATTTTTAGCATCAAAAACTTCTGTTCACGGGAATTCACGAACCAACAATCAGATACCATTGAAATTTACATTATGCATTGGACTTATTTAGAACCAGGTCTGATAGAAGCGATTTTGAATTGTGGGCAACTCTGTGCCAGTGGTGCCATCTTGAAAAATTACAAACAAAAAAAACTGCTTTTTGCCCTATGAAATGTGAATAAGTTACCAGATTTTCATGAAATTGACACAGTAGCTGCACCTTACTCTAAACACTTACTCTAAACACTAGAAATTTGGTTGAAAAATCCGATTGGTGCTGCCAGCTATGGTAATTTTTGTGTCTTTGGTTTTGAAAATTCTCTCAGGAAAATCAAACTTTTTGCCCTATAACTTCCAGTGCAGTCATGAAATCAATACGAATTTCATACAATTAATGGAACCTATTATAAGCATTATTCAGGCCAAATTTGGTTGAAAAGCTTCGATAGGGTTGCCAGCTATTCTTGGTTTTGTGTTTGTTTGCAATATCTTTATTAAGCGGATATTGTAGTGACAATAAACAGCAAATATTAAGCTTTCGATTATTTGAAAAAACTCGCTGCAGGTAACCCTAAATTTCTTTATACTCCTATAACTTCGAATGTAATATGAGAACGTGAAGCAGATGTGATATATTCTTGGCTTTGATACTGGCGAAAGGTTGCCAGCACGAGTCGGTTGTGCTACTTTTGTATCAATAAATGCTTACAGTTAGTATTCATACCGGAAACAATTATAATGAAAATAAATAACCGATGTTTCAATTCCCTAAGTTCTGCAAATTTTTCGGATCGCAGCCCCAAACACCAACTTCAGTTACAGTGCTGCAGGCACTGAGCATTTTCTTCATTGATGTTATATGAGATGCTGCTTTCAAAGTTTGGTGAAATAAGCAACTGATAACGAATATAATTAACAAGTGTTTCGCTCTCATAAACTTTGAAACCCATGCCAGTGGTAATATCTGAAACCTTTCACCATATGAGCTATAATGCATTCTTGAGACCAAAGTAAAACGTGGCATTTAAAACAGTTTGGCCGTATTAAGCAGCTCATGTGGTGGAATATGCACTCAAAACCTGCATGATTGTTCTACTGTATTTCGAACATTAGTGTTTCTAGCGGTTCAGGTGCGCTAGAGTTTTTTTAATTGATATAATATGAGATGCTGCTTTCAAAATTTTGTGATATAAACAACTGATAACGAATATAATTAACTCGTGTTTTGCTCTCATAAACGTTGAAATTCATGCTAGTGGTAATATCTGAAACCTTCTACCATATGAGTTATAATGCGATTTGGCCGTAATAAGCAGCGCATGTGGTGGAATATGCACTCAAAACCTGCACAATTCTTCTACTGTTCTTCGAACATTAGTGTTTCTAGCGGTTCAGGTGCGCTAGAGTTTTTTTTTCACATAATTTTGTTTAAAATTTTTTATTTTTTTTAAAATTATCTTGGCAATTTACAAATCATAATGTTAATAAATTAATGAAAACCGACACACAATAAAAGGACTGTCAATTCTTGGCTCAAATCTTTGATTGTGGTCGTATGGCTCACCTTATTTAACCGCCGATATATTGGTGGACAGGTTTTTGCACATAATATAAACGCTGTGCAATCGCTGCGTCAATTCTTCATACGTATGTGAATAAGCCCAATAACATATTGAATAATACATAACATTATCACTATTCATTTTGTATACTACTAATGCGTGCAAAATAATAATGACTAATTATTTCTTGACGACTTATTGCACTAATAATACTGACAATAATAATATGAGTGTAGTTATACATTCAATTGGACAAATTATAAATTTGATTTACCAACTGAAAACAATTACCGTTAGCATTACTTTTTCAAATCCGCTACGGAATAACTTTATCATAAAAAGTCAATATAGCATAATTTACAGAGTATTATCACTTATTTTTTCAAACGGTTAATTTGTTTGATATTATCGAATGGCTTATAAGATAGAAGAAAAAGTGTTTTTTATTAATTTCAAGAGGTTTTAAGACATTGCAGGTACAATGTTTTAATGCTGTTTGCGATTGAAAGTGAAACATGCAATACCATACAATCGTTTTAAATCATTTTAAAACCAAATTGTGCTGACTTTACAAAATGTGTTAACACGCGTAACATTTGCGGACAGAAAATGTTTACGTTAGATACTTTCAGTGTGCCAGATAGAATTACGACTTGAAAGTCTGGACTTTAAACAAACAAATATCCAGTTGCATTTAAGCAACAATGTAGACTTGAAAACTATTTGATATGCTCATATGCACAATCGGTACGATTAACTGCATGGTCTGTACATTTTACATTTTAAGCGTACCAAGCATTTTAAGTTGCATTATCCTGCTGGCCGCAAAGCAGGACTTCATTTGTCCTAGGTCTGATTTCATGAATTTATATTAATTTACTAGCTTTTATCTTATTCTAAGTTCCTTGTTCAGCGCGCGGCTTCGCAAGCATCATCAGCAGGTAAAGAACGTTTGTGTTGTGAGTTTCGGTGCGATGGATCGGTGCTTCTGAAATAAAATCACTCCACTTGTCATGAGTCCGACTAGGAGCAGCAGCGTTATGCCCAAGGTGGCATTTTGATAATTGTCATGAGATGAAGAATCCATGCCATGGGTCCTTGCTGCCTCTTCGAATTGGCTTCTGGTTGCAGTCCAGTTAATGCGCTGCCACTTCAGCTGTGTCTGCTACTCCCTAGCCATTGGGTAAAATGCTGTGCAATTCGTGAAGTTCCATTGGGGTATGATGTAATTGATGTGAATGAATGAGCTAGGTAACTACTACTCCGGATGACGAATGATTGATGCCTAAGTAAATGAAACTGATTAAAAATAGGTTGACATGATAATTCATGTACGTGTGACTGGTTCAGTATGAAAATTCAAGTGTTATCTTTCAATGGCATCCATAGAAATCGAGGTATTATGGTCAATATTACGCAATTATCTGTATCTATGTGCTGGTTTAAATATGTTTTAGCTTCACATGCGTATTCACGAGCGTTCAAATTGTTTACTGTGCTTTTTAAATCGCATGTGAGTTTATTAGCTATGGGCTTGCACTTGGTAATGTCTTGATTGTTCAACACGAAATATCGATCCCGGCGCGCGTTAAATGGTAGATTGTCTATAGAAGGAATGACGTACACATGCGTTTGGTTTATTAGCGTTGGTAACGAATGTATTCTGTACAATTGGAATTCTTCATTTTCTACAATGGGTAACCGGCATTCGAAAAGAATCGTGTCTTCTAGAGCAGCGACTTTTAGTTCAACTACTTTGTATAAATCAACCCAATTTGTTTTAGATGCGCCTAAAACATGCTGATCATTGAAAAAGCGTCCAGAAATCAGCAAAAGCTGTGCTTGTAGTGTTTCAATGGGGATGATTTCAGCACTGATCACCCCATGCTGGGCGTCCAATATAAGTTGCAGTAAAGAATCCTGGATTTGTTGGCATTCACTAATATCCCACATCAGATCTGTGATATATTTTTCCAACATCAACTGGGCCTCGGTAACTGTTTTCACCTTTTCAATACTGTACAACGCCTTGACGAAATTGTCGTTAACCGCCTGAGTAAAGTTCTCCATTTGTTGATCATGCTGCTGCACCAGAGTCTTCATTAAGTCCACTATAGATGTTTGCCGTTGTATAAGGTATTCTAAATGTCGACTATAATCTCGGTGGTTTACAATATCCTTCCGATAATTCTCCGCAAAGTCATTATCCAAGACGCCAAATAGCTTGTTGGCCACGCTACCGACGACATTAAGGAGACCTCATTTGAGTTTTTTTTGCACCGCTCCGTGGTGATTTCGAAACAAAGAATCCTTGTTTTGAATTATCCTCCATAAATATTGGAACCGTGCTGTAATCACTGCACAGTAGTCTCTATCTGCTTGCTGGGTTCCACACCAGAGTGCCACCTTCTCGATTAATGATCCGATTCGATTGAGTTCGGCTTGATATGTCGTCAGGTTAAAGGCGCTATTATGGTCCAATAACTGGTGACTCACTTGATATTAGACTGTGTTACGCGGTAACAAGGGGAAGTTTGAATTCAACAAAAAAAAAAAAAAAAAAAAAAAAACAAGGAGCAACCCTTCTCCCAGAAGGGCTACTCCTTTCCGATCCGCGACGCCACCACTCAATTTCGCAGGCCAAACGCGTGAGTGTACCCACCACTTGTAGGTAGAATAGGAGTCAGAGCATCCGACTTATGTTATATATTGGTAGGACGCCGATGACCTCGATTTAAGTTTTTAGCTTTAGATTCGAAAATGACGCAACGACCGAACACCTGCCGACCGATCTCGAAGAACCCCCCAAGACGTGGACAGGCGGAAACCTCCACAAACTAAATTGGCCACCGGAGCTGCGGAATCGCAGGTATTTTTTTTTGTTTATGTAAACAAAGCACAAAATTTACATATGAGTGGCTTTTTTTTAAGAAACGACATTTTTTCAAGAGAGACGATGATTTGAAAGTTTTCACTTTCAGTGCATGTCTTAGCTACAGGGTTGCCCGCACGCTCATTAAAACTTACACTTATCTAGAACTAAATAAAACAAACATGTCCTGAAAATTTCGTAATGATTGAATAGCTTTGTCAAAAGTTATCGCAATTTAAAAATTTTCAAATTTTCCCGTTCTTTTTTAGGCACCCAGCGCACACATGGGGTTAAAAAATTCCAAAACGTTATCTGATTCACATGTAAAACTTGTTCGAAATTTATGTTGTTAACTTTATTTTTGCAAAAATTATTTGTGTACGGAATAATAGGTATATTAAAAAATCACTAAAATGGCCGCTGGCGCCAAATGGTTAAATATTATTAATTTTTTGTGAGACCTGGCACTATTCTGCATATACACCAATGTGTCCTGAAAATTGCAGCTCAATCGGATGGCGCGTTCCTGAGATTTTTTCACTGAAATTTTTTGCTGGTATATATATATATATATATATATATATATATATATATATATATATATATATATATACATATATTTATATATATAAAGAAATATAAATTTTTGGCCAAAGTGATTTTAATACTAATGTTCTTCTTCGAACATTAGTAAAAAAGGTCAGTCAATTAGTTAACATATGAAATTTTTGGTGAGCAAATGTTTTGGCGGAAAACGAAAAGTTAGATAACCAACGTGCAAATAGCTATAAGATTTGTATAGGGAGAAATATTACTGGTACTAGTTTCTATGTACACCGACATTGTGTTAAAATTGAGTGGTGGCTAAGCCGCTTAATTTGTTTTCGGCAATAAAAGTAATTTGATGATGAAGTGATTTCATGTTGTTCCGGGAATAAAAGTTGAATTAGAACAAAGTGAATTTCAGACTCGGCAGACCCCAGCATCGGGGTAATGATAGTAAGTGAATCCCGAATCAACCTTTCGTGAACTCAGGAATAGAAGAGATATAACGGAACGGGTTTTCTTTCAAATTCGAGCTCGTATAGTGATTTACGTGCGTTAGAGGTTCAGATTTTATTTGTGGCGATTCGAGTTCGCACTCCGAATTGCGGGTGAAAGAATAGTGGATAACATTACTAGCGTTTCGAGCTCGCATAGTGATTTACGTGCGTTAGAGATTCAGATTTTATTTGTGGCGATTCGAGTTCGCACTCCGAATTGTGGGTGAAAGATTAATAGATAACATTACTAGCGTTTCGAGCTCGCATAGTGATTTACTTGCGTTAGAGGCTCAGATTTTATTTGTGACGATTCGAGCGCCCAACCGAGCTAAACCGAGATTCTGGGGGGGGGGGGGCCAAACCTCACTCAACGGCTCCAGGTCCATTCTAGGGGTGAGTGAGTGGCGCCCACGCCCATTTCCATTGGGCTAGACCGGGACCTACACGGACCCACCCGGATCTCGTCCTCCCGAAGGCAGGGGAGGTAACAATTGGCGCGAAACGTGGGGCATAAAAGGCGGGAAAGGGGCGCAAATCGTGGCGGTTGCCCAAAATTATTGGGTAGAGTAGTAAGCGAAAGTGCGGGAAGTAAAATAGTGAAATACGGGAGACAGTTAGATCCTTAGGACACGTAATCGTTGAGGATAGTTCAGCCCAGCAAAGTTCCAGAGACGATCAGTGGAAAGCCGCTGACTAAAGTTGACGACTGTGGAAAGGGGGCATCCTGATAAGCTACGGAGGCCGCGGTGAACCCTCGACTTGTACAACAAGATATGGGAACGCATACTTTTAATCAGAAATTGAATTTTGAATTGTATGTATAAACGAAAATAAAAATAAATATCATTGCTTAGTAAACACTCAGGCTTCGCTATTCTCCTTAGTAGTTAATAAAATTATAATAGTATAATAGTTGAATTGGGAAAATAATTGGGTGTAGAGCTGCAGCAGAAACAGAATGTCGACCACAGCCAAAATCTTAATAAATCGGCTCAGCAAGGATGAGCTGGTGTATGAGCTGGAAATCAGGGGACAGCCGACTGGGACCGTGGAATCTATGCGAAAAACGCTGCGCGTGGCGCTGCGAGCAGAAACCTCGATGGATACATCTTTGATTTCTGTGCGAGACTACCCGTATACACTGGAGGAGGATTAAGAAGCAGTTCAGGAGAAACTGACCGAAATCCAGGCCTTGATCGAAGCATTTCGGGGAACTTTACAGTCATCCGATTTTCTCAAAACTAAGACCAAGATCGAGTTTGGCATGCGCCGCCTCAAGAATGCTCAACATGAGAAGGGGGTAATGGGCGAGGAGGCTCACAAGTTGCGAGTTCGTCTAATAATGGCGATGGGGGAGTTGCTGCTAAAAGCAGAGGGTGAGGGAGAACCGGGTGAGACGGAACCAGACCAGGAGGACGACAACAACAGCAAGCGGGAGGCGCTAGGTGCGGATGATGCGCTAATACAAAGACCGGCTCGGGTCAGCGAGCCAATTCGGTTAGCAGGGAATCTAGAAGAACCCGTATTTCCCACGCCCAGGTCAACTCCGATAGTAGGAAAGGGGCAAGAGGTGGCAAAATGGGGCTTGCGGTACAGTGGGGACTCGGGATCCTTGGGTGCATTCTTGGAGCGGGCTGAAGAGCTCCGGGAAGCTCGAGGGGTATCCACAAGGCAATTATTCCAGTCGGCGGTGAAAATATTTGAAGGTTAGGCTCTGATCTGGTTCAGAGCAAATCGCTCTCGTGTGAGCTCGTGGCAAGAGCTGGTCACCGAAATGAGAGCCGAGTTTCTACCGCCTGATTACGATGACCGCCTGATGACCGCCTGATGACTGAGATCGTGAGGCGCACTCAAGGACCCGAGGAGTCCATGGGAGTGTATGTTTCGATCATGGAGGGGTTATTCAGGTGCCGAGCTCAACCCTGCTCCGAAGAGGAAAAATTGAGAATCCTTCGACGTAATATAGCGCCTTTCTATCAGACTCAACTGGCTTTAACGACGGTGAGAACAATCGCAGATCTGGTCAGAGTGGGACGGTCGTTGGAGGCTACACGCGTTACAGCGGAAGCCTATGTGCCACCCCCTACCCGGAAAAACCAACGGCTTCTGGAACCTGACTTAGCGTATGTTGGGAGTACCGAAGGGTCGGGACTAGCAACTTTACAGGGAAACAACCTTAGGTGTTGGAATTGCCGAGGCATAGGACACACCTCGCGAGAGTGTTCTGAGCCTCAAAAGTGCTTCGGTTGTGGTCGTTTGGGAATGACGAAGGCCCCCTGTCCTAATTGTTGGAGGATACCGAATCGAGAATGGGATCCCAGAGATCAATTTGAAGTAGCTCGCAGAGAAGGGAGTATACAGGGTGGTTCCAGAGGAGGGGAATCGCGACCGACTCAGCCATCAACGTCGGGAAACGACCGCCGTGCTCAGTAGGCGGCAGCCTGAGCACAATACCAGTACAGGGGAGAGCCGCAGCAAACGCACAGATACATTACCTGCTGACTGAGAGGCAAGGAGACAACAGGCATGGTACAACAATGGTACAAGTTCCTTACCTGACTCTGGCTTGTCCGCCATCGATAAATCGCCACGATGATCCCCGCTAGCGACACGCCACGCCCGGGCGATTCCTCCAGAAACCAAATTGGCCACCGGAGCTGCGGAATCGCAGGTATTTATCAATTCGCCACGACGTTTTGGTTGATGGTTGTTCCCGATGTAAATAAACCGCTGACAGTGACGTTCAAAATGTCACCATGGAAATCGTTTCACAATGTCATACCTGAATCTCACACTGCCCAAAAGCTGTGGTGGAACAGTCACCATGGTGAATCACGCAACCCACCATAGGTTGGTGCCTCGGGTGCCACAAGCGAAGCGAACATTTCACCTGAACAACGGGAGCTTACGGAAACCCGTTCAGGAGTAGCGAACGTTGAGGAGAAAGATCGCGCCAAAGTTCTGTCTAACACGAGACAGCAAAGCATTCAGAAGTCTTGAAGGAGTATTGGGTAAAGTCTACGTTTTTTTAAAATACTCAGTTGGGTTTCGATAAAGTGAAAAAATGCTTTCTAACACGGGAAAGCAAAGCATTCAGAAGTCTGGAAGGAGTATTGGGTAAAGTTTACGTTTCTTTAAATACTCAGGTGCGAGGCCATAAGGTGCGTGGAGACGGTGCAGAGCCGAGTTTTTCTTCAACCAGTGGCAGCGAAGTTCCCAAATACACGTTGAGACGAATGCAAGAATCAGGCGCTTTTCGAGGTGCAGCAGTTCAATATACATCGGTGCGAAGCGGACTTTTGGGATAAAAAGGGGATCCATGCGGGATTAACGACGACGGGGCTGATCGAGTTGGAGTGAGTCAACACTTTCGAACTTTCGGCGGATATAAAAAAAAACTCTAGCGCACCTGAACCGCTAGAAACACTAATGTTCGAAGAACAGTAGAAGAATCGTGCAGGTTTTGAGTGCATATTCCACCACATGAGCTGCTTATTACGGCCAAACTGTTTCAAATGCCACGTTTTACTTTGGTCTCAAGAATGCATTATAACTCATATGGTAGAAGGTGTCAGATATTACCACTGGCATGGGTTTCAAAGTTTATGAAAGAAAAACACTTGTTAATTATATTCGTTATCAGTTGCTTATTTCACCAAACTTTGAAAGCAGCATCTCATATAACATCAATGAAGAAAATGCTCAGTGCCTGCAGCACTGTAACTGAAGTTGGTGTTTGGGGCTGCGATCCGAAAAATTTGCAAAACTTAGGGAATTGAAACATCGGTTATTTATTTTCACTGTAAATGGTTCCGGTATGAATACTAACTGTAAGCATTTATTGATACAAAAGTAGCACAACCGACTCATGCTGGCAACCTTTCGCCAGTATCAAAGCCAAGAATATATCACATCTGCTTCACGTTGTTATATTACATTCGAAGTTATAGGAATACAAAGAAATTTAGGGTTACCTGCAGCGAGCTTTTTCAAATAATCGAAAGCTTAATATTTGCTGTTTATTGTCACTACAATATCATTACCAATTGAAAATTCTACGATAAAACTGCTTAATAAAGATATTGCAAACAAACACAAAACCAACAATAGCTGGCAACCCTATCATGGCTTTTGAACCAAATTTGGCTTGAATAATGTTGATAATAGGTTCCATAAAATGTATGAAATTCGTATTGATTTCATGACTGCACTGGAAGTTATAGGGCAAAAAGTTTTATTTTCCTGAGAGAATTTTCAAAACCAAAGACACAAAAATTACCATAGCTGGCAGCACCAATCGAATTTTTCAACCAAATTTCTATCAAACAGAGTTTAGAGTAAGGTGCAGCTACTGTGTCAATTTCATGAAAATCTGCTTACTAATTCACATTTCATAGGGCAAAAAGCAGTTTTTTTTTCTTTGTAATTTTTCAAGATGGCACCACTGGCACAGACTTGCGCACAATTCAAAATCGCTTCTATAAGACCTGGTTCTACTTAAGTCCAATGCATTTTGTAAATTTCAATGGTATCTGATTATTGGTTCGTGAATTCCCGTGAACAGAAGTTATTGATGCTAAAAATATAGGTTACCTGGGAGAGGGTTACCGTTCTTGTCCGACATGAAATTTCCAAAGTTTTACTTTGAACGTGTAGATAAAGCATAAGATTTGTATACAGGTTGGTTTTATTGTAAGAAACGGACATTTTTAGGATATTCGATGATTTGAATGTTTTCACTTCCTAATTTTTATTTTTTCAAATTTAAGATACCAAAATTAACATAGCTGGCAGCTCCAACCGATATTTTCAACCAAATTTCTACCAAACGTGGTTTAAAGCAAGGTCCAGCTATGGTGTGAATTTCGTCAAAATCGAACGATTCAATCAGAATTTATAGGGCTAAAAGCAGTTATCTTTTTTAGTGACTTTTCAAGATGGCACCACTGACACAGAACCGCCCGCATTTCAAAATCACTTCTATCAGACCTGGTCCTATTTAAGACCAATACAGTCTGCAAGTTTCAATTAATTTTGCTCATTGGATCGTGAGTTTCCGTGAACAGAAGTTTTTCATGCTAAAAATATAGGTAAATTGGGCAAAGGTTACCAGGCGTGCCCGTTATACCATATCAATTTTTTTTTGTTCTATGTAAAAAAAGCACAAAATTTACATATGAGTGGCTTTTTTTTTGAAGAAGCGGCAGTTTTTCAAGAGAGACGATGATTTGAAGGTTTTCACTTTCAGTGCCTGCCCTTGCTTCAGGGTTGCCAGCACGCTCATTAAAAGCTACATTAATTTACAACTAAATAATGTTAATATGTGTCAAAAGTTATCGCAATTTAAAAATTTTCAATTTTTCCCGTTCTCTTTTTAGGCACCCAGCGCACACATGGGGTTAAAAAGTTCCAAAATATTATCCGATTCACATGTCAAACACGTTCGAAATTTATTTCATTAACATTATTTTTGCAAAACTTATTTGTGTACGGAATAATAGGTATATTAAAAATATCACTTAAATGGCCGCCGGCGCCAAAGGGTTAAAGATTATTAAATTTTTCTGAGCCCTGGAACTATTCTGCATATACACCAATGTGTCCTAAAAATTTCAGTTCAATCGGATGGCGCGTTCCTGAGATTTTTTCACTGAAATTTTTTGATGATATATATATATATATATTTATATATATATATATATATATATATATATATATATATATATATATATATATATATATATATATATATATATATATATATATATATATATATATATATATATATATATATATATATATATATATATATATATATATATATATAGAAATATGAATTTTTGGCCAAAGTGATTTTAATACTAATGTTCTTCCTCGAACATTAGTAAAAAAGGTCAGTCAATTAGTTAACATATGAAATTTTTGGTGAGCAAATGTTTTGGTGGAAAACGAAAAGCTAGATAACCAACGTGCAAATAGCTATAAGATTAGTATAGGGGGAAATATTACTGGTACTAGTTTCTATGTACACCGACATTGTGTTAAAAATTGAGTGGTGGCCGTGTAGCGTAAATTCCATATAGAAACTCGAGACGATAGCTTGCTAAGCCGCTTAATTTGTTTTCGGCAATAAAAGTAATTTGATGATGAAATGACTTCATGTTGTTCCGGGAATAAAAGTTGAATTAGAACAAAGTGAATTTCAGACTCGGCAGACCCCAGCATCGGGGTAATGATAGTAAGTGAATCCCGAATCAACTTTTCGTGAATTCAGGAATAGAAGAGATATAACGGAACGGGTTTTCTTTCAAATTCGAGCTCGCATAGTGATTTACGTGCGTTAGAGGTTCAGGTTTCATTTGTGGCGAGTCGAGTTCGCACTCCGAATTGCGGGTGAAAGAATAGTGGATAACATTACTAGCGTTTCGAGCTCGCATAGTGATTTACGTGCGTTAGAAGTTCAGATTTTATATGTGGCGATTCGAGTTCGCACTCCGAATTGTGGGTGAAAGAATAGTAGATAACATTACTAGCGTTTCGAGCTCGCATAGTGATTAACGTGCGTTAGAGGTTCAGATTTTATTTGTGACGATTCGAGCTTGCGCGGGTGGAGGCGTTCAACCAAGCTTAACCGAGATTCTGGGGAAGCCAAACCTCACTCAACGGCTCCAGGTCCATTCTAGGGGTGAGTGAGTGGCGCCCACGCCCAATTCCATTGAGCTAGACCGGGACCTAAACGGACCCACCCGGATCTCGTCTTCCCGATGGCAGGGGAGGTAACAACTTGTGTTCATATAATAGGCCTGTTTGGTTTGTAAATTTTGATATATTAAACCATCTACTACGTTTATATTCACAAAGTTTTCTGTAAACTTTATAAACGGAACAAACTCTGTTCTAAATGGCCTAATTTTTTTGCACATTAGAAAAGAAAATTTGATAAGATCGTACTTAAAGATTGGCTCAATATGCAAGATTGTTTCAATATCCATTGAACTCGCCTTGTTGATATATAAATTCATTAAATCGTTCATAGCCTGAATAACGAAATAAATATGTAATAATAACATAAAGGAAAACGAAAAGATCATAGGTTAATAAAACAAAAGTGTTAGCTATTGGCCTACCAGTAATTGATGTAGAGACCATCATATGTGAAAAGAGGCACCTCTATACGTTTAAGTATGTGCATACGTTTTGGTTTTGTACTTAGGCTATAGAAAACCAGTTTAATTTTATTATCTGTAAATGAATCATTTAGTTACTATAGGAGTTCATTCCTCTTTATGATACTGCAGTTTTGGTAATTGTTATTTCAGTTTCTCAGACTTGGTCTCTTCTTATACCAATCTTAACAACTAGAATAAAAATGAATTGTTGAATTGAATCATCTGGCCTTTTTATTGGGTGAAAGTCCCGGAAGACTTTCTCCTCCCAGATTTTGCGAAATCCTGGCTGGCGTAGGAATTAGCTAGTGTTTTAGTTAGTGTGCCAACTATGGCAACTTTAGTATTTTTTTTCCAAATTTCGAAGAAAATTAGTATTAAACTCGTTTCGCCGAATATTCATATTTCTTTATATATATATATATATATATATATATATATATATATATATATATATATATATATATATATATATATATATATATATATGTATATATATATATATATATATATATATATATATATATATATATATATATATATTTATATATATTTACATATGTATATATATATAAATAAATATATGTATATATATATATATATATATATATATATATAAATATATATATATATATATATATATATATATATATATATATATATATATATATATATATATATATATATATGTATATATATATATATATTTATTTATTTATTTGTTATTCAAATCTCATTTAACAGAAAAATCCAATTATGAAACGAGATACAAAAAATAATCAAAAAAATCATTAATATAAAGCAAAACAGGAATAAAAATAATAAAATAATAAAAACAAAAATTGAAGAAAAAGTAAAGAGAAGAATGCATAATAAAAATCACTAAGAGACTACGTTATCGTATCAATAATATGTTTTTTAAATGATAGAAAAGACATGGACAAAGAACCAAACTGATGCTGATCATGGCTTCTAAGTATCCTAGGTATAGATAGGTGAGTAAAAATACACAAGAGTACGCGCAAAAGGACTAAGGAAAAGCGACTGAGTTCTAACCGGGCGATCAGACACACGTAAGAAATGACACACGCGAATGTTGGAAGAAAGTAAGCCATGATAAAGCTTATAAAGAAGACATTCATTAAGGAATACTCTACGGGTACTCAGCAAATGGAGATTTAAGAAAAGCAGACGGTCATCATAAGGACGATAAGCAACATTAAACTTGAACAAAAGGCAGCGAGTAAACTTACGGTGAACGGATTCAACAGCATTAGACAGGTACACGAAACGAGGAGACCACACTTGGGAGCAATATTCAACAATGCTACGAACAAGAGAAATAAAAAGGCGAACACAAGTGTTGATATTGGTTGCAAAGCGAGAGCAGCGCAGAACAAAACCAGCTACTTTTGACGACTTAGCAACCACAAAAGAAACATGTAGATCAAATTTAACTTCGGATCAAAGATGATGCCGAGGTCTTTATATTGATCTACATGCTTCAAAAGACTATCACACAAAAAATATTCAAAGGAAATGGGATTAGGCTGATTGGAAAAAGACATCACAAAACACTTGGAAACATTAAGATCAAGGAAGCTCGCAGAGCACCAATCACTTAAAACAAAGAGATCTGATTGTAGCTTACAACAATCATTTTGTGAAGCGACAGCTTGGAAAATTTTAAGATCATCAGCATACAACAGAGAGTCAGACTGAAAGTTACAAGGAAGGTCATTGATAAACAATGTGAAAAGGAGGGGACCAAGGATGGAACCTTGGGGAACACCAGACGTAGGAAAGAAAGGGGAGGAAGAACAACCATCAAACACAACACGGCAGATGCGATCATGGATGTAGGAAGAAAGCCAAGATGTAAGGAAACTGGGAACACGAAAATGACATATCTTATCTAAAAGCACTGTGTGATTTACCCTGTCAAATGCTTTCGCGAAGTCAGTGTAAATCACATCAGCTTGAAGACCATTGTCCAAAGTACACGCGACGAAGTTAGTGAATTCCACTAAATTCGTAGTCGATGAACGTCCCTTGATGAAACCATGTTGCTCTGCAGGAAATAAATGACTTAAAGCATCATTACTTCTTTCATAAACAATCCGCTCAAGCAACTTCGGAAAGCAGGACAGGAGGGATATAGGACGGTAGTTGGCCACATTGCCAATGTCTCCCGATTTTAAAATCGGAAAAACATTGGCAGCCTTCCAGGTAGAAGGAAAAACACTAACAGACAAACTCAAATTAAATAATATAGACAAAGGTACACATAAGGAAGATGCAAGAGACTTAACAAACACATTAGGAATGCCATCCGGGCCGCTGCTCACTGAGTGATCCAACGAGGATATTAGAATTTCAACCTCCAGAGGATTGGTCATTGCAAAATTATCCTGAGAGAACACAGCCGCAGCAGAACTCCCTGAAGCAAAATTAGGAAAGGAAAATGAAAAAGCAAAGAACTTAGCAAATAAATCACAAGTTTCTTGAGGAATAGAAAGTGTCAGGAAATCGGTTGCTAGTTTTAAGGGAACAGACATACGACCAAAATGGTTTCGAGTTATCTGAGGAAAGACTCGCTTCAATATGGGCGAAATAACCACGTTTCGCTTCTTCAACAGTCCTTTTAGCCACTGCTCGCAGAGACCGATAACGCTGAAACACCTCGACAGATGAACTGCGAAGAAATTCATTAGGGGCCTTATCTTTCTCGCGCAAAGCTTTGGATACTGCGACAGAAAACCAAGGAGGACAAGCACCACGACGAGAACGAGACACAGGAGTTAATCGAGAAACAATGGAATTAAGAAGAGAGTAAAAAGAAGAAACAGCTTGATTTATATCAAGCCCACGAAAAAAAAAACCAATTGATAGGGAGGAGTTCAGCAGCAATAAGTTCATAATCTGCCCTAAAAAAGTTGAAAGACGGCACAACTATGCTTTTGGTGCGTGGACTATTCGGGAAACGAAAATCAATGGAAAGGGGGGGGGGGATGATGAGGGTCAGGATCAACGTAAGGAAAGGATGATGCGGAAATAGATAGATTAGAAGACGGTAAATTAGAAAAAATAAGGTCCAACAAACGATTATTATTATTAGGAATGTAATTAAATTGGGATAAGGAACAAAACGAAAGAAATGATGAGAGGGAAATTGAAAAAGCATTGATAGAGGAGACGATTAAAGACGAGAGGTCCCATTGAATAGAAGGCAGATTGAAGTCACCACAAACAACTATAGGAGAATGAGGATAGTAACACAAGTAAAATCAGACAGCTCACTATAAAAACATTCATACGTGGAGAGAGATGCACTACAAGGCACATATACCGATACAAGTAATAAACAAACATTATGTGATAGGGAATTACGGACAGCAACGCACTCAACAGGATGAGACACCACGAAGCTAGCACAAAGTGAGCTAGACAGAGATTTACGAACGGCAATTAAGACTCCACCACCGTATGCTTTATTCGTTAAATCACGATTGCGATCATGTCTGAAAACATTATGCAGGGGAAAGAACTCATCACTAAAGAGATCCGTTGAAAGCGAAGTTTCAGTCAAACAGACGAAATCATCGGAAGCAATTATAAAGGCTAGCCTGATTTGTACTAATTTGGTTCTTAGTCCACAAACGTTCTGGTAATAGAGTTTAAAACGTTGATTTTTAGGCAAAGAGGAACTGATTACACTGGCTGGACCGGGGCCGGAGTTTTGTGAAAATTTCCTCGCTGACGGGGCTTAAATTCCTTTACCAAAACTCCCGACGGCCAGAAATCATGGCGCCCAATCGCGTTTAGTTCCATCGGAAGCGTAAGCAAGAATGATCCCACAATACGGCTGCTGTCCGAATCCTTTATAAGTTTCTTGCAAGAAACGTTGACCTCTCTTCCCATCTTCCGAGACATGTACAACTTCAAGTCCTCCATAGATGTATCAGCCGCAACACGAGAAAGGAAGATTTGAAGAGGAGGAGATACCACTTTAATGAGACCATTAGAAACGTTATCATTGGCACTACTAGGTCTACTAGGTTGTAGTGCGGGACCAGGAGACGGCACAGAGGACGCCATTGGAGAATGACATTGCAGTTGTTGTGGAATAAGCTGCTGCGGCGGTAGATGTTGTCCTTTTTGCAGAGGCGGCAGTTGAAGAAGTTCCGGAGAATGCTGTTGCTGAAGTAGTGGCTGGACACTATGGCTTTGTAGTTGATTTTGATTTTGAGTGCCCTGCTTGTGCTGTTGTTGTTCCAGAGAATGCTGTTGCTGAAGTAGTGGCTGGGCAGCACTATGGCTTTGTAGTTGATTTTGATTTTGATTGCCCTGCTTGTGCTGTTGTTGAAGCAATTGCTGCTGTTCGCGTTGACCACGAGTTCAAATAGGCGAAAAATTACCTTGACTGATAGGCGGTACTGGCGCTGGGGTCTTGGGTAAAGACAATTTCTGCTCTGCATCCACCACTGAAGCCAGAGAATTTAACAGTTTAGCGGCAGATTCCAGCCTGCCACGCAAAGCGTTGAATTCGACCTGAATAGAGTCCACCACCCGTTTAGCAGACCGCAGTCGATCAACAAAAGTAACCATTGAATTAGATTTGCACTTCGAACAAAACTAATATACTCCGGATGACGACGATTGAACCGCTTCAGCAACATGTGCGTGCATTCCAATGCACTTTGCATGAACTGTTTGCTCACAAAAACCAGAGCAAATCACCATTGGTGTTTTATTTGATTTGTCTAATCATTTAGAAGCTAAACAAAGAACCATTATGGGGCGCACTGAAGTTTTCTCAAATAAGATATCGATACTTGAGCACACAGTATTGCACCCTTCAACCGGAAAAGAAGGTGAATGTTTTAGATGGCAATGAAATTTCATAAAAGTTTCCGATAAAATATGATAGGTGTCAATGTTAGCTTTTGGAAGCTATCTCCAGTAAATTATACTGAGTATCACCGTAGAATATATGGTTGGTGTCAAAGTTAGTTTTGGAGGCTGTCTTCGATAAATTATATTGCGTATATAATAAATTGAAAGCACCCTCTAGTGTATTAATGGCACGACACTAAACAGTACAAGTTAACGGCTCCGGCGAAAAATCAGTACTCGCACACTTGAAGAGCAAATAAATCCGAGCACAAGAAAAGAAGAAAATCACTCAGACCGCGTAAGAACGAAGCAAAAAGCACTTGCGATATGCAAAGAGAATCGACAAGATTCACTAGGCTTAAGAAGAGTACATGTGAACAGCGAATTCACAAGATATTCAACAATCAAATAACAGCAGATTGTTAACGTTTTGACGTTTTCACACAGTGTTTTAGGAGTTGTTCCAAAGAATATTCTATATTACAAGGATATATTGATTTTGATTGCCCTCCTAAAACACTGTGTGAAAACGTCAAAAGCCTAGTGAATCTTATCGGTATATATATATATATATATATATATATATATATATATATATATATATATATATATATATATATATATATATATATATATATATATATATATATATATATGTATATATATATATGTATATATATATATATATATATATATATATATATATATATATATATATATATATATATATATATATATGTATATATATATGTATATATATGTATATATATATGTATATATATACATATATATATATATATATATATATATATATATATATATATATATATATATATATATATCTATATATATATACCTATATATATATATATAGACCGAGTAAGAACGAAGCAAAAAGCACTTGCGATATGCTAAGAGTACCGATAAGATTCACTAGGCTTAAGAAGAGTACATGTGAACAGCGAATTCACAAGATATTCAACAATCAAATAAGAGCAGATTGTTAACGTTTTGACGTTTTCACACAGTGTTTAGGAGTTGTTCCAGAGAATATTCTATATTACAAAGATATATTGATTTTGATTGCCCTCCTAAAACACTGTGTGAAAACGTCAAAAGCCTAGTGAATCTTATCGGTATATATAGATATATATATATATATATATATATATATATATATATATATATATATATATATATATATATATATATATATATATATATATATATATATATATATATATATATGTTGACGCCACCTAAAATGAAATATTTTACTATCATCGCATAACATGTCTACTCACCTGACCATTTGTTGACATAGGACTGACTGTCAGTATGACATCAGTCAGCCGTTCCAGCGAAACCAGTACAATTCCAGTCAGCTGATATGTTTAAAATTAATGATGTATTCCATTTTGAAAATTTGACTAAGTTAATAGTGGTTCAGTAAAACTGTAAAATATACCGAAATTTTCTTGAATATAAAATTGAATTTTGCGGTTTCTTTGTCAGTCAGTTAAGTAAAAATTTTGCATTCGTTCGAAACTAAAACCATATCTTTGTTCATTTCGCAAATTCGCTTTTTCGCATTAGTTTTTCCAATCATTTAGTAAGTTTCGTAAGTTTAGTTTATTCGCATTATATTTCGGAATTGTTAATTTGCAAATAAAAGTTAAGTAGTTTGAATTTTCGCGTTTCATTGCAAAAGGAAAGATTGTGTCAAAACATTTTTGGTCCTTCGAACCGGATAAATTAGAAATTTACTAGTGACTTTATAGTGATTTAAAAAGACAAATTAAGATAGTGCCAGTGAAAAAATAATAGATAAATAATATATTCCGCGCCGCGAATCGGTTAATCGGGAAAAATATTTTACAATTTGAAGGCTGTAAACCGGGGTAAGTCCGCTTCCTTTATTATCCTATATTTTTGTTTCCTATATAAATCATAATATCCTTTACATCCTACATTATTCAATCGCTTATCATATAAATAATCACTGGAATCAAATTAAGTGAGCAATAGCATCACGATAGTCAAATTGAATTGAAATTCAATTAAGAAAATTGAAGTGAATAGTGCTAAGCTTGAGCTAAGCTCATTGTTTGAAATTTGAATTGAGAGTTAAACGCCTGATTGAAATTTGAATTGTGGGTTAAACAACTGCTTATTCGGTTAAGAGCGTTTGTTTTTTAACAAAAGGGCAAAGATACAGTGCGAAGGTCGGTCAATTAAGGGCGGTCAATCAGTGAATCTTATTAAGTGCAAATAAAAACTTGCGTTTAGAGTTGGTTTGTAAAGTCAGTTTGGCTTGTTGTTAATCTGAAATAATTGCAATGGAAAATTTAATCTTGCAACAGAAGCTGTCCATGCAAGAGTTAGGTAGGCTGCGCACTAATTTTAAAAAGGCTCCGTTAAACCGTAGAACGGTTTCATACTGTGGGAAAGTGGAAGAACGATTAAGAGCTCTTTATAGAACGTTCAAAGAAAACCATAAACAGATTCTTTCGTTATTAAAGGGCGAAGAATCTGAGTTCAATGTGGATTACTTTGCAAATGAAATTTACCTGCAATTTGATGAGCAGCATTTGGAATTTGAATCGGAAGTAGAAGAACAATTAAAAGAAGCTGTCGCTAAGCAACGGGAAATCGAGCAACGGGAAATTGGTCATCGAGAAGCAGATCAAATTACCAACAATGGACTAGCAGTTGAATCAAACGCGGAAAAAAGTACTAAGGCAGAAGAAAAGAAACTTATGGAAGCCAAGCTACAAGAAACGGAGTCGCATTTTGAAGAAATAAAATTACCTCGCATATCCATACCGAAATTTCACGGGAATTATGATTCGTGGGTATCGTTTCGAGACCTATTTACCTCCCTTATTCACAACAGAACAAACTTGTCCAAAGTACAAAAACTACATTATCTAAAGTGTAGTTTAACGGGGGAAGCTGAAGGGCTGCTTCGCCAATACGGTATTACTGAAGCAAACTATGATATTGCTTGGCGTGTTTTGAATGACAGATACGACAACGTCAATATCTTGTTAAACACACAATTAAAACGCTTGTTTTCACTAACCAGTGCCCAAGAGTCATCTTCGTCTATAAAATCTTTACTGGATACAACCATGGAATGCGTACAAGCAATTGAGAATATGAGTGTTGAAAATCGATGGCATGCTGTGGTAGTATTTGTTGTGACTCAAAGATTACCTCAATCGACAAGGCAATTGTGGGAACAAGAACATGTTCACAGGGCTAATCTTTCCTCTCTTAATGAATTATCAGACTTTCTGCAACGTAGATTTCGAGCATTAGAAGCTGCGGGAGTAGAACGGATAAAAATTCCTCGAAATACAAATACCGATCAACTTCAGAGTGTACAAATCTATACGAGTCAAACCACTCAAGCTTGTGTCATTTGCCATGCAGAACATCATATTCGACAATGTCCTGTTTTTATCCAGATGAACCACGAGGCTAAATTTGAAATCGTAAAACGACACAAACTCTGCATTAATTGTTTGACAAAGGGTCACATTATGATGCGTTGTCCTAGTAATAATCGATGTGTGAAATGTCAAAAATTACATCACACGCTTTTGCATAAACCGACAAACGTAGTAGTTCCGAATCCGCTTAATGTTAATGCTGTAGAATTTGAATCTGCACATAATTCGCCACTAAGCTCATCTCAAAATGAAATGAATTTACAAACACTGAGTGCTACTACATCGAAACAAGTTCTCTTGGCTACAGCTTTAGTTAACATTCAAACCGCTAATGGCTGTGGAATCCTTCGAGCACTATTGGACCAGGGATCCCAGGCATCATTCATAAGTGAAAATGCAATGCGACAGCTAAATCTGCAAAGGAGACACACAAACACAAGTGTAAGTGGCATCGGGAAAGCAAATATCACACCAACCAAGGGACTTGTACGTTTGAATTTAGTATTACGCAACAAACGATCTTTGAACATCGATGCATACATATTGAGTCACTTAACTAGCTCATTGCCTACATGGAACGTCACTTCAGAATTACACACCCAACTAAAAGGTTTTGATTTAGCTGATCCTAACTTCGACAAGACTGGACGAATTGATTTACTACTTGGAGCTGACGTATATGCTCAAGTGATAACTGGTGATATTCACAGGCTTGCGTTGGGACCAATTGTCCAAAGGACAAGTTTAGGATGGATTGTCTCTGGAGGATTGAACTCACAATCAAAAGTGAATTTTCATAGTTTCAAAATTGAAATAACACAGCATGATGACTTGAATAAGCAACTTAGGAGATTTTGGGAACTGGAAGAGATCGAGATGGTTCAACAGTCGACAAATGAAGAAGAATTTTGTGAAAAATTCTATTTACAAAACACGGAACGAGACGTGGATGGAAAGTATGTTACTCGCCTTCCATTTAAGGAAGGCGTTAACAGGCATATGTTAGGTTCATCAAGAAATACGGCGGTAGCTAGTTTGATGTCACTTGAGCGTAAATTTGCAAAGGACCCAGACTTGTATATTGAAATTTCAAAATGTATCCAAGAATATATAGATTTGAAACATATGCATGAGATTCATAACACAACAGACATATTAGATCATCCAAATGATAACAAGGAACGTAAAACCAATTATTTACCTCACCACGTAGTTTACAAGGATAGTACAACTACAAAAGCTCGTGTTGTATTCGACGCTTCACGGAAGACAACCTCTGGAGTATCTTTAAATGATTTGCTTCATGCTGGCCCAGCACTCCAAACCAACCTAGATGAAATTTTGCTAAAATGGAGATTTTTACAATATGTGTTTGCAGCAGATATTGAAAAAATGTATCGACAAATCCGAATGCATCCAGAAGACGCTGATCTTCAGCGCATTGTCTGGCGCAATAGCCCTGATGAGCCAATCCGCAATTACTGCCTCGATACTGTTACATTTGGAGTGACATGTGCCCCATTTTTGGCGATACGCACACTCAAGAAGCTTACAGACGATTCACAACCTTTATTCAAAATGGCACGGCAAGCAATACTGAATGATATGTACGTAGATGATCTTTTATCAGGAGGAACGAGTTTAGAATCGGCATTGGCTAAAAGAGATGAAGTTAAAACATTATTAAGCTCAGCAGGATTCAAACTCAGAAAATGGACTGCTAACCACAATCGACTTTTAAACAATATACCTTTGGAAGACTGTGAGACTCGCCCAAGTCTAGATATGAATCTAGACAACGGTTTTAAAACGCTCGGCATCATTTGGTATCCAGTAACAGATGAATTTGCATATAAAATTACCATTAACTTTGATGATGTTACATATACCAAGCGAAAAATATTATCAGATATTGCTCGATTATTTGATCCACTAGGATGGATATCTCCAGTCGTTATTCTGGCAAAAATACTAATGCAATCCTTATGGTTAGATGGTGTAGCATGGGACGATCGAATTCCTACTGACGTTTCATCCAAGTGGCATAATTTGAAAACAGATTTAGAAGCATTACGCAGCCTAAGAATACCTAGATGGCTGAAAACCGAAACTGATGATAGCATCGAATTGCATGGGTTTAGTGATGCCTCTCAGAAGGCATATGCAGCAGTTGTATATGTTGTTTCTTGCAGTCGAGATAAAGTCAATTCATCATTAGTGCTAGCTAAAACGAAGGTAGCACCTGTAGAAACCGTTTCAATTCCACGTTTGGAACTTTGTGCAGCACTTTTGCTAGCAAAAACTGTGCAACGTATTATAAAATCATTGAATATAACCAGATCACGGATACATCTTTGGACAGACTCAACTATCGTACTGGCGTGGTTATCAAAGCACCCATCAAGCTGGACTACGTTCGTTGCCAATCGAACCACGCAAATACATGAAACTGTAAAGGACGTTCCTTGGAATTATGTGCCGTCAGAGCAAAACCCTGCAGATGTTGCCTCACGAGGGTTATT
>OZ022264.1:124347653-124365153 GCA_963978885.1 Nemotelus pantherinus | reverse complement strand
CCTATGCGCTTGTTTTAACTTATGTTCAGAATAATGCCGGGTCTGACCAAATGTTGAGAATCTTTAACCCTTTAGCACCGGCGGCCATTTTAGTGATATTTTAAATATACCTATTATTCTATCAACAAAAAGCTTTTGCGAAAATAAAGTTTAAAGATTGAATGTCAAACGTATTGTTGAAGAAAATATGACAATATTTTTGAAAATTTCACCCTATGTGTGCGCCAAGCGCGAAAAATTCGATTAGGAAAATTTAAAAATTTTTGAGTTCTGACAACTCTTGAACAAGTTATAACATCAGTATGAAACTAAAATTACATATTGACGATACTAAGAAGTACTTAGATGTCTAAGACGTTGAAGGGGCCTTCAATAATGTCACTGCCGCGAGTATCATCGATGCCTTGGTTCGATATGGAGTGGATAAAACTCTGGCAACCTGGGCATCAGACTTACTCAAGAGCAGGCGGATTGAGGCTACCTTTTTCGAGGCCAAAGCGGAAAGAATAGTCGGAACGGACACATCACAAGAAGGGATTATATCTCCCCTTTTCTGAATCCGGACAGTCAACGAAATACTGGAGAATTTTAGGGCCAGTGGCTTTGAGGTGGTGGCGTATGCCGATGACATTGTGGTACTTGTGAGAGGTGCTTTCTTACAAACTTTTTCGGACCTTATGCAATCGGCGCTGGACCATGTCCAAACCTGGGCCAGAAAAGACGGTCTTAAGGCGAACGCGACAAAAACCGAACTTTTACTCTTCACAAGGAGACACAGGGTACCGGCTATTGCCACGCCTAACCTCAACGATATAACATTAGAACTTGCTGATAGTTTTAAATATTTGGGCCTTATACTAGACAGGAAACTGAACTGGGGGGCTAACTTGAAGCACAGAATTGGTTAGGCTCGCGCAGCACTTTTCGCGTGCCGGTCCGCCTACTCCAATACCTGGGGCCTTAAGCCTAGGGCAGCCTATTACATATTCACATGTGTAGTCAGACCGATTTTGGTGTATGGAGCGATCGTGTGGTGAAAGGCAGCGGAGAGTAAAACTAATATCAAGGAGCCAACAAGACTGCAAAGATTAATTTGCATATGTATTACGGGCACTTTACGAACCGCTCCAATGGCTTGGTTGGAAATTATTTTGGGACTCATGCCCCTAAATCGATTCATCTTAAGAAGCGCAAGCTAAGCGGCGATACGCGCTTTAAGTTCCGCCATGTGGAACGATTAAGATCAGTGGAGCCACAGCTGTATTCTTACAGAATGCCGCAAAAGATTTGGGCTCGTTGCAGAAGACACGGACCACATGAGGAAAATAATACATCTTGACAGGAATTTCCAGGTCAAGATACTCACAAGAACGGACTGTAAGAAAAAAGAAGCTTCCACCAATGGGGGCGTCTGGATTTACACGGACGGGTCAAAGACGGACACAGGAGTTGGCTCGGGCGTGTTTTCAACGGATTTTTATTCTTTACCTGTGGTGTAGACTGTCCGACCATGCTACCGTCTTTCAGTCTGAATTACATGCTGTACGCATGGCAGTTGAGTCCATTAACGGAATATCAACCAGATCAATGACGATTTGCGTCGACAGTAGGGCAGCCATTCTCACTCTTGCGTCTTACAGATGTTCCTCAAAAACTGTTAACGCTTGCAGAGTGGCTCTCAATGAAAAGGCAAGGCATATTCCTATCTGGATTATGTGGGTGCCAGGGCATAGTGAGGTCATAGGCGATGAATTCGCGAGGGAAGGTTCAAGAGCTTGCAATAGCTCTTGTATCATTGAACCTCGGTCAATCGCTGACGCCACAAACAAACTTGATGCCGCCATATGGGCCAAACTAAAGTCCGAATGGGAAAAAAGGCTAGACTGCAAGGTGGCCAGGACATTATGGCCATCACCTGATCTAAGCAAAAGCAGGAAACTGCTCAAGCTCAGCAGAAACTGCTTGAGAGCCACGGTCGGCTTGCTCACAAGGCACTGCCTTACCGCATCTCATGCGAACAGAATGGGACTGACATCCAGCAATTTATGCAAGAGGTGCGAGATGGAAGAGGACACCATCGAGCATACTCTCTGCGATTGTCCGGCCCTAAATAATAAACGCCTCAAAATTTTTGGTGCATACCATAATCAAGGGTTAGCAGAGGTGGCCAGTACCATCACGCTGAGTCAACTGATCCAGTTTGGCGAAGCGGTCACTTGGCAGCTCCAAAAAGCCAGCGGAGGGTGGCAAATGGGCCCAAACTGGTGGCCTAATGCAAGCCGCGTTTCCCGGCAGCCCTCTTTACTAACCTAACCTAGCCTAAGATGTTAACTCGTGTAGTTTTTTGTGGACGAGATGGCAACCCGGCATCTACGGTAGGCATTGAAAGTGAAAACCTTCATATCGTCGACTCTCCTGAAAAATTTTCGTCTCATACAATGACAACCAACTCAAAGAAATCATATGTTTTGTTTATGAAATCAAAGCAAAACTTTTGAAATTTCACTTCGGTCAAGCAAAGTTGCCCTCTTCTAGTTTACCTATATTTTAAGTATGCGAAAATTCTGTTCCCGAGAACTCACGATCCAATTATCAAGCACATGCGAAATTCATAGAATGCGTTAGTATTAAGTAGGACCAGGTCTCGTAGAAGCGATTTGGAAATGCGGGCAACTCTGTGCCATTGGTGTCATCTTGAAAAATTATAAAGAAAAAATATGTTTTTTGCGCTATAAATTCTGATTCAGTTACAACATTTTCATGAAATTCACACAGTAGCTAAAATTTGGTTGGAATGTTCGTTTGGTTCTGCCAGCTATGGTAATAATGGTGTCTTGAGTTTTGAAAATTCGATCAGAAAAATATTTTACTGGATTTGATCGCCTAAATTTTACTGGATTGGATCGACTTGCGCGTCAATAGACGCGGATCGAGGGATTGGAAAATGTGAAGCCCACTTGAGTTCTATTTATATACGTGACGTTGCAATGCAATATACTTCACTTTATTAGAACAAGCTGCATTTTAATCGATGAATTCACTTAAATCCAGTTACACCGAAAACCTACTTTGAAGTTTCATTTCAATCCGTTCCAAGCCAAGTCAGTCCAAGTCAGTCCTGGTAATAAACGTGGCTTGTGTCTTGTTTTGCAATCAAAGCATGGGCGAGAGAGACTGGCTGCGCTGCGCATGTGCAAGCAGAACTCATAACAGTCTATTCGAAATCGTTGCTGGCGTCGGTCGAAAGTTGCTTGATCAGTTTGCGACTGGTGTGTGCACGAAAGTCTTAGTGTCAGTGAATTTCTGTGCAAGTCAGATTAACAAAGAGCAGAGTCTGCACGCTGTGCCATGGGAAAACCGTTCTAAAAATAGTAAAAGATTCTCAATCGTTAATTGTAAAGTCCCGAGTCTAGTAGCATGCGCGATATTATTAGCGATTCTTTGGAGACGGTCTGTGCGTAAAATGATTTACAGCCAAAGTTGAAAACGTCCATTAGCGCAGGAAAAGCCCTGTGAATTTAAGCGACGAATCGATTGCTCAACTTATGACACTGCCGGTCACGGTTAAAATTCCCGTCGACAAAATTCTTGGTTGTGATAGATATAATTACGCAAAGAGCAACGCATGAGTGAAGATGGGAATCTATATTTCTGATGAAACAAAAGTAATGACTGTGCAATGGTGTTGTTAATGAGGATTTTGCTGTTCGGTGTAGTTGTCTCAGTTTTAAAAGAACTATAATCAGCCCTTCACCCTCACGTCCGGACGCAAATATGCATAAATGAAGTCATGCGGAGAGTAGTGATCGTAGAGCAGAAGATTTTTTTGCTGTACTTTGACGAGATGTGTTTTTCATTATAACCTTGTGTACATATAATCTTCACAAACGAAAAGGAATGCCTGCGGAATTTTCAAGCAACAGAGAAGAAAGCAACTGTTTTTCAAAGACCAAATGCTGTACATCTTTTCGTCCACCGGTACATTCCACATGCAGACAAGAGTGTTTTCGGATAGTACCCACTGCCTAAAAGAGAGAACAGCTCAAGTAATTTATTTCTGTTGTTTTTTTCACATAACTAGCCTTTTATGTTCATTTAAAACTGTAAAACGGCAGCCGCCACTTTTGCTACGATGATTGTATTGCTGGCAGATGGCTTCAGTTTCTCCGTGAACGTGCTGAAAGAGTAGCTCTTCTGCGGTAGTGTTAGCTGCAGACACAGATGTGTGTCATTTTAACGTAGTAAGGACCTGCTCGGCCACATTTACTGTAGGCAAATTGAGAATAAAGCAGTTTTCCCCCCAACCAAATGTATCTCAATGAATAAGGTGACAGCATCTCCGCATTGTTGGTCTTAGGAGTTCGAGTCGAGCATACGAACCATCAGGACGTGCCGATAAAGCAGAGCTGTGGTCCGTAGTAGTGAGTGTGTGTTCGAGATAACGTGTTCGAGATCGAGGTCGAGGAGGCGATATCGTTAAAGTGTGTAAGTTGGGTATCCTTAATTATTTTCTTTTATATATTTCTAAATATATATAAATCAAAATTTAGGCATTTTGGCACGTTTGGCATCTATTTGCGCACAGATTTTTTAAATTTTTGAATATTTTTAAAAAAGTGTTAGATTTTCTTATCTGGGTTTTCACGAGGAGCAACTAACCGCGATGGCCGACGACGGCCCGGATCCACTAGAGGTCTAAAAAGAGCGCGAAACTTTCGCTAAAAAGTGCAAAGAAAAACTAAGCAAGTTATGCCGCAAATATAACGCGGATGTAAGGGAACAGTTCATTATGGAACTGATAGGCCAGTGCAAATTGCAAATTTGCACCAGTGTTCTAGTTGATGAAGGTGAGTTCATCGACCTAGCGGAGCACGCAGAAGATTCCTCGGACGGCGAGGAGATCAATGAGTGTGAAAGTGTTTTCATGGACACTGACGATGTTCATGACACTGACACACTCAGTGTATCTGCTGAGGTGAGTGTGAATACTTGCGAGTTGCCAGTTAACATCCCCTCAAATTCATCAGCCCCTAGGAAACGAGCTAAACCTACTTCGCCGCCATTAACTCCAATGGCTCCCAAATCGAAAAAGGTTTTCGATGGCTACCCTGAGCTAAAGGCAGTTGTGCAGGAGGCTAGTGCCGCTGCAAGCCCCATTTCCATTCCCGTTCCACGGATAATGGCTCCAAAGCCCACTAGTAAAAAGATTTCGACCCCACAAAGCCAAAATAAACCCATTAAAAGTGGTAAAATCCCACCCATTGTCTGCCACAAGCTTGATTTGAAGAGTTTCAGAGCTTCAGTGACAGCAGCCTTTTCTAATGAAAAGGGGAAAACTCCTGAATTTCAAATTAAGGTGAACAACGGCAATAGAACGACGCTGTTCCCAAAATATATCGAGGCGCATCAGCGTCTTTTTGAACTTCTAAAAGCAAAGACAATTCCATGCTTTACTTACACCCCACAGAGTGTTAAAAAGACAACTGTCCTCTTGAAAGGTATCCATACATCATATGATGAAAATGATGTCCTTATTGAACTAGAAAATTTATTGGGAGATCAGATCTCTCATGTCAAGTGCTTCTCTACAGTCCACTCTCGAAAAGAGGCAAAGAGCTTAGGAACTTTTATTGTCCAGCTCAATCCAGGAGTAGACACAAAGATTCTACTTAACATTAAATACCTTCTGCACCAGTGGGTTCAATGGGACCGACTGCAGAAGAATAACGTTACACAGTGCTTCCACTGTCAATGCTTTGGGCATACTGCCTCCAACTGTGGTCTTGGCACACGTTATGTCAAGTGCAACCAAGTTCACGCCAGTAAGGACTGCGTGGTTCCAAAAGGGTCCGATGCAGTTTTTTGCGTAAACTGTAACTCAACAGGCCATCTAGCCAGCTATCGAGGCTGCCCTGAAGCCAAAAAAGTTGAAGAGCGGCGAAAGGCCGCCAAACTAGAAAAAGACCGCAGAAGCGAACTAGTCGCAGAGGCAATCAAAAACACTACTCGGCCTGGCGTTTCATACGCCAGCCACTTTAAAGCTGGTAACAAAACTCCCATCGCTAAGAAAACATCTACACCTTCAGCAAAAACTACTCAGGCTTCTTCCAACAACTCTCAAACATCAATAGACTCAGAAGTCTTTGGTTAATGCCAGAATCTGCTCGGCTGCAATCTCTTTGCCTTGGTTAACCAAATCAAGGAATTTATCCCTACCTTCAAAAGACTTTCATCTCAAGCTGAAAAACGTGATGCTTTCATTTCACTTGCCCTTCGCTTAGCTAGCAATGCGTCAACTTAAATTTGGAGCCTTAAATATTGCAACCTTGGCACCCATCTACAAGAGAAACTTCGTTCAGGATTTCCTGAATCAAGAGCAACCCGATATTCTTTTCTTATCTGAAACTAAACTCAAGCCCGCCATCGGGTAGCCATTGATAAATACAAAATCATCCGCGAGGACACCTCCGAGGACCAAAGTTCCTCCAAATTGGGTACCGCCCTATTAATTAAAGAGCGGATCAAAACCCAAAGACATCTGATCCCAGGACTAACTGCTATAGAAATTATTTGCATTAGCTTCCAAATAGGTGGTGATCAGATAGTATTTGTGGGCACATATGTCCATCATGGTTACAGTGGTTCTGTGCTGGCCCAGGATCTCAGCCGCATACTAGCAACAGCATTTTCACTCGGATTAGTCATTTTCGGGGGTAATTTCAACGCTCGATCACAATCATGGGGCGATCGTATTGACAACCCTTATGGCGTGACCATTTAGCAATGGCTTACGCAAAACCCTAGCCTTATCAAACCCATCTTCTCCCAGGAACCTACCTGTCGGTGATCCTCATCCATAATTGACTTCTTTCTTGTATCTCCGAGCCTGGTCAGTTCTCTCCCACATTTTGGCACTTACGAATGCAAAGTTCACGACGCTGAATCCGACCATCAGCTTATCCAATTGTGCATCCAAAACGATCGTGGCCTAAATTTCTTGACTGTAGATCCTGAACTTTTCATTACATACGATAAGATCAATTGGGATCAATTCGCAATAGATGTTGCAAATCATATTCAGAACATCGGTCTTGACTGCTCGCGAAACCTCTCCTCGCAGGAAATAGATGAGGCTCTTGAAAAACTTAACCAAATTACGTCCTTAGTCATTGATAGCTTGGCTATCCCCAAAAAATCCACAAACTTTGCCTTCCGTGATTTACCGCAAGATATCGTTCAGCTTCATAATCGGCGGAAATCTTTAAGATGACGTCTTACCAGAATCTTCCACAGATACCTCAATACGGAAAACAACTCATACAGGTATACGTCCGCATTGATTAAAGGCATTAATATCCTCATCAAAATATTAAGACCAAAGCCCATGTCAGTAAGAAATTTGAAGAACGTCTTCAAAAAATAGTTCCTGGCAAGGAAATTTTTCAAAAAATTAACAAAATCACTGCCCGCAAAAAACTAAGAAGTAACTTCACTTCTAACGGCAATATGCTCCCTGATAACAAAGCCACTGCCGATGCAATCGCTGCTGCCTATTCTCTCATCTATCGTGGTGAGAAACTTAGCTCTGACCCATCCTTTGCCTCACTCGTCAAAAGTTCTGTCTCTAGTTTTCGCCAAGAAAATCAATTGCTGACTCTTTCTTGGTTCAGTACAACAAATCCTTCCACAAACCCCCAAGGCCATGGTTCCTTCGTGAATAAGGAAATCCCTCTATCCCTGGTTTCGACACTCTCCTCTAAAAAATCATCCGGAGTTGACAAAATTTCTAATTTTATCCTTAAAAAGCTTCCTACTTGCTTCTTTGAGCACCTGTCCATCCTATTTAATTCCTGTTTAAATATTGGCTATTTTCCCATTGCTTGGAAGCGTGCGAAAATATTTCCTATTCCCAAAGCTTCAGGAAGTTGCGATGTCCTTAACGCGCGTCCAATCTCTCTTCTCTCGAACGTAGGAAAACTACTTGAAAGGGTTATTCTAAAACACCTTAATAATAACATTGATATCAATCATATCATTCCCGAAAGACAATTCGGTTTCAAGCCCAAACACTCTACAGTGGACGCGCTAATGATTCTCAAATACGCCGTAGAGCAAAGCATGCAAAACAAAAGGGTTTTGGGTGCATGTCTTATTGATCTACACAAGGCCTTCGACTCCGTTTGGATCGAAGGACTCTTGTTTAAAATGATCAATTTCGGATTCCCAACTTGGTTAATCAAAATTGTTGATAACTTTCTAAGCGGAAGAAAGGCTTTCGTCACCTTCAATGGGGCTTCCTCTGACGAATTCCAAATTGATTCAGGTGTACCTCAAGGTTCCATTCTCGGACCAATTCTATTTAACGTTTTCGCGGCAGCCATCCCAGGAATTACATGTGACTCTCCCACAAATGTTTCCATTAATCTTTATGCAGACGATCTCCTGTTCTGGTACTCACATCGTAATCCACGTGTGGTAACAACGGTGTTACAAAACTCGCAATTCAGCTTGTGGCATACTATGCGAAATGGGGCTTGCAGATAAATGCCAACAAAAGTGAGCTCATATTCTTCAGAGGTTCCCATAAGGATTGCAGGAAAAGAATAAGGGACATAAAGAATTTAAAAATTATTATTAATGGCCAGACAATAACGCCTTCACAGACTGTGAAATACCTAGGCATAAAACTTGACCCGCGCTGGAGCCTCAGTCGCCATCTTCAAGCAAGTCTCAACAAAGCTGCTACAGCATATCATCTCATAGGCTGCATTTTCAAGCCAAATTCCATCATATCTTCTAGAGCTAAAAGCATAGCATATAAACAACTAATTAGACCAATCCTTACCTACGGTGCCCCTATCTGGCATCAAGCACCCTCAAGTCAACTTGAGAAGCTGGCGTGTTTTGAACGCCGTATTCTCCGATATGTCACTTCTCTTCACTTTTAGCCCAATGGCCACTATTATGGGAATAGTGCCCTCTATCAAAAATCTAAAGTCAAGCCTCTTTCCTCTCATCTGCTCCAGTTATGAAACAACGCTATCCATCGTGCCTCTGAGCATCCAAATCCTATTATTCAATCGCTTCATCCAAGACCTGGATTCTAACGATCATATCCTGACCTCACGAATAGCTCATAGGCAATGAGCTACTCTTTCACTATACATGAAGTTCATAATGAACATGTTTGTTTGTTTTTTATCCATCAAATCCAAAGCATTTTGTATTCCCTACCTTTCTCATTCTGTGAGAGCTCCGCTACACACTAACCAACGTACCTCTTACAATTCTCTCAATCTTTAAACAGAAATGTAAACTGAGCAATTGAAAAGCTCAGTTTGAATTGATCTTCAAATAACTCAATCCCCACAAGGCAAGAACTTCGAGCCATAATCCATAATAAGGCACAGCTCATAATATCTAATTCGATAAAGGAAATAGTTTAAGGTAATCTATATCAATTCCTTCTCCCCCTTTTTACTGGCCCAAAACCTACCTCCACTCAGGTTGTTGGTCTTACAGATGGAGAATTGCTCTTTCAAGCAAAGCAGCGGTACAATTTTCTAATGGTCTTTTGGCAACAAGACATTCAATGCAACAACTGGTCGAGAAATTCTCCAGGAAGCCGAGAATAATATCAAGAATGCTGTATTTATCATTTGAAGTAAACGGGACTTTATAAACGGAACAATATAGTGCTGATCCTGCGGAAAATACAAACCTGGTTCGAATAAAAGGAAAACTAGCCGCATTGTGGTCGTTTTTGGGAATCTAGGCTGAAGTTTTTACTCTATGCGCTATTATTTTAATCTATGGGAAAAAAGGACTAAATAAACCAGAACTCGAGGAAAGTGATTCTGATCTGAATACCGAGCAGTAAGAACGTTGCAAAATCGTACAAAATTAGGTATCACAAATGGAAAAAATCTTGTTGTGTTACCCTTAGATAAAGTTATACAAATGTAAAGGTTATTGAATTGTGATCATAGTTCCCTTCTTGTCTATAAGTCACATAGACAACGTATATCATTTCTAAAACTTATCAAAGCAGAGAATAATTGATACGGAAAAACTCAATCGTTTTGCGGGATAAGCCTCCGAAGCAGAATCAAATTGAAATTGTCTTTGTGGGATGATTAAAATTGAAAAATTGTTATTTACATTGAACATTTTTATTTGCCTAAGTGATTTCGATAGTATGCACTGATTCTCATCAGCTTACAGCTTACAGTGCATACTTGACTGACGTGACCACTTGCAGTTGGAAATCATGAATTTTTATTTACGCTAGTTGTGACAAATTTTAACATCTCAGACTTATATTCATCGATATAATTTACTTGTAAAGGTTATTGAATTGTGGTCATGGTTCCTTTCTTGTCTATAAATCAGCATATACAACGTATATCGCCTCTAAAGCTTATCAAAGCAGCAATGAACAAATTCGTTTGTGGTCCATTGGCTAACTGACTACCTATTATTTTCATATGTATGGCTAAACAATAGAGTTTATTGTCTCTTCTATTATTTGATTCGTAGTACTAAACTTTCAAGGGAAAACAGTTTGTTAAGTCATAGGTACTACTCGATACGAGTGTGTAGTTTTCGTTTATATTCACGAAGTTTTGCTGTAAACTTTATAAACGGAACAAACTCTTTTCTAAATGGCCTAAGTTTTTTGCACACTAGAAGAGAAAATTTGATAAGATCGTACTTAAGGATTGGCTCAATATGCAAGATTGTTTCAATATCCATTAAACTCGCCTTGTTGATATATAAATTCATTAAATCGTTCATAACCTGAATAACGAAATAAATATGTAGAAAATAATAACATAAACGGAAGCGAAAAGATCAAAGGTTAATAAAACAAAAGTGTTAATTATTGGCCTACCAGTAATTGATGTAGAGAGCATCATATGTGAAAAGAGGCACCTCTATACGTTTAAGTATGTGCATACGTTTTGAATTTGTACTTAGGCTATAGAAAACCAGTTTAATTTTATTATCTGTAATTGAATCATTAAGTTACTATAGGAGTTCATTCCTCTTTATGATACTGCAGTTTTGGTAATTGTTATTTCAGTTTCTCAGACTTGGTCTCTTCTTCGATTTGCACACGAACGGAAACCCATCACCAAATTACCTCTATTTTCAGCACTCGAAAGTTCTGTTCACGAGAACTGACGACTGGATAGTCCGAGCATTATGAAATTTACAGGACATGTTGGTTTTAGCTAGGACCAGGTCTGATAAAAGTGATTTTGAAATGCGGGCAACCCTGTGGCAGTGGTACCATCTTGAAAAATCGCTGAGAAAAAAAAACTAATTTTTGGCCTATAACTTCCGATTCAACCATTACATTTGAACAAAATTCACACAATATTTGAACCTTACTTTACATAGAACATGGTGAAAATTTGGCTGAAAAATTAGAATAGAGCTGCCAGCTATGGTGATTTTTGTCTCCTAAATCTTGAAAAATTTGATCAGCAAAATAAAGCTTTTTTCTCTATAACTTCCGGTCCAGACATGAAATCAAAACGAAGTTCTTGCAGTAAATGGACCTTTGCGTGAACCAATTGTCGTAGGAATTTCGTACAAAAATCATGAAAGGGCTGCCAGCTATGACTATTTTTGTAATTTTGTGGAATTTCTTTACTGAGCGTCTATGTCATTAGATTTGCAAAAGGGAATGATCCTGGAATGAAAACAAATTGTAAACTTAGAAACATTCGCACCATATGAATATTGATGCAATCCTCGGAGCGAAGTAGTACATGACCTTTGGTGCTGGTTGGTTATAAAAGTAAGAATATAAGATAGAATCAGTATTTAAAATTTATCAAAGGCCTTCAGTTCTCTTCGAAGAGCAGCATTTATAGTGGTACCTATGCGCTTGTTTTAACTTATGTTCAGAATAATGCCGGGTCTGACCAAATGTTGAGAATCTTTAACCCTTTAGCACCGGCGGCCATTTTAGTGATATTTTAAATATACCTATTATTCTATCAACAAAAAGCTTTTGCGAAAATAAAGTTTAAAGATTGAATGTCAAACGTATTGTTGAAGAAAATATGACAATATTTTTGAAATTTTTCACCATATGTGTGCGCCAAGCGCGAAAAATTCGATTAGGAAAATTTGAAAATATTTGAATTCTGACAACTCTTGAACAAGTTATAACATCAGTATGAAACTAAAAATACATATTGACGTTACTAAGATGTGCTAAGATGTCTAAGACGTTATAGAAGCCTTCAATAATGTCACTGTCGCGAGTATCATCGATGACTTGGTTCGATATGGAGTGGATAAAACTCTGGCGACCTGGGCATCGGACTTACTCAAGAGCAGGCGGATTGAGGCTACATTTTTGGAGGCCAAAGCGGAAAGAATAGTCGGAACGGGAACACCACAAGGAGGGATTATATCTCCCCTTTTCCGGATCCTGACAGTCAACGAATCACTGGACAATTTTAGGGCCAGTGGCTTTGAGGTGGTGGCGTATGCCGATTACATTGTGGTACTTGTGAGAGGTGCGTTCCCACAAACTTTGTCGGACCTTATGCAATCGGCGCTGGACCATGTCCAAACCTAGACTAGAAAAGTCGGTCTTAGGGCCAACCCGACAAAATCCGAACTTGCACTCTTCACAAGGAGACACAGGGTACCGGCTATTGCCACGCCTAACATCAATGATATAAAATTAGAGCTTGCTGATAGTTTTAAATATTTGGGCCTTATACTAGACAGGAAACTGAGCTGGGGGGCTAACATAAAGCACAGAATTGGTTAGGTTCGCGCAGCACTTTTCGCGTACCGGTCCGCCTACTCCAATACCTGGGGCCTTAAGCCTAGGGCGGCCTATTACATATTCACATGTGTAGTCAGACCGATTTTGGTGTATGAAGCGATCGTGTGGTGAAAGGCAGCGGAGAGTAAAACTAATATCAAGGAGCCAACAAGACTGCAAAGATTAATTTGCATATGTATTACGGGCACTTTACGAACCGCTCCAATGGCTGGGTTGAAAATGATTTTGGGACTTATGCCCCTAGATCGATTCATCTTAAGAAGCGCAAGCTTAGCGGCGATACGCGCTTTAAGTTCCGCAATGTGGAACGATTAAGATCAGTGGAGCCACAGCGGTATTCTTACAGAATGCCGCAAAAGATTTGGGCTCGTTGCAGAAGACACGGACCACATGAGGAAAATAATACATCTTGACAGGAATTTCCAGGTCAAGATACTCACAAGAACGGACTGTAAGAAAAAGGAAGCTTCCACCAATGGGGGCGTCTGGATTTACACGGGCGGGTCAAAGACGGACACAGGAGTTGGCTCGGGCGTGTTTTCTACGGATTTGAGCCTCTACCTGTGGTGTAGACTGTCCGACCATGCTACCATCTTTTAGTCTGAATTACATGCTATACGCATGGCAATTGAGTCCATTAGCGGAATATCAACCAGATCAATGACGATTTGCGTCGACAGTAGGGCAGCCATTCTCACTCTTGCGTCTTACAGATGTTCACCTGATCCAAGCAAAAGCAGGAAACTGCTCAAGCTCAGCAGAAACTGCTTGAGAGCCACGGTCGGCTGGCTCACAAGGCACTGCCTTACCGCATCTCATGCGAACAGAATGGGACTGACATCCAGCAATTTATGCAAGAGGTGCGAAATGGAAGAGGACACCATCGAGCATACTCTCTGCGATTGTCCGGCCCTAAATAATAAACGCCTCAAAATTTTTGGTGCATACCATAATCAAGGGTTAGCAGAGGTGGCCAGTACCATCACGCTGAGTCAACTGATCCAGTTTGGCGAAGCGGTCACTTGGCAGCTCCAAAAAGCCAGCGGAGGGTGGCAAATGGGCCCAAACTGGTGGCCTTATGCAAGCCGCGTTTCCCGGCAGCCCTCTTTACTAACCTAACCTAGCCTAAGATGTTAACTCGTGTAGTTTTTTGTGGACGAGATGGCAACCCGGCATCTACGGTAGGCATTGAAAGTGAAAACCTTCCAATCGTCGACACTCCTGAAAAATTTTCGTCTCATACAATGACAACCAACTCAAAGAAATCATATGTTTTGTTTATGAAATCAAAGCAAAACTTTTGAAATTCGGACAAGCAAAGTTGCCCTCTTCTAGTTTACCCATATTCTAAGTAAGCGAAAATTCTGTTCCCGAGAACTCACGATCCAATTATCAAACACATGCGAAATTCATAGAATGCGTTGGTATTAAGTAGGACCAGGTCTCGTAGAAGCGATTTGGAAGTGCGGGCAACTCTGTGCCATTGGTGTCATCTTGAAAAATTATAAAGAAAAAAAATGTTTTTTGCCCTATAAATTCTGATTCAGTTACAAAATTTTCATTAAATTCACACTGTAGCTGAACCTTACTCTTAGCCGCCTTTCGTAGAAATTTGGTCTGAAAGTTCGTTTGGTTCTGCCAGCTATGGTGTCTCTAGTTTTGAAAATTCGATCAGGAAAATATTTTACTGGATTGGATCGCCGAAATTTTACTGGATTGGATCGACTTGGGCATCAAAAGACGCGGATCGAGGGATTGAAAAATGTGAAGCCCACTTGAGTTCTATTTATATACTTGACGTTGCAATGCAATATACTTCACTTTAGTAGAACTAGCTGCATTTGATTCGATTAATTCACTTTAATCCAGTCAAACTGAAAACCTACTTTGAAGTAATTTACTCATAAAGGTTATTGATTTGTGATCACGGTTCCCTTCTTGTCTTTAAATCAGCATAGACAACGTATATCGTCTCTTAAACTGATCAAAGCAGAGAATAAATTATGCGGGAAACTCGATCGTTTTGCGGAATAAGCCTCCGAAAGCAGAATCAAATTGGAATATTTTTGCGGGATGATTAATATTGAAAAATTGTTATTTACATTGAACATTTTTATTTGACAAAGTGGTTTCGAAAGTATGCACTGGATCTCATCAGCTCACAGCTCACAGTTCATACTTGACTGACGTGACCACTTGCAGTTGGAAATCCTGAATTTTAATTTACGCTAGTTGTGACAAATTTAAACATCTCAGACTTATATTCATCGATATAATTTACTTGTAAAGGTTATTGAATTGTGATCATGGTTTCCTTCTTGTCTATAAATCAGCATAGACAACGTATATCGTCTCTAAAGCTTACCAAAGCAGCAATGAACAAATTCATTTATGGTTGATTGACTAACTGACTACCTATTATTTTCATATGTATGGCTAAACAAAAGAGTTTATTGTCTCTTCTGTTATTTGATTCGTAGTACTAAACTTTCAAGGGAAAACAGTTTGTTAAGTCATAGCTTCTACTCGATACGAGTGTATAGTTTTCGTTTATATTCACGAAGTTTTGCTGCAAACTTTAGAAACGGAACAAACTCTTTTCTAAATGGCCTAAGTTTTTTGCACACTAGGAGAGAAAATTCGATAAGATCGTACTTAAGGATTGGCTCAATATGCAAGATTGTTTCAATATCCATTGAACTCGCCTTGTTGATATATAAATTCATTAAATCGTTCACAACCTGAATATGGAAAAAAATACGTAGGAAATAATAACATAAAGGGAAACGAAAAGATCATAGGTTAATAAAACAAAAGTGTTAATTATTGGCCTACCAGTAATTGATGTAGACAGCATCATATGTGAAAGGTGGCACCTCTATACGTTTAAGTATGTGCAAACGTTTTGGTTTTGTATTAGGACTATAGAACACCAGTTTAATTTTATTATCTGTAATTGAATCATTTAGTTACCTTTTTTAGTTACTATAGAAGTTCATTCCTCTTTATGAAAATGCAGTTTTGGTAATTGTTATTTCAGTTTCTCAGACTTGGTCTCTTTTTATACCAATCTTAAGAAATAGAATAAAAATGAATTGTTGAATTGAATTATCCGGCCTCTTTATTGGGTGAAAGTCCAAGAAGACTTTCTCTTCCCAGGTTTCGCGATAGCCTGGCTGGCCTAGGAACTAGCTAGTGTTTTAGTAATTGTGCCAACTATGGCAACTTTAGTATATTTTTTTTACAAATTTTCGAAGACAATTAGTATTAAACTCGTTTCGCCGAAAATTCATATTTCTTTTATATATATATATATATATATATATATATATATATATATATATATATATATATATATATATATATATATATATATATATATATATATATATATATATATATATATATATATATATATAATATATATATATATATATATATATATATATATATATATATATATATATATATATATATACTGTGAGCGTCAAAAGTGAGTGCACACCTTTCAAATCTGATTTCGAGCTTTAATAAAAAAAACATTACCGATTGAAAAATATTTCTGATTGAGTAATATCAAACCTTTATTTATTAAAAACTTTATACAAAAATATCAATTCCATATTATATAACACAAAATTTACAGAGGAACAAAAACAAAAAGTCAATAAAATATGAATCAAAAGTAAGTGCACACTTGTTCAAACGTTGCTAGATTCTAGCTGTAAACAAAGTCGCGGATCTTTAACTATAACGGAATACAACTTCAATTTGATTTCTAGGAAACAGCAATCGAAAAAATTCTTGGAAAAGTCATTTTGGAAGGAGTTAGTTTGATTTAAAATGTCCTAGAAGAGAGGTGGGAAAATGAGGAAAGAAACTGAGCCATAAACACGAAAAATTATAGTGAATTTGCATTGTGAATACATATAAATAAAAAACTTTGGGCGTACAAATAAAAAACTTTGGCGAACTAAAAATACTGAGTTCCATGAAAAAAATGTTTCCGGCACAGTGAAGCATGGCGGAGGATCTGTTGTTGTTTGGGGGTGTATGACAGCATCGGGAGCTGAAAACCTTGAATTTATTGATAGTACAATAGATAAGCAAGGCTATCTCAATATTTTGCAGCGAAATATGGTTGACAGTGTTGCAAAATTGCAATTGCCTAGGACGTGGATCTTCCAACAAGATAACGATCCTAAGCACACTTCCTATTTAGTAAGGTTGTGGTTACTTTATAGAACCCCCAAGGTATTTATCATCCCCCCAATCCCCAGACCTCAGCCCCATTGAGCATTTGTGGGATTATTTCGGCAGGAAAATTCGGCAATGTCTAATCACAAGCAAGGAAAGTTTGAAAAATGCTTTTAAGGAAGATTGGGATAATATACCATCAGAATTTACCAAAAAATTATTAGAATTCATGCGTAAAACACTGAAAGCTGTTTTAAAGGCAAAGGACAGTCAAACCAAATACTAATTTTTCTTAAAATAGTTATATGAATTTTTATTATATGAAGTGTGCATTTACTTTTGACTCATATTTCATAGACTTTTTGTTTTTGTTGCTCTGTAAATTTTTGTTAGTGAATATATGGAACTGATTTTTTAATATATTTTGTTAAACGAATAAAGGTTTACAATTCCTCAATATGAAATATTTTTCAATCGGTATTTTAT
>OZ022264.1:124339030-124342453 GCA_963978885.1 Nemotelus pantherinus | reverse complement strand
ATATATATATATATATATATATATATATATATATATATATATATATATATATATATATATATAAAAAAAGTTCGGAGTGAATTCAACACTGAATCGGTGTCGAATACGGTCCATCCTTTCGGATAAATATTATTATAATCAAATTGGATTAAAATTTAGGGTGTTTCGAGACTTATCCATACTGAGTTATAAAAATTACTTCTGAGGAAAACATTTTTTGACACCAAAGGGATTTTTAAAAATACGCGTCAAATAATGGCTATTGACTCCAAACCCATGTTTCGTAAGTATCTAATTTCGTTAGTTTACTGTCCGCATTTTTTAGTAGCCGAACGGTGTTTGCTGTGATTGACACCTATAAAGCGAAAATTTTTGTCCAGCAATGAATAATGAATAGACTCCAAAGTGTTTGATTCCAAAGTGTTGTTTAAATTGAAGATAAATTGAATGGTTTTCAGTTTTTTATAAACGAAAAGAATATCATTCGCATTTGTTTCTAATATGCAAAGAATCTGACCAAAACAAGGCAAATCCCTATAGGCATTTTTCGAGATGCAAATCAAAAACTTTGGTTTATACAAGTATCCACAAATGACCTCTTTCGCTACATTGAACTTATTATCATTTATTAAATGTCTAGCAAATGTTATTTGTGTTAAAAGACGACTATCAACTAATGTGTCTAACGATGTGTTGCTTGTTTTGATTTTAAAAGTTGGCTTTAATTCAAAGTTTTTCGACATGAAATCTGCATAATTAATTTGTTGATGTTTAACTGCGATTGTTCTGCAGATATTTTAAAGTTTTTTGATATCCTTCCGAATTCTTTCAGCTGTTTATGCTTAGCTTTAAATCTCATCGTCCATAAAGAGTTAAGTGTACCCATTTTTAACAAAACTTTTGGATAATGAACAAGTAGATGGTGCTTTGGAATTAAATGTTGATCAGGGTATTGTGTTTTGAATGCATTATGATGCTCTTGTATAAGTAATTCCAACTTTTTTACATGATTATAATTTAAAAAGGGAGAAAATACAATATTTGTTATTTGGATTAGCAGCAAATATACATTATACTTTTGCAAGAATTCACAATCTTCACTTTCAATTATATCATACAAAAGCAGTGGAAGATATCGCATTAAGCACCAAGACTGCGAAGCATTTTGATCTAAATTGTTATTATGTGACTCCAAGTTAATAAAAGATGGTATATTACTTTTGTTAAGAAAGCCAAAGTTAAAGTGTCTTATTTTCTCGTTAAATTTCTCTATTGTCATTAACTTTTTTTTCTTAATTACGAATAACAGTAGTAATTTCATTTCAAATTGACCGATTCCTTCAAGAATATCATGAACAATGTCTACACTCAACGAATCAAAACAATTATAATTTGGTAGATCGTTCAGTTTAAATGTAGCTTTAGCGCCAAAACTCTGTAATGATATGTGGTTTTTGTGAGTATCAAGGTGTCGAGCTAAACTTTCATCATTCAAAAACGATGTCTGAATGTCTTTCTGATGTATCAAACAAAATCGACAGAAGTGATTAGACTTAAAAGATTCATTAAATCCATATAATGCATTAGCAGATAAATTATCGTGTGATATTGAAAAAAGAGTACCTTTAATTTGATCAATCTTTCCGTTAAAAGTTATGGAAATTCCTTCTATTTCTAGCCGACAAATGTCTGCATAAATTAAATTTAAAATAGGTTCGAAACCTTTACTTTTTATGTCTGCATGATGACACAGTGCTAATAAGTGAATGTTTTCCAATTTTGAATTAAAGTAAGTTAGTAGATTTAGTATGGTAAAATAAAAAGCTGTGATTTTGTGGATACCGGCCTTCGAACCTATTGGATTCGCTGTTTCAAACTCATCAACATACAGCTCAATGCAGAAACTTAATTTAATATGTGATAAAATTGGATTATTTCTGAAAAAGTTCGTATTACTGAAATGCAAATCATTTTTTACTAATGTTCGAAGAAGAACATTAGTATTAAAATCACTTTGGCCAAAAATTCATATTTCTATATATATATATATATATATATATATATATATATATATATATATATATATATATATATATATATATATATATATATATATACATATATATATATATATATATATATATATATATATATATATATATATATATATCTATATATATATATATATATATATATATATATATATATATATATATATATATATATATATATATATATATATATATATATATATATATATATATATATATATAGAAATATGAATTTTTGGCCAAAGTGATTTTAATACTAATGTTCTTCTTCGAACATTAGTAAAAAATGATTTGCATTTCAGTAATACGAACTTTTTCAGAAATAATCCAATTTTATCACATATTAAATTAAGTTTCTGCATTGAGCTGTATGTTGATGAGTTTGAAACAGCGAATCCAATAGGTTCGAAGGCCGGTATCCACAAAATCACAGCTTTTTATTTTACCATACTAAATCTACTAACTTACTTTAATTCAAAATTGGAAAACATTCACTTATTAGCACTGTGTCATCATGCAGACATAAAAAGTAAAGGTTTCGAACCTATTTTAAATTTAATTTATGCAGACATTTGTCGGCTAGAAATAGAAGGAATTTCCATAACTTTTAACGGAAAGATTGATCAAATTAAAGGTACTCTTTTTTCAATATCACACGATAATTTATCTGCTAATGCATTATATGGATTTAATGAATCTTTTAAGTCTAATCACTTCTGTCGATTTTGTTTGATACATCAGAAAGACATTCAGACATCGTTTTTGAATGATGAAAGTTTAGCTCGACACCTTGATACTCACAAAAACCACATATCATTACAGAGTTTTGGCGCTAAAGCTACATTTAAACTGAACGATCTACCAAATTATAATTGTTTTGATTCGTTGAGTGTAGACATTGTTCATGATATTCTTGAAGGAATCGGTCAATTTGAAATGAAATTACTACTGTTATTCGTAATTAAGAAAAAAAAGTTAATGACAATAGAGAAATTTAACGAGAAAATAAGACACTTTAACTTTGGCTTTCTTAACAAAAGTAATATACCATCTTTTATTAACTTGGAGTCACATAATAACAATTTAGATCAAAATGCTTCGCAGTCTTGGTGCTTAATGCGATATCTTCCACTGCTTTTGTATGATATAATTGAAAGTGAAGATTGTGAATTCTTGCAAAAGTATAATGTATATTTGCTGCTAATCCAAATAACAAATATTGTATTTTCTCCCTTTTTAAATTATAATCATGTAAAAAAGTTGGAATTACTTATACAAGAGCATCATAATGCATTCAAAACACAATACCCTGATCAACATTTAATTCCAAAGCACCATCTACTTGTTCATTATCCAAAAGTTTTGTTAAAAA
>OZ022264.1:124216530-124334030 GCA_963978885.1 Nemotelus pantherinus | reverse complement strand
GTTACAATTTGGATTGAAAACTTGAAGTTTGTTAATATATTAAACTTTGGATTGTAATTGATAAAACGTTGCTTAAAACTGTAAATTTTCGGAAACATCGTATAAATAGCAAAACTAACGAATTCTCGCTCTCTTTGTCTAAAAAACTTCGTTGGAACAAGATGAGTTTTGTAGTTTGTGAATAATTTAAATAAAATAAGAATTTTCTAGAAATTTGGAGGTTCTGAAATTTGCACATGGTCCTTCGAACCGGATAAATTGTCGGATCTTGTTGGAAATATTGTTGGAGTCATTTGATAACGAAGTTCTGGTTTTGGATTCATTGTCGGATCTTGGTGGAAATATTGTTGGAGTCAATTGATATCGAAGTTCTGATTTTCGGATGAATTGTCGTATATCTTGGTGGAAATATTGTTGGAGTCAAATGATATCGAAGTTCTGGTTTTGGATTCATTGTCGGATCTTGGTGGAAATATTGTTGGAGTCAATTGATAACGAAGTTCTGGTTTTGGATTCATTGTCGGATCTTGGTGGAAATATTGTTGGAGTCAATTGATATCGAAGTTCTGATTTTCGGATGAATTGTCGTATATCTTGGTGGAAATATTTTTGGAGTCAATTGATATCGAAGTTCTGGTTTTGGATTCATTGTCGGATCTTGGTGGAAATATTGTTGGAGTCAATTGATATTGAAGTTCTGATTTTCGAATTCATTGTCATACATCTTGGTGGAAATATTGTTGGAGTAATTTGATAACGAAGTTCTGGTTTTGGATTCATTTTCGGATCTTGGTGGAAATATTGTTGGAGTCAATTGATATTGAAGTTCTGATTTTCGAATTCATTGTCATACATCTTGGTGAAAATATTGTTAGAGTCATTTGATAACGAAGTTCTGGTTTTGGATTCATTGTCGGATCTTGGTGGAAATATTGTTGGAGTCAATTGATATTGAAGTTCTGATTTTCGAATTCATTGTCATACATCTTGGTGGAAATATTGTTGGAGTCAATTGATAACGAAGTTCTGGTTTTGGATTCATTGTCGGATCTTGGTGGAAATATTGTTGGAGTCAATTGATATCGAAATTCTGATTTTTGGATGAATTGTCGTATATCTTGGTGGAAATATTGTTGGAGTCATTTGATAACGAAGTTTTGGTTTTGGATTCATTGTCGGATCTTGGTGGAAATATTGTTGGAGTCAATTGATATTGAAGTTCTGATTTTCGAATTCATTGTCATACATCTTGGTGGAAATATTGTTGGAGTCAATTGATAACGAAGTTCTGGTTTTGGATTCATTGTCGGATCTTGGTGGAAATATTGTTGGAGCCAATTGATAACGAAGTTATGGTTTTGGATTCATTGTCGGATCTTGGTGGAAATATTGTTGGAGTCAATTGATATCGAAGTTCTGATTTTCGTATGAGTTGTCGTATATCTTGGTGGAAATATTGTTGGAGTCAATTGATATCGAAGTTATAGTTTTGGATTCATTGTCGGATCTTGGTGGAAATATTGTTGGAGTCAATTGATATCGAAGTTCTGATTTTCGGATGAGTTGTCGTATATCTTGAAGGAAATATTGTTGGAGTCAATTGATATCGAAGTTCTGGTTTTGGATTCATTGTCGGATCTTGGTGGAAATATTGTTGGAGTCAATTGATATTGAAGTTCTGATTTTCGAATTCATTGTCATACATCTTGGTGGAAATATTGTTGGAGTCAATTGATAACGAAGTTCTGGTTTTGGATTCATTGTCGGATCTTGGTGGAAATATTGTTGGAGTCAATTGATATCGAAATTCTGATTTTCGGATGAATTGTCGTATATCTTGGTGGAAATATTGTTGGAGTCATTTGATAACGAAGTTCTGGTTTTGGATTCATTGTCGGATCTTGGTGGAAATATTGTTGGAGTCAATTGATATCGAAGTTCTGATTTTCGGATGAATTGTCGTATATCTTGGTGGAAATATTGTTGGAGTCAAATGATATCGAAGTTCTGGTTTTGGATTCATTGTCGGATCTTGGTGGAAATATTGTTGGAGTCAATTGATAACGAAGTTCTGGTTTTGGATTCATTGTCGGATCTTGGTGGAAATATTGTTGGAGTCAATTGATATCGAAGTTCTGATTTTCGGATGAATTGTCGTATATCTTGGTGGAAATATTTTTGGAGTCAATTGATATCGAAGTTCTGGTTTTGGATTCATTGTCGGATCTTGGTGGAAATATTGTTGGAGTCAATTGATATTGAATTTCTGATTTTCGAATTCATTGTCATACATCTTGGTGGAAATATTGTTGGAGTAATTTGATAACGAAGTTCTGGTTTTGGATTCATTTTCGGATCTTGGTGGAAATATTGTTGGAGTCAATTGATATTGAAGTTCTGATTTCCGAATTCATTGTCATACATCTTGGTGGAAATATTGTTGGAGTCAATTGATATCGAAGTTCTGATTTTGGATTCATTGTCGGATCTTGGTGGAAATATTGTTGGAGTCAATTGATATCGAAGTTCTGATTTTCGGATGAGTTGTCGTATATCTTGGTGGAAATATTGTTGGAGTCATTTGATAACGAAGTTATGGTTTTGGATTCATTGTCGGATCTTGGTGGAAATATTGTTGGAGTCAATTGATATCGAAGTTCTGATTTTCGGATGAGTTGTCATACATCTTGGTGGAAATATTGTTGGAGTCAATTGATAACGAAGTTCTGGTTTTGGATTCATTGTCGGATCTTGGTGGAAATATTGTTGGAGTCAATTGATATCGAAATTCTGATTTTCGGATGAATTGTCGTATATCTTGGTGGAAATATTGTTGGAGTCATTTGATAACGAAGTTTTGGTTTTGGATTCATTGTGGGATCTTGGTGGAAATATTGTTGGAGTCAATTGATATTGAAGTTCTGATTTTCGAATTCATTGTCATACATCTTGGTGGAAATATTGTTGGAGTCAATTGATAACGAAGTTCTGGTTTTGGATTCATTGTCGGATCTTGGTGGAAATATTGTTGGAGTCAATTGATAACGAAGTTATGGTTTTGGATTCATTGTCGGATCTTGGTGGAAATATTGTTGGAGTCAATTGATATCGAAGTTCTGATTTTCGGATGAGTTGTCGTATATCTTGGTGGAAATATTGTTGGAGTCATTTGATAACGAAGTTATGGTTTTGGATTCATTGTCGGATCTTGGTGGAAATATTGTTGGAGTCAATTGATATCGAAGTTCTGATTTTCGGATGAGTTGTCGTATATCTTGGTGGAAATATTGTTGGAGTCTATTGATATCGAAGTTCTGGTTTTGGATTCATTGTCGGATCTTGGTGGAAATATTGTTGGAGTCAATTGATATTGAAGTTCTGATTTTCGAATTCATTGTCATACATCTTGGTGGAAATATTGTTGGAGTCATTTGATAACGAAGTTCTGGTTTTGGATTCATTGTCGGATCTTGGTGGAAATATTGTTGGAGTCAATTGATATTGAAGTTCTGATTTTCGAATTCATTGTCATACATCTTGGTGGAAATATTGTTGGAGTCATTTGATAACGAAGTTCTGGTTTTGGATTCATTGTCGGATCTCGGTGGAAATATTGTTGGAGTCAATTGATATTGAAGTTCTGATTTTCAAATTCATTGTCATACATCTTGGTGGAAATATTGTTGGAGTCAATCGATAACGAAGTTCTGGTTTTGGATTCATTGTCGGATCTTGGTGGAAATATTGTTGGAGTCAATTGATATCGAAGTTCTGGTTTTGGATTCATTGTCGGATCTTGGTGGAAATATTGTTGGAGTCAATTGATAACGAAGTTCTGGTTTTGGATTCATTGTCGGATCTTGGTGGAAATATTGTTGGAGTCAATTGATATTGAAGTTCTGATTTTCGAATTCATTGTCATACATGTTGGTGGAAATATTGTTGGAGTCATTTGATAACGAAGTTCTGGTTTGGGATTCATTGTCGGATCTTGGTGGAAATATTGTTGGAGTCAATTGATATTGAAGTTCTGATTTTCGAATTCATTGTCATACATCTTGGTGGAAATATTGTTGGAGTCAATTGATATTGAAGTTCTGATTTTCGAATTCATTGTCATACATCTTGGTGGAAATATTGTTGGAGTCAATTGATATCGAAATTCTGATTTTCGGATGAATTGTCGTATATCTTGGTGGAAATATTGTTAGAGTCATTTGATAACGAAGTTTTGGTTTTGGATTCATTGTCGGATCTTGGTGGAAATATTGTTGGAGTCAATTGATAACGAAGTTCTGGTTTTGGATTCATTGTCGGATCTTGGTGGAAATATTGTTGGAGTCAATTGATATTGAAGTTCTGATTTTCGAATTCATTGTCATACATCTTGGTGGAAATATTGTTGGAGTCAATTGATAACGAAGTTCTGGTTTTGGATTCACTGTCGGATTTTGGTGGAAATATTGTTGGAGTCAATTGATATCGAAGTTCTGATTTTCGGATTAATTGTCGTATATCTTGGTGGAAATATTGTTGGAGTCAATTGATATCGAAGTTCTGGTTTTGGATTCATTGTCGGATCTTGGTGGAAATATTGTTGGAGTCATTTGATAACGAAGTTCTGGTTTTGGATTCATTGTCGGATCTTGGTGGAAATATTGTTGGAGTCAATTGATATTGAAGTTCTGATTTTCGAATTCATTGTCATACATCTTGGTGGAAATATTGTTGGAGTCAATTGATAACGAAGTTCTGGTTTTGGATTCACTGTCGGATCTTGGTGGAAATATTGTTGGAGTCAATTGATATCGAAGTTCTGATTTTCGGATTAATTGTCGTATATCTTGGTGGAAATATTGTTGGAGTCAATTGATATCGAAGTTCTGGTTTTGGATTCATTGTCGGATCTTGGTGGAAATATTGTTGGAGTCATTTGATAACGAAGTTCCGGTTTGGGATTCATTGTCGGATCTTGGTGGAAATATTGTTGGAGTCAATTGATATTGAAGTTCTGATTTTCGAATTCATTGTCATACATCTTGGTGGAAATATTGTTGGAGTCAATTGATAACGAAGTTCTGGTTTTGGATTCATTGTCGGATCTTGGTGGAAATATTGTTGGAGTCAATTGATATCGAACTTCTGATTTTCGGATGAATTGTCGTATATCTTGGTGGAAATATTGTTAGAGTCATTTGATAACGAAGTTTTGGTTTTGGATTCATTGTCGGATCTTGGTGGAAATATTGTTGGAGTCAATTGATAACGAAGTTCTGGTTTTGGATTCATTGTCGGATCTTGGTGGAAATATTGTTGGAGTCAATTGATATTGAAGTTCTGATTTTCGAATTCATTGTCATACATCTTGGTGGAAATATTGTTGGAGTCAATTGATAACGAAGTTCTGGTTTTGGATTCATTGTCGGATCTTGGTGGAAATATTGTTGGAGTCAATTGATATTGAAGTTCTGATTTTCGAATTCATTGTCATACATCTTGGTGGAAATATTGTTGGAGTCAATTGATAACGAAGTTCTGGTTTTGGATTCACTGTCGGATCTTGGTGGAAATATTGTTGGAGTCAATTGATATCGAAGTTCTGATTTTCGGATTAATTGTCGTATATCTTGGTGGAAATATTGTTGGAGTCAATTGATATCGAAGTTCTGATTTTCGGATGAATTGTCGTATATCTTGGTGGAAATATTGTTGGAGCCATTTGATAACGAAGTTTTGGTTTTGGATTCATTGTCGGATCTTGGTGGAAATATTGTTGGAGTCAATTGATATTGAAGTTCTGATTTTCGAATTCATTGTCATACATCTTGGTGGAAATATTGTTGGAGTCAATTGATAACGAAGTTCTGGTTTTGGATTCATTGTCGGATCTTGGTGGAAATATTGTTGGAGTCAATTGATATCGAAGTTCTGATTTTCGGATGAATTGTCGTATATCTTGGTGGAAATATTGTTGGAGTCATTTGATAACGAAGTTTTGGTTTTGGATTCATTGTCGGATCTTGGTGGAAATATTGTTGGAGTCAATTGATATTGAAGTTCTGATTTTCGAATTCATTGTCATACATCTTGGTGGAAATATTGTTGGAGTCAATTGATAGCGAAGTTCTGGTTTTGGATTCATTGTCGGATCTTGGTGGAAATATTGTTGGAGTCAATTGATATCGAAGTTCTGATTTTCGGATGAATTGTCGTATATCTTGGTGGAAATATTGTTGGAGTCATTTGATAACGAAGTTCTGGTTTTGGATTCATTGTCGGATCTCGGTGGAAATATTGTTGGAATCAATTTATATCGAAGTTCTGATATTCGGATCTATTGTCGTATATCTGGGTGGATACATTGAGGAGCATCGTTCATCGCTCTTGGAAGTTAGGCAAGTCCACATGTAAGTTCCTTATTTGCATGTTATCTATGTGTTCTAAGTGTGTTCGTAATTTAAATTTGTTCAATCATACTTGAAATGAACATATAAATTCGCGTCATGCATCGTGATTAAAACCGTTGGTTACGGCAAAGTTTACGGTATTATCGTTCGTTTATAGGTAGGAGGACAGTTGGTTAACTGTTCGTCAATAGGCTGCTCATATCGCACATATCTACTTATATTTTCTTTATCTATAGTTCATATCGCACATATCTATTAACATTCCGTGGACAGTGAATTCATTCGTTATCAAAATTCATTCGAAGTCGTTCAAGGCCAACGTTGAGCAACAGGGTGATTTCTGAGCTCGTCAAATGGCTCCTGCAATTTCAAATTTGGTTTTGCAGCAAAGGTTGCTTCGGGATCAGTTGGGTAAAATGAACACCATCTTTCGTAAAGACTCAAAGTCAAGAAAAACTGTATCGTATCTGCAAAACTTGCTATCAAGCCTGCTGACACTATACAGTAAATTCATTTCTAATCATGAGAAAATTACCGATCAATTAATTGATGAAAAGGAGTTAAATTCACCATATTTCGCGCAAGATTACGATCAATTTATTACGACTCACTTGAATTTTAAGTCAGAATTAGAAAATTTGTTACAGGGAGCACTTGGGTCGAGTCTTCAAGAGGTTGATGGCAAGTCTGAAGTCAAGGTTGACGAACCAGAACTTAGACTGCCACGAATCACTCTTCCTACATTTAAGGGATATTATGAAAAATGGGTGACTTTTCGGGATCTGTTTGTGTCTCTCATTCACTCTAGAACCACTTTATCGAAAGTGTGCTCGTTGTGGAAAGGCCCATAATACCATCTTGCATAGAGATCGGTCAGAAAACGGAAATAATTTGAGTCAGCAACCAAATTATTCACAAATTCGGGAGGTGCATGTTTCATCTGCCATCGACCGACATCGAGAAGTTTTACTAGCCACTGCTATGGTCACGTTGATATCGCAGAGTGGTCCTATTCAATTGCGTGCGCTGTTAGACCAAGGATCACAAGTTAGCTTGATTACTGAAGCAGCAGCTCAGCAGTTTGGAATAAAGAGAAGGTCAACAAACGTTATAGTGTCGGGTAAAGGACATTCAAGTGACCATAAAGTCAAGGGTGAAATACAGCTTCAAATGAGGATTTCAGGAAATAAGACTTTGAATATAATTCATTAATTATGGATTGGTTGACAAATATGATTCCACCTCGTGGAATGTACACGGGGAATTGGAATGAATTAAAACATATTAATTTGGCTGACCCATTTTTTGATCGCCCTAGTCGGGTCGATATCCTGTTAGGTGCAGATGTAGTGTCTAAAATTGTGGTTGGACGGTTCAAACAATTAGCGACTGGACCAATAGCTCAGGACACTCAGTTAGGTTGGGTTATATTTGGGCAAGTGGATGAAGGGTACACGCGCAACACTGTACAAAGCTTCAAGGTTGAAATTAGCGAAGATTTGGAACTCAACGCACAGTTGCGGAAATTCTGGGAACTAGAGGAAGTTATACCACAGGTGGTCCAATCTCAAGATGACGAATTGTGTGAATCGCTATATACGAAAAATGTTCGGCGAGATGAATCAGGAAGATATACAGTGCGGTTACCATTTAAGAGTAAAGAATTGAAAAAATCATTGGGTAGCTCGAAAGCCATTGCTCTTTCAAGCTTTTTATCATTAGAAAAACGCCTTGAAAGGGACAAGCAATTAAAGGCAAAATACAGTCAATGCATGAAAGAATATTTAGATCTCGGACACATGCATCCTGTCGACATTATGCAAGAGCATATTATAAGGAATGGTAAAATTGAGTGTTTAGCTCACTATCTGCCGCATCATCCAGTCTTTAAAGAGAGCAGCACAACCGGTTGCAGAATAGTGTTTGATGCGTCAAGAAAAACAAACTCAGGAGTTTCACTTAATGATGTACTGCTAACAGGACCGGCCATACAAAATGACTTGTTAGCAGTCTTAATGAATTGGCGACGTTATCGGTTTGTTTTCATGGCTGACATCGCGAAGATGTATCGGCAAATAAAGATACACCATGAAGACGCTCAATATCAAAGAATCTTATGGAGATTCAATAAGGAGGATGATATTCAAGAGTACATGCTTACTACAGTTACCTTTGGAGTGACTTGTGCGCCCTTTTTAGCAATTCGAACCTTAAAACAATTAGCTGAAGATGAACGTCAAAATTATTCTAATGCGTCTCATTCTATAAACCATGAATTTTATGTTGACGACCTGCTCTCCGGTGGACAAAGTTTACAGGAAACTATAGCCAGTAAAATTAAAAACCCCAGTTCAATATACTAAACATCTGCGTGATGGAGGCATTCTTATTAAGTCGGACACCCAGGCAAACACTGATATTTTATTGAAAAACGTGCATGAAACCCTGGGAAAGGATTATGATGTTCGAGTGACCAAGCAAAGATTGCCTCGCTTAATAATTAAGGGGTTGGATAGAAAATATTCCACGCAAGAATTAATGGATGAAATATCGACCCTTAATCATTCGATTGACACCAACGATAGGTTTGAAGTTGTCTACACAAGGCAAACTTTAAAATCGAAAAAATGGATTGCTTTTATTGAAGTAGGTGGAAAACTTTTCGAAAGATTGGTAAACCAATATATAAATATTGGCTTTGGGTCCTATTATGTTGATGAAGATCATAACATCATGCGATGCTTTAAATGCCAAGGCTACAACCATAAGACAACAGATTGCCAATCAAAGGAAGAATCATGTGCGAAGTGTGCCGGGAACCATCGGACCAGTACATGCACCGCAACATCAATAAAATGCGTAAATTGCTCCATCAAAAAACATCTACATACACAGCACCGTGCTGACAGTTTCGAATGCCCAGAATTAAAAAAGTTGATTTTGATAAACCAAAAAAAAACTAATTATGGTTATTAGTTCAAGTACCATTAATAAAGCTGAGAACTTAAATATTGTATATGCAAACATCAGAAGCATTCGGAACAAGATCGATGACATAAATGTCTACCTTTCTTCCAAGAATGATATTGATATATTAATTTTAAACGAAGTATGGATATACCGAAATGAAGAGGCATTATACACGCCAAATGGATATGATGGCTATGTCTGCTGCAGGCAATCAGGGCGTGGTGGAGGCGCAGCTATATTTATAAAAAAATCTCATATTCGGTCTAGACTGGTCATGATGACAGAAAAATACAGTTCTATTATAGTGGAACTACAACTAAAAAAGGAAAAAACTAAAATTGGAACATTTTATAAACGACGACAGCCTTTTTCTACACCACATCGATGAACTTCTCTCGCTACATGACAAATTAATTACAATAGCCGATACCAACATCGATCTTTTAGCCACGTCAACAGTAATGAAAGCATACTCTGATATAATTGTGGCCAATAATGGAGTTATTTTAAATACAACCAAGCCAACAAGAGTAACACAAACGTCTAAGACCTTGATAGACCATGTGATAATAAAACATCCACAGTTATTAGATCGAATATCATACGAGGATAGTGATTGGCCTGGGTTAGACCACAAGATCATAAAAATATCGATCGTTGAATGCGGAAATATAAAAGCACAGCCCAGGATGATAGCCATCAATTCGACTGATACGAGGAAATTCGTGAAATATGTTATTGATGAATTAAAAATCAGGCCAAATGCTACTATAGAAGGTTTAATCGATATTATATCGAAAGCAAAAGAAAAAGCGACATCAGCCAAACACGTAAGAGTTCGGCAGCAATCATGGATTACCAAGAAAGTTATTGATGCTGCTAAACGCAAAAGAATTGCTTACAACAGATACATGGCAAATCAAAATTGTGCTATGAAAAAACAAGATTATCTCATAAAAAAAGGGAGTCAAATAAGATTACACAGGAGGCAAAGAAACGTTATTTTGCCAATAAATTCGAGAACGCAGCTGGAAATATTGCTAAATATTGGAAAATAATTAAAAAAGTGACATCAACTTCAAAGGATACAACGCATATGACATGCATAAATGAACTATGTGTGAATGGAACCCTGTTAAATGATCCCTCTCTTGTAACTCAACATCTAAATAATTACTTCGCAACTATCGGGACTAATCTTACACAGCAGCAGCAAGCTACTTATGGCTCAGATATCAACATAAAAGTGAATACTTTAACGTCCATGCATTTACGCACTACATCACGGAAAGAAATATCTGAAATAATAGATAATTTAAAGGCTGGAGTATCCCCAGGACTCGATGCAATCACTTCCGAAGACATCAAACTATTGAAGAACTACATAATAAATGTATTAACGGTCAACATCAATGAACACCTTAAAACTGGTTCCTTCCCTGATTGCCTTAAATTAACAAGAATCACTCCTGTTTTTAAAGGAGGTGATCGTGCAAATCCATCTAATTACCGCCCCATTGCTGTCACCAGTATTATGAGCAAAATATTTGAGAAGGTAATAAATTCAAGAATATTACAATTCTTAGAAGAAAATTCAATCTTAGCCCCAATTCAGTATGGGTTCCAACAACAAAGTAGCACGTTAGCGGCAACCTTGGATGCAGTGCACTTTATAAACTCTACGCTGGATAAGGGAAATCATGCCGCAGCTATCTTCGTTGACTTACAAAAAGCTTTCGACACCATCGACCATGGAATTTTACTAGAACGTTTAAGTAAATACGGATTTGGGGATAACATAAAGCTACTAGTCAGAAATTACCTAATAAATAGGCGGATAGTAACCAAAAATTCTAATTACGTCAGCCGAGAATGTGAAGTAAATATCGGTGTACCACAAGGATCTATCCTCGGCCCGCTTCTTTTTCTGCTGTACGTGAACAGCATACAGGACATTCAGCTATCTTGCAAAATTGTGCTCTTTGCGGACGATACCCTTCTTCTTTATTCCGGAAATGATGAATTGACACTACAGAACACTATAAATGCAGATTTAGAACGATATTTCAACTGGCTTCAGCAAAGTAAACTAGTTCTTAACATCCATAAGACTAAATACATTGTGTTTCAGCAGAGGAACAAACGTCCAGTGAGCTTACGCATCCAAATAAACGGGGTACAGCTTGAAAATGTAAATTCAATTAAATATCTAGGATTGGTGCTAGATGATAAAATGACATGGGCAAACCACATCAACAACATCAGATGCAAAGTGGCACCTATGATAGGAGTAATAAAAAGGTTTGAATTTATACCTTTACAAACCAAGCTTACCATTTACCATGCGTACATTGTTTCCTTAATCACATATGGAGTATTGTTGTGGAGTCAGACTTCCAAACACAACATTGAGCTTATTGGAAGACTTATGACCAAAGCTATCAAAACAATTCATAAAATGCCCACACTTACCTCAACTTCAGCGGTATATGCTAGAACTGGGCTTCTAAATATCAACAAACTTATACTGCTTGAACGAGGTAACTTGATTTATAAGATTTTAACGAAACAGCTCAAATGGCCAAACATCCTTCGAACTGTTGGTGAGTCCACCAATATTCCAACAAGAAATGTGGGTAATTTATCAGTGAAAACTCCAAGGACGGAAAGAATGAAGACCGACCCTATACAGGAAGCAATACAATTTTTTAACACACTGCCTAATTCGGTTAAACATTCGGAAAACTTAGTAAAGTTTAAAGAAAATCTAAAAATGTACATCGAAAGAGCACACTGCTAATGAAATCCAGAGTTTTTTGTAAACTTTTCTCTGGACGCACGTCTTGATGACAAATAAAATGTACACAATATGACCTAAAGTACTAACTATAAAAAGCAAGATGGTACTATCCCTTATACCAATACACCAATTGTCTGGGAAGTACTAGGAATAATTACTTAGTGATGATTTTGTGATGCACACGGACCGTGCATATTGAGTGATGGAGAGAGTGGAGTGAAGGAGGTATAAAAAAAAACAAAAAAGGAAGGAGATGCATGATTTATTAGCTGCTGGCGGATTCCCACTTCGAAAATGGGTAAGCAATGATGTGAGAATACTTGAAGGAATATCACAAGAAGATATTGAGATGCAAACGTCACGTGATTTAAACTTATATTTGAATTATAAATCGTTAGGAATTATGTGGCATCCTTTGTCGGATCAATTTAGTTATCGAATAAAAATGAATGGGAATAAAGATGTGCATTCTAAGCGGCAATTGCTCTCGGACATAGCCAGGTTGTTTGATCCACTTGGATGGCTGGCTCCCATAATAATAACCGCAAAGATTATCATACAGTCTTTATGGCTACAGGGATTAGGTTGGGATGAACCTTTGCCGAAAAATATTCACGAAATGTGGACAAAATTTAAAAATAAATTGTCTATTATTGAAAATTTGCGAACACCTCGCTGGATAAATTACACAAAAGAATGTAAATTTGAATTGCACGGCTTCAGTGATGCGTCAACTAAAGCGTATGTTGCGGCAATATATCTAGTTTGTAGAATTGGTAATAGTACATGTTCACATCTCATAGTCTCAAAAACTAAGGTTGCTCTTATTCGTCCGGTATCGAGTCCACGGTTAGAACTGTGTGCAGCCGTTTTATTATCGAAGTTGATGGCAAAGGTGAAAACGACAATCATCTTGCCAAACGTTAAAATCTGGCTTTGGGCGGACTCTGAAATTGTTCTAGCGTGGTTGCGTGGACATCCAACCCGCTGGACAACGTTCGTCGCAAATCGAACTACGGTCATTTTCGAATCTGTCGGAAATACTACATGGCAGTATGTTCCTTCAAAACAGAATCCGGCCAACTTAGCATCTCGAGGCATAGAGTGTGAGGATATCTTAAATAATCGTTTATGGTGGAATGGTCCTGCCTGGCTAGTGCAGACAACAGATCTTTGGCCTAAAATAGCTAGTGTTCCTGATGTTAACTTAGAACTTAGAAAAACAACATTAATAAGTGTAATTAGTATTGTCAAAATTGAATTGAATGACCTATTGAATAAGTTTTCGACCTTGAATCGTTTGATACGCGTGACTGCATACTGTTTTCGTTTTTTCGACCATACATTGAAACGATATCAAGGTCAAGATTTCTGAACTACAATGGAACTTAGTCGATCAATGGAGTTTTGGATCAAATATGTACAACAAACAGAATTTAAGTTAGAAATAGGAAGGTTAAAGAAGGGTGAGCAGGTGAGCAAGGATAGCAAATTAATAAAATTGAATCCATTCTTAGACGACAAGCATATATTGCGAGTTGGAGGACGTCTTACAAACGCCAATTTAACTTATGATGCGAAATTTCCCATCATTTTACCTAAAGATGGAAAATTTGTCGAACTTTTGATAAGGGAAATTCATCTTACTACACTCCACGGTCAAACCCAATTGGTATTAAATACGTCTAGGAGACGTTACTGGATTTTAGATGCTCGCACCAGCATTAAAAGGGAACTGCATAAATGTATAAGATGTATTCGAGCAAAGCCAGTTTTATTGAGACAGTTGATGGGCAACTTACCTTCTCCCCGAGTAAATATATCTAGGCCTTTCACGCATACCGGTGTGGATTATTGCGGCCCTATTGAATACCGTGACCGTCGGGGTCGAGGTGGTAAAAGGTTTAAAGGTTACATCGCCATTTTTATCTGCCTTGCTGTTAAAGCCATTCATATCGAGTTTGTTAGTGATCTCACTACGTCAGCCTTTTTGGCTGCCTTCCGGCGTTTTACAGGAAGACGAGGACTCTGCAGTCACGTTTATAGTGACTGCGGAACCAATTTTGTAGGGGCAAATATTGAATTACGTAAGATAATAGAGAAAAATAACAAGCATGCTGCAGAATTAGTCGCTCATGATAATATAACATGGCATTTCAATCCCCCAGCTTCTCCTCATTTCGGGGGGTTATGGGAAGCAGGGGTAAAGTCGATCAAAGCACACTTACGTCGAGTTGTCGGAGAAGCCGCACTTACATTTGAAGAAATGTCAACGGTATTAACCAGAGTAAAAGCTTGCTTGAATTCTCGACCTTTGTGTCCCCTGTCAGATGATGCTATGGATGTCGAAGTTCTCACTCCGGCACATTTTCTTATCGGTGGTCCCTTATTGATGCCACCAGAACATGATTTGTTAAACGAAAAAATTGATTATATTAATAGATGGAAATACACGCAGCGAATGATCCAAACTTTTTGGAAACGATGGAAAGATGAATATCTATCGCGTCTGCAGGCTCGTCCAAAATGGCTTGCTAAAGAAGTTGAACCTTGCGTTGGTGATATATGTTTAGTTAAAGGTGAAAATTTATCGTCCTATAAATGGCCGCTGGCTAGAATAGTAGAATTGCATCCAGGAAAGGACTCCTTGGTCAGAGTAGTGACAATACTTTCTAACGGGAAATTATATAAACGTCCAATCTCAAAAATTGCACTGTTGCCAATATCTAAACAAAACTCTTGAACGAATTCAGAATGCATATTTCAACGAGCATTTTAATGAACATTTGATATTGAACTTAATTTGTACTTGCACATATTCGTAAATGGAAACTCGAAGATAAACTTTACTAAACATCATTGTATTTTAGAGACTTTTGAATTAATTTCTTAACGTCGATTTAACGAATTTTGAAACTACTAAAGACAAATTGTAAATAAAATCGGTCACTGAATAACCGTGAATCGGAAATAATAGTACTTAAAAAATATTCATCTTAATGTGTTGTACGTATCGTCAGAGCCCCCACCCCCTTTCAATCCTTATATCTAGGCACGTCCTCTCCTGATCCTAGCTCCCATCGGCCTCCCAGCTTACCAAGTTGCGAACTGTCACTGGATCATACAAACAATGGGTAACGAGTGAATGCAGTTCTGATCTGGACAGACCAGCGGGGGGAGTGTGTTCGAATTAAAACCTAAAAGGAAATTTATTAGTGAAATAAATTTAAAATAAACAAATTGACTTACCTGCTGTCACCGTCGCTGTCACCGATTGTACACAATGGAGACTTGTCAAATTGTCGATTCGCCTGATGTTCTTGACAACTCTTGTTATCTCTTTTACTCTTACTAGTCAGCAATTGTAAAGTAATTTGTAGTATTAGTTCGCAAAGTAAAACTTGAAGTTTGTTAAAATGTTACAATTTGGATTGAAAACTTGAAGTTTGTTAATATGTTAAACTTTGGATTGTAATTGATAAAATGTTGCTTAAAACTGTAAATTTTCGGAAACATCGTATAAATAGCAAAACTAACGGATTCTCGCTCTTTTTGTCTAAAAAACTTCGTTGGAAAAAGATAAGTTTTGTAGTTTGTGAATAATTTAAATCAAATAAGAATTTTCTAGAAATTTGGAGGTTTTGAAATTTGCACATATATATATATATATATATATATATATATATATATATATATATATACATATATCTTTATCTATATCTATATATATATATTATATATATATATATATATATATATATATATATATATATATATATATATATATATATATATATATATATATATATATATATAAATATATATAAAAGTTTATATATATATATATATATATACATATATATATTTATATATATATATACATATATATATATATATATATATATATATATATATATATATATATATATATATATGTATATATATATATATATATATATATATATATATATATATATATATATATATATATATATATATATATATATATATATATATATATATATATCACAACAAATTATTCATCTAATATTCATTTCTCTGAAGAAAATGGATATTAATAATATGGATGTTATTATTTTACAAAAGCCGACAGACGATGATAAACTGAAAGTCATTCTTAAAGAATAAAATTTAGAGGGAATTTATACTAGATTAAGAGGTTTATGGTCAAAATATAAGTTTTGTTGAAGAATTATTGAAATAATCCTTTGTAGAAGTGGGCGTGGGGGCCGACGAACTAAATTACCTGAACGAACAAGATTTGTTACAAATATTTCCCAATGAATACCAAATAGGGCTTAAGGCTAAGTTCAGAGCGAAATTAAATGATTTTAAGTTGGTAATTATATTATCTTCACATGGATAAAACAAGTTTTGTTTGAATTTTATTGAAATCATTGTTCCTCCTAGACAAAGGCTGAAACTGAGCCTATTGACACAGAAGTAATTAGTTGGATCTAGTCACTGTCAAGTGTTTCTTTTTGTAATTCTCTTAATTGTGAATCTGGATCAGAATCTGAGATTGCAAAGGTGATTTTTATCTGTTATTTCTTAAAAACAACAAATTATGAATATTTTCTTCAGGTGGACGTATATAAAATACTAAAAACTAGTAGGAACGGATAAGCTGTATTAAAGCAGTTTGAAAGCAATAAAGTTTTGCATCCGTTAGATCAGCAAACTGTATGTAATGTTCTTATTGATTTTTTGCTGGCAAAGCAAGAAAAACTAACCGTTAGCGACCTCAAAACTTATAGCTTTAAGATTTGCAAAGCATTTCCTAGTGAAAACCCAGTAAGTAATTTATTCAATTTTGATTGATTAGTTCACAAGTGAACGTTAACTTAAAGGCCACATTTTATTCACCACGGACCAAATTTAATCAACGTCCGGGAGGGAAGCTCCGTGATCGATACTTCAATGTAAAACATAATCAAAAGATAAGTAATAAATGTTCATTGACCATAACTGAAAAAGAAAATATTCAACGTGCGGAAATCGACGCAACCATTTCTGATGAAATTAAATGCTGGTTAAGTATCATTCATCGCCCAATGAAGAAATTTTTGACATATGGGCAAAACCATCAAATTCCAGAAAGTCTTTACTTTTAGAAGGCTGGAAAAGTCTGGACTACGTATTTAAAGACTGGCCATTATATAAACATTCAGACTTTGGTCCTAAATTGGTAAGAACAAATTATTTTTTAAAATATTTGAATTGACACTTAAGTCTTAATGTCATTTTCACACATTACTTTCAGATAAACATAGACTTCAAAAGCTGGTTTGGACTTTCTGGCTTTTTGTTTGAAAGGTGGAAACTCTTCACAAAAAAAATAATACCATATTTCCGAAAGACGATAAGAGATAAACGATCTTTGGAGCTGCTTTCAATTTTGGATACCACTTCTATCGAAAGTACAAATGTTTTTTTTTTATAAATTATTAAACCAATAATCTTTGATTTACTTTGACAGATTCAAGATTTTGCCTTGTTGCGCTACTTTTAAATGCTGTAATTATTCCACCAGTCTCAGTATTAAAGAATGGACGAGAAACCAAACGGAGAAAAATTACTATTGAGGAGGCTAAGGATTCTTTGATTTTATTAATTAATAAGATTCAAGACTTTGAGCCTCGATTAATGGAACTGAGAGCTCAATTTTACGCAAATAAGGTGACTTTTCAGCCAATAATGGTTGTCGTTGGTTCCGATTGGGAAAATTTAACTGAATTTTACGTCTATTTCGATAGCAAAAAGTTTGAGTTTGATAATTTTTTATCGGCGCTTGATACAACTTTCAAAATATTTCACGTATTTCATCTAGAATATGCTAAGCATTGTCACGCCATTTGGGTTTTTTTTAAAGAAGTTCTTTTACAACATAAACCACTCAAACGAAAAGCATTTCCCGCAAGTCTCGGGCTTAATAAGTTTTCTTGAAAATAGCGTTTGAATACAAAAAAGAAAATGCCTTTACCACAATTATCGAATTTTCGAGGGTCGCAAATGGAAAAAAATAGTAATTAAGTCATTGAGCCATTAAATTTGTAAGTTTTAGCTTCTATTCATTTTTGCTGTCAGTTTATGGTTAAACATGGATTATTGCTTCATGCGTAGTAACAATTTTCCCCAGGCTGCGGAGTTAATTTACCATTTCAAAAATGCACACAAATTGAATACTACTAGCGTACACCAATGCAGCCAAGGCAATTGTAATCAAACTTTTTCGTATCGGAAGGCCTTTAAAAAGCATTTACTTTATACGCACAAGAATCATTCTGCACAGCAGCGCATGAGTCATGAATCCCTTTTATAAGAAGCCACTACACAAGACAGTTCATTAGATTTTCGTGAAATAACCAGAGCGACTTCGCCACCATTACATCAATACACAGCTGAGGACAATAGCTTTTATTTAAATGCACTTCAAAACCTTGCGATAGATTTCACATCTGATCTTTACTCTCAGTATAGGCTAAGCCGAAAAGATGCAAATACCATCCAACTGAAGGTTTCTAAAATTTCAAATTGCATTGTAGAAACATTAAAGAAGTGTAATGTCTTAGAAAACTCTAGCAGCCAGTCAGATGTAGTTCAAATTTGTTCAGATACAATGAAAGGGATTAATACTGAGCATCGTTTTCTACAATTTATGAAAAGTAAAGGTTTTTACAAAAGTCCTATAGCTTATACGATCAACAACACTATTCAAGAGACTGCAATCTCTTCAAATCCCACTTTAAGCGGAATCCAGTCAAAAGGATATTTTTCATCTTTAAAGTTTCAGTTTAGGAAACTTTTTGAGCTTCCTACTGTTCTCGAAGAAACAATAAATAATATGGAGGCAATGAGAAAATCCAAAAAAATTAGCAATTTTGTGAATAGTGAGGCTTAAGAAACAAAAAGGAATGCAATCGGGATTGACAAAATCGTCATACCTTTTTTCCTTTATGCAGATAACTTTGAAGTTAATAATGCATTAGGGAGTCATTCAATCCAAGACAGAATATGTGGTATATACTATTTATTTCCTGTGTTACCAACACATCTTTTACCGGATTTAAGTTATATATTTATTGGAGGGATTATTAAGAACAAATTTATTTCAGACTATGGAAATGATTCTTCACTTTATTTCTTGATTGATGAAATTAAATCTTTGGAAATATTAGGAATAGATGTAAATATAAAAGGCAAAACAACGAAGCTACATTTTTTTTTAGGTTTAGTGCTTGGTGATAATTAAGGTATAAAGAGTATTCTAGGATTCGCTAAATCATTCAATACTGATAAATATTGCAGACTTTGCACTCGGAGTAAACATGACTTACAAAAAGATTTAGTTGAGCATGTTAATTGTTTACGATGTGAGTCTCAGTATGAAACAGATTTAGCAATAAATGATTTCAAAGTTACCGGTAAGAAGTTTATTTAATATGATACCTTCTTTTCATGTTACACAAAATTTTACGGTTGACATAATGCACGACATTCTTGAAGGGATATGTCATTATGACATATGCCAGGCTTTGTTTAAGTTGATAGAATCAAGCAATATATCACTTGACGTTATAAATTATAGGAAAAAAATGTTTTCATATGGTAAAGGCGAGCGAAAAAATCTATCTCCACCTATTGAATTAAAGCATCTACAGAAAAAAAGGTTGAAAATGTCTGCTTGTGAGATGTGGCATATCATTCATTTTTTGCCACTTCTAATTGCAGATCTGATCGCAGTCGATAACATATATTGGAACTTAATTTGTCTTTTAATTGAAATAATTGATTTAGTTCTTAGATCTGAATTTGAGATTTCGGATGTAGAAAATTTACAAAAAACTGTTTTGAAACATCATGAGCTCTATATTGGGCTATTTGGACCATTAAAACCGAAGTTTCATTTCTTAGTGCACTACGGTACAGCTATTCGGCATTATGGTCCCCTTAAACATTGTTGGTGCTTAAGGTTTGAAGCCAAGCATAAAAATTTAAAGCAGTATGCGTGAGTCATAGCTTCGCGTCGGAATGTATCCTATTTGTTAGCACTAAAATCATGTCTGAATTTCGCGAACTTCATTAAAGATAACCCTGGCTTACCATGCGAAATACAGTTTGATACAGGACAATTTCAAAATCTATATACAAATGCAAAATATTCTTCGTTAAATATGCCACAGATTCATAATTTTTCTTGTGTTTATATTCCCAGCGAAATAATATATAGTGGAAAAATTTACAAAAAACTAATGTACTTAGCTAAATCAGCTCAGCTCAATCGTTACAATGCTAATGTACCGAACGGCAACACCGTTCGGTGGAACGACAACGACGACGTGACAAGATGAGAAGTCAGTCTCGAACAAGCCCCCGACAAGCCTCGATGGTTGCCAATTGGGTCCGGACCGAGCGAGCGATGGCGCGAGCGAGCAATTTGTTGTAAGGCGCGATTACATAGAGCGGTGCTAATGTGCAATATAAGTGCAATGTAAGTGCAATGTACAAACAAACAAATAGTGCAATAAAGGCGCGGTGGTAAACCGCCAATGAAGTGTTTTATTTCCCTCCTGCCGAGTGCGCACGAATGTGCCACCTTCGGCCCAATTCTATACATTTTGGTCCGTCGAGCCGGATACTGCGCCTTGGTGAAAACCCATTACAAAAACCCCCCAATATAGTGCATTGGTGCAAGGTGCGTGCGCAAGGGCAAAGTGCGAGCTAGGGCAAAGTGCGAATCGCGGGTGCAATGAAGTGCAGATTGCAAGACAATTATAGCGTCGGAAACGCAAAAGATCTGCTTAAAATCATCAAAATGGGGTGAGTACCATGAAAATCAATGTATACAAAGTGCAAGCGACGAACTGGAAAGAGCTATAAAAGTAATATGTGCGAGCGCAGTGCTTCAGAGTTGAAAAAGACTATAAGAAAATAAACATGTGTTGACCATAATGCGCAGAGCTATGTTGGTGCAATAAATATTTCAAATTGAGCAGGAATATTCACGTGCAATATTAAATATCCATGCAAATGCCATGAACTGCCGCCAAATACACGCTCAAATTCTCGTATTGCGTCGCTTAGCAACGAGAAAATTATTGCCAATCCTAGCAACAGTCGACGCGACGCCAAATTTTCATCGAAATACGAGTGTTGATGTGTGCGCCAAACACAGAGCAATGGAATGTGCATGACAAACGCATTATATGTAAGAGCAAGGGCAAATGGCCTGGTATAATTTCATATCTACACAAATACTACGAGCAATGTATGTACCTGAGAGCCGATCGGAACAAAATCGCGCCAGCGCGCACAAGTTACATGGACGCACGTATGCTGGCTGTGAAGGCGTATAGCCACAAAGAAGAATGTCTGAGAGACATGATGCCTGGCTGAGGCGATTGACTGTGCGCTGCGGCTGGCGCGTAGACGAAGTAATGAGCATGTGCGAAGATATGAACGATTCAAGATCCGATGTGCGTGATCGAATCGACCGACGGAGCAAGGCAAGGTGCAGGTAATATCCAATGTGCGGATATATGAGCAAGGGCAAGTATCGATGTATGAGGTCCAATGTGCGGATCGGTGCAGAGCGAATGTGAAAGACAAGAGCTAGATCGTGGACGGTTGAAGCGGGCGTGGAGCAATGTATATCTGCGGGCATAGACGCGAGCGTGGTCTTTATATGAGCGATGGGAATGTATTGATGAGCGCGTGGGCATAAAATTTTCGTGATAGAAATGTGCGTAATGGGCATAGCGTGCATAGAGCGTTGTATGTATGTGCATGGAGAGGTGCGAAATAGAACATGGGCTATGTAGTGCGAGCAGAATGTATAGGGCATGAGGTGCATGGAAATTTGAAATTATAGAGCATGGGCTAAGAATGTTGTGCATGTGTGCGAATATGTTTGTGAATCCAGGCCTGGATATGATGTGCAAGAATGTAGGTAAAAGGGTGTATGGTAAATAGGAAATAGGTTAAAGGAATGCCTATAAAAGGTGCGTAGCATGGAATGAATGTTATTGTTTTGAGAATTAACGAACGGTTACGATCGGGAATTGAAAAGCGAAAAAAAAGTAATTTGTGGTAAATTGGAAAAGATTTTAGTTTGAATACGATGTCCGAAGTAGAACGCAACACTTATGCTGCAAGCATAACGCGAGCGCGAACGTTTGCGTTGAGCGAGGGTGCGAGAGCTGTGTCGGCGGTGAACGTAAAGGCGCGATTGCAAACTCTCGAAGAGGCTTGGGCGAAGTTTGAGAAGGCGCATCATGCGCTCGGGCGTAAGGCAGGGCGCGATGTTGAGAGCGAGGCGGCGGTATACGAGCGGGTAGAGATGGAGTATTTAGAAGCAAAGACGGCGCTGATGTCATGTGCGGAGCAGGGTGAGACGGAGCTAAGTGAAATAGTGCAAGCAGCGACGGAGCAAAGAAATGTGCAAGTTGAGCTAATGGAGCGTGGGCAAGTGACAAATACATGGGGCACGTTTGCGGACGAATTTAGAGAGTGGAGCGTGTTCCGGGATAAGTTCCGATCGGCGGTGCACGAGAATAGGAGCATTAAGCCTGTGTTCAAGCTGCAGTGCTTATTGGCGGCAGTGAAAGGGGAGGCGAGCAGAGTGCTGGGGTCATGGCAATTGACGGAAGCCAACGATGTAATGGCATGGGAAAGGCTTCAGGAGGTATATGACGACGAATACCTGGTAAGGAAGGCGCATATTCGGGCACTCTTCGAGATACCGTGCATGAGCACAGTGACATATGCCGGGATTAGAACCATAGTGGACACAGTTAATGAATCGATGAGGCAGTTGCAGGTGCTGGGCGTAGGGGTCGATACGTGGGACCCGATCATTACTTATATGATGATAGAGCGGTTAGACTCGAAAACAGCGGAGCAATGGGAGTTTACGAGAAGTAAAATGAGCCCATCGGTGTGCGAATTGTGCAATTTTCTGGAGAAGCGAGCAAGGGCATTGGCGCATGCATCAATGGAAGTGTCGTGTCGAGGGCAAGGAGTGAGCAAGGGCAACGGAGGAGCAAAAGAGATGGTGCGAGCTGGAGCGCAGATAAATAAGTGCAAACGGTGCGATGGTGATCACCCATTATACAGGTGCGAGCAATTTCTACGGATGAGCATTGCGGATAGGCGCACGTTCGTGGTGGACAACACATTGTGTTTTAACTGCTTGAAGTCGGGGCATGCGGCGGAAAAGTGCTACGGGGGCCCATGCTTAAATTGCCCGGGCAGGATGCACAACAGTGTGATATGTCCGGTAAGGTCGCAGAGGGAGAGTGGAGCAGTGCGAAAACGCGTAGGAGGCCAAGGTGCGGGGCCTAGCGGTAAATAACTGAAGCTTGAGTGCGATTATGTGCTAATGAGCGGGAAAATAGTGCGAGACAATTGGCGCAGTGTGAGTGCGCGACATAAAAACAATGATAAGCAAAAAGTGCGAAAATACGGGCAAAGAAAAAGCGGTGCGTTTCTAACATTAAAAGACAATGAGTGCGTGGTGCGTGACAAATTAAAAAACAAAATCAAAGTGCGTGAAGAGCTAAGAGCAAGAAAAAGTAAAGTGCAAGGAACATGGCGGAGCAAATTTGAACAGTGCAAAGAGCGTTTGGTGCGAAGACGGTGCAAGGGCGATGTGTGGTGCAAAGAGCGTTTGGTGCGAAGACGGTGCAAGGGCGATGTGCGGTGCAAAGAGCGTGCGGTGCAGAGACAGTGCGGGGGCGGTGCGAAGAGCAAAGTGCGTTTAAAGGTGCAAGACAAAACTACTGGTGCAAAGAATGACAATAGGGGCAAAGTGATAAAAAGCGTGCGGAAAAATGAACGATTTGGGGATAAACGTGAATGTAGTGCGTGGAAAATTATGAGAAGACAAATAAAGCGAAAAAGTGCAGAAAATAAAGTGCAAGACTATGTGCGAAAAAGTGCGAATAATGAGGTAGTGCGTAAAAACTGTAATATAAAAGGGCTAAGTGCGAAATGTGCGGCTAGAATGTGCGGACAGAGAAATATTGAAAGTGCGGGAGCAGAGCGTTTGTGCGAAAATAATGAAAGAGAGACAAAGGGCGTGAGGTGCGTTTCGGTGCTAGCGACGGCAATGGTGCATTTAAAAATAAACAATAAAGAGATCGGGCCAATAAGAGCGTTGTGTGATTCGGGATCGCAGATAAATATGATTTCAAGTAAATGCGTGAAAAGATATGAGCTAAAGACAGAAAGTGATGAAGTTGAAATTTGTGCGGTGACGGGTGAGCGAACAATTTTAAAACGAAAAATAATGGCCTCGATAAAGCCGTGGTTCGATGCGCGCGAACTAATATGGTGTAGCCTGCTAGTAGCGCAGGAAGGATGGCTAATTGCGACGCCATCACAGAAGATTGAGTATGATGTTAATCGAAAAGAGCTTGACATGCCGATGGTCGACCCAAGTTGAAATATTATTAGGAGCAAATATATGGGCAAGAATGATAAGAGCCAAGATTACACGAGAGCCAAGTGGTGCGGTGCTACAACAGACAGTGCTTGGATACGTATTGATGGGAGCGGTGCCAACCAAGGGCATAGTAGGTGCAAAAATGTGCGCAATGGTGCAGCAACAGAGCTTAGATGAGCTGGTTAGAAAATTTTGTGAGCAAGAAGAAGTGCAAACCAAAAGAGCGAGAACTAAAGAAGAAGAGCAAGTTGAAGAGCTATTCATAAAGACACATCAGCGTGATGAGCATGGGCGATATACAGTAACGATACCAATTAAGCCAGATATGAAGACCATTGGTGACTCGAGAAAAATAGCGCTGCGCAGATATATGGTGCTAGAGCGAAAATTAGAGCGAGTGCCAGAGCTAAGAGAGCGATATATTGAGTTTATGCGAGAATCTGAGCGATTAGGCCATATGATGAGAGCAAATAAAGAGCCAGTGCAAGGATCAATGACATACTATATTCCACATCATTGTGTCACCAAGAAGTTTCGAGTGGTCTTTGATGCATCGTGCAAAACAGATTTGGGCATCTCGTTTAATGATGTTCAGATGGTAGGAGAAAAGCTACAGCGCGATGTTGCAGATGTATTAATGAGATTTAGAATGCGAAAAATAGCAGTGAGTGCTGATATCAAGATGATGTTTCGACAAGTGAAGGTCAATCCTCGACAATGGGATTGCCAAAGAATATTCTGGTGAGAGCATAAGAGCGAGCAGTTGTGCGAATATTGGCTGAAAGTAATAACATATGGAATGGCCTCGTCAGCCCATAGTGCAGTGAGAGCGATGGTGCAATGTGCAAGAGAGAGCGAGCAAGAACATACAAGAGCTGCGAGAGCGATACTAAATGACTTTTATATGGACGATTGTCTAACTGGTGCAAGTAATGAGCAAGAAGCGATCAATCTGAGCAAGAGCATTGATGGTATAGGACGAAGTGCAGGATTTGAGCTAGCAAAATGGGCATCAAACAGTAAACGTGTAGTGCGGAGCATGGGCAATGTAAGAGCGGAGCATGGGCAATATAAGAGCGGAGCATGAGATGAGCGAAGAGCAAATGGTGCAAAGAGAGAGCAGAGTGAGCGAAGAATCGACGGAGCTATGCAACGATATAGAAACAAAGGTGCTAGGGCTAAGATGGATAATGGAGCGAGATGTGCTAGTATTCCGCGTGTGCAAGAGCAATGACACGATGTTAATCACGAAAAGGCATGTTTTGAGTCAAGTAGCGAAGTTATATGACCCGAATGGCTTGTTGAGGCCAATTATAGTGCGTGCGAAGATATTAATTCAGAGCATATGGAAGGAAGAATTGCCAAAAGATATACAAGATGAATGGTGGCAACTTCGAGACGCACTGCCGATAGTGGAGAGAATTCAATTTCCAAGGTGGCTCGGAATGAGAAAGAGTCACAAGATACAGTTGCATGGGTTTGCTGATGCGTCGACGAAAGCATATGGTGGTGCAATTTATATTTGAGCAGAAGATGAGCAAGGAGCAATTTCAACAGTGCTAGTAATATCGAGATCACGCATAGCGCCAATTAAAACAACCACGATACCACGACTTGAGCTGAGCGCAGCAGAGCTATTGAGCAAGATGATGAGCAAAGTGCGACAAGAGCTAGAGTGCGAATTCGAGAAATACTTCCTATGGTGCGATTCGATGGTGGTGTTGCACTGGATGAAGAAGCCACCAGGTGTGTTGAAGCAATATGTGGCAAATAGAGTAGCGTCGATACAAAGTAACACTGAGCTAAGAACATGGGCGCATATAAGATCATCTGATAATCCAGCTGATCTATTGAGCAGAGGAGCGAAACCAAGTGAGCTAGAAAATAATGAGCTATGGTTGAAGGGGCCGAAATGGCTTAAAGAAGCAGAAGCCGAATGGCCAAGATCCTTGATGAGCAGTGCAAATACAGAGCGAGTTATGAGCGAGTGCAAAGATATCAAGAATGTTCAAAGTTGTATGATGGTGCAAATAAACGTAGGAGCGGCGTCAATATTAGAAAGAGCGAGCAACCTGTGCAGAGCAATCAATATAACAGCGTACGTATTGCGATACATACGTAATATACGTAAAAAGGAGCATGAATATAGGCAAAATGTGCTGCCAACGAGCGAAGAGAAAATAGAAGCGCGAAATTTCTGGGTGCAACAAGTGCAAATGAGCTATTATCGTATTGAGCTACACCACGTGAGAGCAAAGAGACAAACCTTCCCGAGCAAGAGCAAGATAGCAGCGTTAAAGCCAATTTTGAGCAATGATCATTTACTGCGCGTGGGGGGAAGGATCGGCAGAGCCGAGTGCAGCTACGATGAGCGACACCCTATTATTATACTACCTCAATCGATATTGGCGCAATTATTGATGACAGAAGCGCATCAGAAAACTAAGCATGGTGGTGTGCAGCTTATGATGCAATATATACGACAAGAATAATGGATACCAGGGCTGAGAAGAGCATTGCGGCGAATAGTGCATAATTGTGTGACATGTGCGAGACTAGATGCGCGAATGAGCGAGCAACTATTGGGCGATCTTCCTGAAGAGCGAGTGCGGCCAGCAAGGCCATTCTTACACACGGGCGTGGACTTTGCGGGTCCAATCACGACGATAGCAAGACAGGGCAGAGCAGGGCGCCAAGTTGAAACTAAGAGCTATGTAGCAGTATTTGTGTGCTTATCGACGAGAGCGGTGCATTTGGATGTAGTAACGAGTTTAGAAGCGGATGCATTCGTAGCATGCTTCAGACGATTTGTGGGAAGAAGAGGTCGATGTGCGAAATTATGGAGTGACAATGGCACAACATTTGTGGCCGTAGACAAGCAGTTGAGAAGTGCGATAAAGACATGGCAGAGCGAAGAAGTGCAAGGGCAATTGAATGTGCAAGGTACGGAGTGGAAGTTTATTACGCCAGCTGCTCCACATCAAGGTGGCATATGGGAGGCAGCCGTGAAATCGATGAAATATCATCTGCGGCGCATGTTAGGGCATCAACGCCGGGGCATTTTCTCATTGGAGAAGTAATAGTGAAGCAATAGCATAGTGACCAAGCAATAGTGACCAAGAAATGAGCCAGAGCTGAGCAAGAGTGGTCTACGACAATGGCGCAAGTTGCAACAAATAACGTCAGCATTTTGGAAGAAGTGGCAGACTGAATACCTGGCCACGCTGCAGCAGCGGAAGAAATGGCGCCAGCGCTGCGAAAACAAAAGAGCAGGGCAATTGGTTCTAATTAAGGGCGAGAGTCTTCCACCATCGTATTGGGCAATGGGAAGAGTGGTGCAAGTGAAGAAGGGCGCAGATGGGCTAGTGCGAAGTGCAGTGGTGCGAACAGCGACAAGAGAGCTAACACGAGCGGTGCAGAAATTATGCGTGCTACCAGTGGCGAGCGAGTAGAGCAAGGTGCAATGGTGCGATTTACGATGTGCGAATTGAGCGAATAGAGCGAGGCAAGCTGTGCGAGCAACGAGATGCAAGGTGCAAGTAGAGCGGTGCGAACGACTACGTGCGAATAGAGCGGTTCTAACGATATTGAGCAAATTGAACAAGGGCGAGCGACTTGAGCAAGATAAAATACAACTGAGCTGAGCTAGTTCTTGCTTTTTGGGGAGTGTACCGAACGGCAACACCGTTCGGTGGAACGACAACGACGACGACGATGGCGGACGTGACAGGATGAGAAGTCAGTCTCGAACAAGCCCCCGACAAGCCTCGATGGTTGCCAATTGGGTCCGGACCGAGCGAGCGATGGCGCGAGCGAGCAATTTGGTGCAAGGCGCGATTACATAGAGCGGTGCTAATGTGCAATATAAGTGCAATGTAAGTGCAATGTACAAACAAACAAATAGTGCAATAAAGGCGCGGCGGTAAACCGCCTATGAAGTGTTTTATTTCCTCCCTGCCGAGTGCGCACGAATGTGCCACCTTCGGCCCAATTCTATACAGCTAAAAAATATTAGAATTTATTTTACCTAGCAGCAATGCTGTGCCTTTTATAATATGTAATGAAATCAAAGTTTTGGCATTTAATTATCATTTCCAATGCAATGAATTAGGCTTTAGTGAAAAGAATTTACTCATATTTCAAATAAATTATTTTAGAAGCCCACCTTTACATGTGTACAATATGACAAATGCGATGGCTTCGCTTAGATACAAGAGCTTGTAGGTAATGACTTGATCTTGGAAAAATCTCTAATATTGATATTAGCATCACACTTAGTTTGAATTCAAGTGAATATAATATACACTTTTAGAGCAGTGTATGTATTTTTCTATATATTTTTATCAAAAACCAAACGTTAGTTATAAGTCTAAAGGCATAAGTATTCAATGTAATATTTAAAGTTTATATTCAAAACTGGTTCTTACTTTTAAATAAAATAGTTTAACTAAAAATGTAAAATAGTTTAAATAAAAATGTAATGATTTCCACCTGCAAGTGGTCATGCCAGTCAAGTATGCACTGTGTGCTGGTGTCTGATGAGAAAAAGTGCATACTTTCGAAACCACTTTGTCAAAATAGAATTTTCAATGTAGATTCAAATTTTTAATGTAAATAAAAAGTTGTTCAATTTTAATCATCCCGCAAAAACAATTCCAATTTGATTCTGCTTTCGGAGGCTGATTCCGCAAAACGATCGAGTTTCCCGTTTCAATATGCTCGGCTTCAATAAGCTGTAGAAATGATATATGTTGTCTATGCTGATTTATAGACAAGAAGGGAACCGTGATCAAATTCAATTACCTTTACTAAGTAAAATTATATCCATGGATATAAGTCGGAGATGTTAAAATTTGTCACAACTAGCATAAACAAAAATGTAATGATTTCCACCTGCAAGTGGTCACGCCAGTCAAGTATGCACTGTGTGCTAGTGTCTGATGAGAATCAGTGCATACTTTCGAAACCACTTTGTCAAAATAGAATTTTCAATGAAGATTCAAATTTTTAATGTAAATAAAAAGTTATTCAATTTTAATCATCCCGCAAAAACAATTCCAATTTGATTGTGCTTTCGGAGAATAATTCTGCAAAACGATCGAGTTTCCCGCTTCAATATGCTCGGCTTCGATAAGCTTTAGAAATGATATACATCGTCTATGCTGATTTATAGACAAGAAGGGAACCGTGATCAAATTCAATTACCTTTACTAAGTAAAATAATTTATTCATGCATTTAAAGTCCTTAATTACTTACATCACTCTCTTAACATATTTAAATATATAAAACTCTAGCGCACCTGAACCGCTAGAAACACTAATGTTCGAAGAACAGTAGAAGAATCGTGCAGGTTTTGAGTGCATATTCCACCACATGAACTGCTTATTACGGCCAAACTGTTTTAAATGCCACGTTTTACTTTGGTCTCAAGAATGCATTGTAACTCATATGGTAGAAGGTTTCAGATATTACCACTGGCATGGGTTTCAAAGTTTATGAAAGAAAAACACTTGTTAATTATATTCGTTATCAGTTGCTTATTTCACCAAACTTTGAAAGCAGCATCTCATATAACATCAATGAAGAAAATGCTCAGTGCCTGCAGCACTGTAACTGAAGTTCGTGTTTGGGGCTGCGATCCGAAAAATTTGCAGAACTTTGGGAATTGAAACATTGGTTATTTATTTTCATTGTAAATGTTTCCGGTATGAATACTTACTGTAAGCATTTATTGAGACAAAAGAAGCACAATCGACTCGTGCTGGCAACCTTCTGCCAGTATCAAAGCCAAGAATATATCACATCTGCTTCACGTTGTTATATTACATTCGAAGTTATAGGAGTATAAAGAAATTAAGGGTTACCTGCAGCAAGTTTTTTCAAATAATCGAAAGCTTAATATTTGCTGTTTATTGTCACTACAATATCATTACCAATTGGAAATTCTACGCTAAAACCGCTTAAAAAGATATTGCAAACAAGCACAAAACCAACAATAGCTGGCAACCCTATCGTGGCTTTTCAACCAAATTTGGCCTGAATAATGCTTATAGTAGGTTCCATTAATTGTATGAAATTCGTTTTGATTTCATGACTGCACTGGAAGCTATAGGGCAAAAAGTTTTATTTTCCTGAGCGAATTCTCAAAACCAAAGACACAAAAATTACCATAGCTGGCAGCACCAATCGAATTTTTCAACCAAATTTCTATCAAACAGAGTTTAGAGTAAGGTGCAGCTACTGTGTCAATTTCATGAAAATCTGGTTACTAATTCACATTTCATAGGGCAAAAAGCAGTTTTTTTTTCTTTGTAATTTTTCAAGATGGCACCACTGGCACAGAGTTGCCCCCAATTCAAAATCGCTTCTATCAGACCTGGTTCTTCTTAAGTTCAATGCATTCTGTAAATTTCAGTGGTATCTGATAATTGGTTCGTGAATTCCCGTGAACAGAAGTTTTTGATGCTAAAAATATAGGTTAACTGGGAGAGGGTTACCGTTCTTGTCCGACATGAGATTTCCAAAGTTTTACTTTGAACGTGTAGATAAAGCATAAGATTTGTATACAGATTGGTTTTATTGTAAGAAACGGACATTTTTAGGATATTCGATGGTTTGAAAATTTTCACTTCAAAATTTTTATTTTTTCAAATTTATGACACCAAAATTATCATAGCTGGCAGCTCCAACCGATTTTTTCAACAAAATTTCTACCGAACGTGGCTTAAAGTGAGGTCCAGCTACTGTGTGAATTTCGTTAAAATCAAACGATTCAATCAGAATTTATAGGGCTAAAAGCAGTTATCTTTTTTAGTGATTTTTCAAGGTGGCACCACTGGCACAGAATCGTCCGCATTTCAAAATTACTTCTATCAGACCTGGTCCTAGTTAAGACCAATACAGTCTGCAAATTTCAATTAATTCTGCTCATCGGATCGTGAGTTTCCGTGAACAGAAGTTTTTGATGCTAAAAATATAGGTAAATTGGGCAAGGGTTACCAGGCGTGCCCGTTATACCATATCAAATTTTATTTTTTGTCTATGTAAACAAAGCACGAAATTTACATATGAGTTGCTTTTTTTTGGAAGAAACGGCATTTTTTCAAGAGAGACGATAATTTGGAAGTTTTCACTTTCAGTACTTGCCCTTGCTTCAGGGTTGCCAGCTTGCTCATCAAAAGCTACACAAATTTACAACTAAATAATTTCAATATGCTCTAAAAATTTCGTAATGATTGAATAGCTCTGTCAAAAGTTATCGCAATTTAAAAATTTTCAAATTTTCCCGATCTCTTTTTAGGCACCCAGCGCACACATGGGGTTAAAAAATTCCAAAACATTATCCGATTCACATGTTAAGCACGTTCAAAATTCATTTTGTTAACTTTATTTGGGCAAAACTTATTTGTGTACGGAATAATAGGTATATTAAAAATATCACTAAAATGGCCGCCGGCGCCAAAGGGTTAAAGATTTTCAACTTTTTCTGAGACCTGGCACTATTCTGCATATACACCAATGTGTTCTGAAAATTTCAGCTCAATCGAATGGCGCGTTCCTGAGATTTTTTCACTGAAATTTTCTGATGATATATATATATATATATATATATATATATATATATATATATATATATATATATATATATATATATATATATATATATATATATATATAAATATATATATATATATATATATATATATATATATATATATATATATATATAGAAATATGAATTTTTGGCCAAAGTGATTTTAATACTAATGTTCTTCTTCGAACATTAGTAAAAACAAACATAAAGTATTCATATCAAAATATTTTAAAATAAGACACACAATGCCAAGAATCTGATATCTTTGTAGGATTTGTGCATCATCTATTCTAATACAATAATATAAACTTTCATAAAAGAAAAGTGCTTATATAATTTGCTCATTTTACTCAGTTTAATGCATATGTATGTCAAATGAAGTTTGAACAAAAGTATGTGCTATAATCAAGGCTTCCTCTTGTGGGTTTTCTACTATTATTAATAATGTAAAACGGTTTTTATGCCTAGTCACCGCTATATGTATATATGCATATATATATATATATATATATATATATATATATATATATATATATATATATATATATATATATATATGTATATATATATATATATATATATATATATATATATATCAGAGGCGAAGCGTGAACGATTCACCTAGTCATCGCTTGGGTGCTTTGATTTGTACCCCATGTAAAAAATATAGACAAAATAAAGAAAAACGTTATATTAAAATTTACTGATGTTTTTATTTCTTCAATCGAGTTTGTCGTCTTCAAATTCATATATTATAAATAAATATACATGGAAACATATATATTGATGCATATATATACACATAATATATGTATATATATATATATATATATATATATATATATATATATATATATATATATATATATATATATATATATATATATATATATATATATATATATATATATATATATATATATATATATATATATGTATACTGTATATGCAATATATATATATATATATATATTTATATATATATACATACATATATATGTTTAAGTATATTTATAATTATACACATAATATATGTAGATATACATACATATATATGTTTAAGTATATTTATAATTATACACATAATATATGTATATATATATATATATATATATATATATATATATATATATATATATATATATATATATATATATATATATATGTATACTGTATATGCAATATATATATATATTTATATATATATATGTACATACATATATATGTTTAAGTATATTTATAATTATATAAATATATATTTTGATTCCTTGACAAACTTTTTCAGCTCAATAAACAGTCGTTTATTGCACGGAAAAAAAATTCACCATATTAGCATACTCATGCATGTATTCTAAAAGAGGGCTCAGTTGCTGAAATGTTAGTACAGGAGTGCAAAACTGGAACTAATTTTTTCATTTAAACTTTGGCAGAAAACCCATGGTTAATAATTAGTTTCGCGGGGATGGGAATGTTAGTCAAACGTATATGCTTTTCATCTAAGCTGGCTAAACAAAAAATAAAATATTTGGAAGCAACAAAAACTTTAAATTCAACGAAATTTGTCTTTCAGACAGTCACCAACACTGGTGTAAGAGAAGACAAATAGGACTTCTAACAAAAATCATTCATGTATCAATGGTAAAATTATTTGCCTAAATGTAATTAAAATAATAAGTAACGAGAGTTTGAAAATGAAAAGAAATTTTTAAAGAAAAAGAAAAAAGAAGATAAAAATGGTGAAAAATGAAATATTTCATTAAAAATTCGGCACGAAAAATGGCTTAAGCTTTCTCTTAAGATAAAAATATGAAAAATCATTTTGTTTCGTGAGTATTTATTGAAATTTGGGAGTAAAATCAAAACTTAATTGTGATTATCGCATATACATAAGGCTGCGAAAAGTAATTCTTCTAAAGAAAAAACTGTTTATTATATGCATAAACCAACAGCAAGCTATTTAAATAAAAACTCTACCCTTCTTGATTTGGCGGCAAATTTCTCTATTACTAGAGTATAAAAGCTGTCTTTCTCTCTAATAGACTCAAGGAGTTCTTTTTCGATCGAAATTAGCGAAAGATTGCTCAATCTTTCTTCTCCTTGTGTAGATCGTTTATAAGTATGAATTCGCTTTAGAGCAGAGAAAGATCTTTCAACGGATGCAATTGTAGCTGGTATAGTGCAAATAAGTTTGGCTAAGCGAAAGGTTTCTTTAAAAGCATTTCTCAAATTTTGTTCCAATAAAAAGTTTATCATATGTCGTGGAGACTTGTTTTGAAAAATATCCGTTCTGTAAACAACTAAAAGTTCGTTCTCTAAAGCAAGTAAATCAAAAGTGTCTGGATATATTTTTGCTAGCATGTTTAGTAGATTTTCTGGAAATTGATGTGAATTTGAATATTTTGAGAAATGATTTGGATTCAAAAGCTCGAAAAATTGAAGTTTATCAATTGAAGAAAAACGTGCTGATGTATGTCCGATTAAATTATCTATGATAGAGAAGTATAAAACTCTATATTTCTGTTTTAACGCTTCATAATCTAATTGCTTTCGTGAAGATGACGGTAGCCCAACTAGATCAACTGTTTTCTGCCACCTTTTTTCGAAACCAACTTTTTCACAATACTCACAGCTTTCATTTGCCGCAAGACGTGCTTCGACAATTTTTCGTTCGCAGCTTACACAATGCTGCAAGCCCACTCTACTTCCTTTCAAATCACGGAGAAAATCTCTAACTACATTTAGACATGTTGTGATGTCAATATTCTCACTTTGCAAAATATTAAAAATAACATCAGTTTTTCCAAACAAAGGAGCAAATACATTCAGTAAAAATAATGTTTCGAAATTTTCCAAAAATAAAATGAATCCTCTTGCTGTGCACTTATCAATTCCACTCCAGATACCATCATTATTTTCTACTATATTAGCAAAGAAATTTATTATTTGTATTCTGTAATGTTCAATTGTGTTTACTAATCGAGCAGTGAAATACCACCTTGTTGGAGCGAAAGCTGGAATAGATTTCCGTAAATAGTCCTGGAGTGCAAATGATCTTTTGCTAGAGTGAGAAGAAAAAGTTGCAATGCCATTTAAGGTTGAAAAAAACTCTAGCGCACCTGAACCGCTAGAAACACTAATGGTCGAAGAAAAGTAGAAGAATCGTGCAGGTTTTGAGTGCATATTCCACCACATGTGCTGCTTATTACTGCCAAACTATTTCAAATGCCACGTTTTACTTTCGTCTTAAGAATGCATTATAACTCATATGGTGGAAGGTTTCAGATATTACCACTGGCATGAATTTCAACGTTTATGAGAGCAAAACACGGGTTAATTATATTCGTTATCAGTTGCTTATTTCACATAATTTTGAAAGCAGCATCTCATATAACATCAATGAAGAAAATGCTCAGTGCCTGCAGCACTGTAACTGAAGTTGGTGTTTGGGGCTGCGATCCGCAAAATTTGCAGAACTTTGCGAATTGTAACATCGGTTATTTATTTTCATTGTAAATGTTTCCGGTATGTATACTAACTGTACGCCTTTATTGATACAAAAGTAGCACAACCGACTCGTGCTGGCAACCTTTCGCCAGTATCAAAGCCAAGAATATATCAAATCTGCTTCACGTTGTTTAATTACATTCGAAGTTAAAGGAGTATAAAGAAATTTAGGATTACCTGCAGCGAGTTTTTTCAAATGATCGAAAGCTTAATATTTGCTGTTTATTGTCACTACAATATCATTACCATTTGAAAATTCTACGATAAAACCGCTTAATAAAGATATTGCAATTAAACACAAAACCAACAATAGCTGGCAACCCTATCGTGGCTTTTCAACCAAATTTGGCCTGAATAATGTTTATGGCAGGTTTCATTAATTGTATGAAATTCGTATTGATTTCATGACTGCACTGGAAGTTATAGTGCAAAAAGTTTTATTTTCCTGAGCGAATTCTCAAAACCAAAGACACAAAAATTACCATAGCTGGCAGCACCAATCAAATTTTTCAACCAAATTTCCACCAAACAGAGATTAGAGTTAGGTTTAGCTACTGTGTTAATTTCATGAAAATCTGATAACTTATTCACATTTCATAGGGCAAAAAGCATTTTTTTTTCTTTGTAATTTTTCAAGATGGCACCACTGGCACAGACTTGCCCACAATTCAAAATCGCTTCTATTAAATCTGGTCTTACTTAAATCCAATGCATTCTGTAAATTTGAGCTGTATCTGATTATTGGCTGGTGAGTTTCCGTGAACAGAAGTTTTTTGATGCTAAAAATATAGGTTAACTGGGAGAGGGTTACCGTTCTTGTCCGACATGAAATTTCCAAAGTTTTATTTTGAACGTGTAGATAAAACATAAGATTTATATACAGATTGGTTTTATTGTAAGAAACGGACATTTTTTTGAATATTCGATGGTTTGAATGTTTTCACTTCCAATTTTTTTTTTTCAAAATGAAGACACCAAAATTATCATAGCTGGCAGCTCCAACCGAACTTTTCAACCCAATTTCTACCAAACGTGGCTTAAAGTAAGGTCCAGTAATTGTGTGAGTTTCGTCAAAATCGAACGATTCAATCAGAATTTATAGGGCTAAAAACAGTTATCTTTTTTAGTGGTTTTTCAAGATGGTACCACTGGCACAGAATCACCCGCATTTCAAAATCACTTCTATCAGACCTGGTTCTAGTTCAGGTCAATACATTCTGTGAATTTCAAATAATTCTGCTCATCGGATCGTGAGTTTCCGTGAACAGAAGTTTTTGATGCTAAAAATATAGGTAAATTGGGCAAGGGTTACCAGGCGTGCCCGTTATACCATATCTTTTTTTTTGTTTTGATTATGTAAACAAAGCACAAGATTTACATATGAGTGGCTTTTTTTTGAAGAAACGGCATTTTTTCAAGAGAGACGATGATTTGGATGTTTTCACTTTCAGTGCCTGCCCTAGCTACAGGGTTGCCAGCACGCTCATCAAAAGCTACACAAATCTACAACAAAATAATATCAATATGTCTTAAAATTTTCGTAATGATTGAATAGCTCTGTCAAAAGTTATCGAAATTTAAAAATTTTCAAATTTTCCCGTCCTCTTTTTAAGCACCCAGCGCACACATAGGGTTAACAAATTCCAAAGCATTATCCGATTCATATGTAAAACACGTTCGAAATTTATTTCGTTAACTTTATTTTTGCGAAAATTGTTTGTGCACGAAATAATAGGTATATTAAAAATATTACTTAAGGAGAGATATCCACCTAGAATGGTCGGCAAAATCGATTTATTTTTTATTGCATTTTCGTGAAGATACAGGTCTCAAAAATATCTGGTGAAAACACCAAGTTAATATTTCTATAAATAAGCTAGTTACAGCCGATATAATCAAACGTGTTTTACGAAGTATGATACGATAGTTAATAACATTCATTAGGCTGCTTCAAGTATTGTTCAATTGGTGTTAAAACAAGCTGTAAAAGAAGTACAACGGGAAATAAAAGCAAAATTCGAGTGCTGGGATAACAAAACTAACCGTTTTTTGAGATAGTACGGGGCGAAAACGTGGTTTTACCTCATTGTAGGGAGTTGAGGTTCTCATTGGACAGTTTACAGGAAAAGTTTTAGATATTCTTGTAAAATCTTCTTATTGTGCTAAATGTAACTATTGGAATAAACTCGAAAATACTGAGCAATGTGAGGAATGGAAATCGAATCACGATGGAAATTGCCAGGCCAATCATGATGGATCGGCAGGTAAAATGGAAGTAGACGCCATGAAAGAATTGTTTTCACAATCTGCCGAAAAGTATAGAGTTATGTACACTAATTACGCCGGGGATGGTGACTCTAAGACGAACACGGGATTAGTGAATGCGAAATCGTATGGTAACGAGATTGAAATTACAAAAATAGAATGAGTGGGTCACGTTCAAAAGCGATTGTGAACCCTTCTTCGCGAATGAAAGAAAAAAGTCCTGGAATCAGCAGCAAAAACAAATTGAGGGCAAAGTTTATAGATATACTGAAGATTTACTATGGCTTAGCTATTTGCAGAAACTGTGCCTCCAAGGATGAAATGAAAAAAGCGATACGGGCAACATTTTACCATTACGGCTCAACAGACAGCAAGCCTCAACAACATTTCTGTCCCGAAGGCCCCGAATCGTGGTGCCAGTTGCAACGAGCAAAGGCTAAAGGAGAACTGGAAAATGTTCGTCACAATTATTGAGCATTGCCAGAAATGGTGTTAGATGTCATCAAACCAGTAAACGAAGACCTCAGCAATGAAAAATTGTTGGAACGCTGTGTTGGTCGATATACCCAAAACTGTAACCAACTTATTTGGACAATAGCCCCAAAAAAGATGACCAGCGGGGCCAAAATCGTTAGCATTGCAGTATATCTTGCAACATGTACATTCAACAATGGTTTCACCTCATCGCTGGAAGTCATGAATGTGTTAAGAATATCGTTCGGATCGGGAGCGCACTTGTACGCAGCGCAAGAAGACGAAACTTGCATAGCGAAAGCCGAACTGCAAGCGCAAGAACAGACGAAAGAAGGTTGAATACGGCGTCGGCAAGACAATGTAGAAGCTATGAATATTCCGTAAACAGTAAAAGACTTAAACTATGGGCCTGGTATCGATGATTCCATGTTAGTTGACAAATTTAATGATTTATTCAGTCCTAAATTTTCAAACGCGTTTTTCTTAAAAACACGTTTTTCAAATCGGTACCCAAAATTTCTCGGAAACCAATTAACTGATTACCTTAATTCTTTTTGTGATTATTTTATATAACATTATCTAGTACTTGTCATAGGATTTTTCTTTTTCGTTACTTAGTTTTTGTTTTATAGCCAAAATAATATCTAATTTTTGGTCAAAAAATCACTATTCATGCTCAAACGTCCGCCATTTTGTCATTAATCGATCTTTTCAAAATCGGTTATGACACGAACTAGATTATAGTGTCTTATTTAATAATTTTTTTCCATTTTTTTCTTCAGATAATTTTTGAACAAATGCCAGTGGGTACCGTTAACGCTGTTTTTTTTTACAGCGCTCCAAGGATCATACAATATCCTTGTATATTTTTTATATTTTTAAATAAAAAAAAATTAAGCATACTTTTGAATGTGTATACTTCTAGAAAATTAAACTCCCAATCCGATATTTCAAATAGTTTTCCTTAAAAAAATGCACAAAAATGACCGTTTTATCCGGCTCCTAGGTGTATATCTCCCCTTAAATGGCCGCCGGTGCCAAAAAGTTAACAATAACTGACATTTAAAGAGACCTGGACCTATTCTGCATTTACACCAATGTATCTTGAAAGTTTCAGCTCAATCGGATGGCGCGTTCCCGAGATTATCTCACTGAAATTTTTTGATGATATATATATATATATATATATATATATATATATATGGAAATATGAATTTTTGGCCGAATCGATTTTAATACTAATGTTCTTCGAACATTAGTAAAAATACATTACATTCGGGAACATCATTCATTCCCTGAGACAAAACTAAATTTAAGACGTGAGCGTAACAATGAGTAAATAACGCTTTTGGAAATGTTTGTTGCACTTTCTGTTGCAAGCCATTCAAATGACCCGACATCACAGATGCACCATCATAAGTTTGAGCAACAAATTTGTCTATTATCTTGAACTTTTTGGCAATTTGATTAACGTGCAAGTATAATCCGTTCGATGTTCGATCAGCACTAACGTCAGAAAATCCAACAAACCTTTCCTTAACGTATCCCCCACTCTTATGCACTTACCTCAAAACAGTTGATAGTTGAGAGCGGCGTTTTACGTCGGAAGTTTCATCAAGCATTATTGAAACGAATTCTGTTTCATCGATTTCTGACGAAATCTTCTCCACCAACAAATCACCTATTATTTGAATAAGTTCATTTTGGATATCACTTGATGTTCCTTTAAAAACAGTCGCGCTGGCAAAATGTTCAGCTAATAACGGATCCCATTTTTTCAAAAGATTAAGTGTTTCTACATGATTTCCTTTATTCAAAGACGCTTCTGTTGCGTCGTGCCCTCGAAAAGGAAGCTCTTGCTTAGCGAGGAAACATACAACATCCACTAACCTTTTCAAAATTTCCCTATTTTTCATAACTTTCTGATTATGCAACGTATTGCTGACCCTCAGTGAGTTTACAAGCCCCTCATCTACTCTTTGCTTCCCAAAGCTATGAAGAGTGATCACACACTGAAGATGGCTTTCAGATTTCTCATGAGCCCTTGCGGATTTGGTAAGCCCACTCAAATTAGCAAATCCGGTAGTAGTCCATACGTTTTTGGTGGTGGTTTTGCCAAACAAAATGCAAGGCCAACAGAAAATTTTCCCTAGTTTTACACTACCACACAACCATTCATAAGTTTCGTAGCTTGAAACTGTAAAATGTCGCACATACGTTTTCCCCCTTTCAGACACGTTTGAAACTAATTTTGGAAGTGGGGGACAAGGGCGGCCACTTTCAACGGCTATTCGTTTTTCCTGAAAAGTAAATGAACCAAAGTGCTTTTTTTTTTAATTCAAAAATAATGTCCTGTATAGATTCCATATCTATGTAGATTCTTCTATTGAAACACAATATAAATTTATTTTAAATAAGCAATCACTAGCACTCGTAACTGAACTATCAAAATTTGAAATTTATTCAATTATATAAATCACACGCGTTGCGTAATCCGTACTATTGCAGATGTAGCAATCGAATACAAATACTCTGTTTTTACTAGACCAAATTTATAGGTAACAGTCTTACATTGTACCAAAAATTCAAAATAAAATGTATGCATTACGAAGCGATCAAATGGCGATCTACATGCAAATCAGTTTTTTCTTTTATTTGTGATTATAAGGAAAAATTATTATAAGCAATCTACGAACTAATTAATTTAGTATTTTACTTATAAAGCCTTCAGAATAAAAAAAAATCCTTCCGGAAATGTACATTTGTGTATGTTCACTTGTACCTGTTATTTGTACCAAATTCACCGAGCTCACACTCAGAAAAAAATCGTTGTATAAAAATATAAAAATTAGATATGAATCAAATATTTTCAAATATGATTTGGCGTCATATACGTGTCTTTTTAATTCAAATAATCTGCCTTCATTTCAATAACGCTGTATCAAAGTGGTCTTGTTTAGTGCAAAATGTTTTGTTTTACATTCAATCATGAAAATTATGATATGAAAATAACATTTGTATAATAAAGTGGAATCATTTTCATTGAATGTGGGGGCTTATTTAATTCAAATAAGATTCGTTTTTTATTTGAAAGTGTTTCAATTTTTGATTTAAATTTGATTCTATTAAATTTTAAGTGGTGAAATTTTTCTGAGTGCGAAAATGAAAAAAAAACTGCGAATTTTAAGAACAATGTTCACAAGCAATATATCGATAATTTTCAGTCGTTATTTGAATGGATTCGATGTGGGTACCGATGACTGACCCAACAGGAAAAGTAATGATGATTAATGTGTTCTGTATTTCACGTAAGGGATGGAAACATTACAGCTATATTTTTAAATTATATCTATTTTAAACTGGGGTGTCAACGGCTGCTATATAATGTAACGCTTCTTGTAAAATCAAACAATTTATTCTTGTATGTTTACTCCCGAAAGCATAGAACTGATGGCTGAATCATGCATACTGATTCCATGCATATTGATTCCATGCATATTGATTCCATTTCCTATTGGAGACCGATGCTTTTTCCTACACTAGGGATTCATACACAGTATCATTTGCAAAATTGGAGAAAATGAAGAAGAAACGGCACAGGAACGACAATCCGATTTTTCATTTACCCCTCTTCGCCTAACATATTCTACTTTAACCGATGCGCTAAACTCCTCGATGAGTTGATAGTCATAGAAACTCATGAAAAGACGAATGGGTGGCATAAAAGAGAATATGAATATTTGGCTGTTTTTGAGTTACTCAATTCCTCGCTTTCACACTTCGAAGCGAATCGATGCGCTTAATTTGCCGATGACTTGCTCGCGACAAAAACTTAATGTGGGTACAAACAATACAAAAAGCGCCTCAACGAAAATAAGCGATTTTGAATGCGCTAGTTTCTCGTGATATGTTCCCTTGTCCTTTGGCATCCGATGTTTGTCGAAAATCAATGCGTTTGATTTTCCGATGACTGCGTTGAATGTGTGTGATGGCAAGAAGTGGAAAAAGTGTCTAGTAGAAAGCTACGATTATCGCTTGGTCATCGGCGCATCTACCGATGACTGAACGCCTTGCCACTGATATATATATATAAATATATATGTAAACATATAATTATATATATATATATATAGATTTATGTATATATATATATATATATATATATATATATATATATATATATATATATATATATATATATATATATATATATATATATATATATATATATATATATATATATATATATATATATATATGTCTAGGTGTGTAAAGGAAACACTTTTGAACCAAATACGCTAAAATTCAATCCTCAAAAAATTTTCGCTTTTGATTCAATAGTTTTATTTTTTTGTTTTAAGTCCAAAACACAAAATATGCACATTTGAGCCAAGCATCAGTTGCATTTGTTCATCAAACATTAAAAATATTTGGTACAGCAAATTTGGCATTCAAGTTAAATACGTTTGCATTTAAAACTTTTTCAAAAGCCTTCCACGTTCAATTTCATAAGCGTTTTAATTAGGCGCCTTTTTGAACGTGTTTTTGTTTGAGTCAAACCGCGTTTTATTTGTTATAACCGTCGTTTTTCTTTCAGTGTGTGTGTATATATATATATATATATATATATATATATATATATATATATATATATATATATATATATATATATATATATATATATATATATATGTATATATATATATATATATTTATATATATATATATATATATATATATATATATATATATATATATATATATATATATATATATATATATATATACATATATATATATATATATATATATATATATATATATATATATATATATATATATGTATATATATCAGCAAAATGATTAAGGGAGATAATCTCTTGACTGGCCGATCCGATTGAAATAAAATTTTCGGTGAACATAGATGTATATAGTAGGTAGGTCCATAATTTGCAAGAATTCAGATATCCTAAATTTTTTGGCGGCGGCAAGCGTTTTAGTGAATTTTGAGGTACTCCTATATTTCCATGCAGGGTAAATTTTTGTTAAAACAAATATTTGGGAGTGAAAATTTATTATGTTTTAAGCTTGCTTAGGTTTAAAAATGTGTAGTTTTTAGCCGTGTGTGGGTGCAGCGTGCTTAAAAGTAGGCAAGGATTCTTTTTCAAATTTTGTTTTGTCATTTCTTCTGACTAAAACATTTGATCATCGTGAAAATTGCAGAGCGTATTGATGTTGACTAAAATTTAACACACGTGGATTTCCAAGATAGTGCAGGTAACTCTGTAGCTACGGCAGGCTCCTGAAAAAAAATTCTTCAAATCATTGACCCTCCTGAAAAATCTTTGATTTTTGCCAAAGAATTCAAATCATTGATAAATTTTAACCTAATTTTAACCTAATGTTAACCTTATTTTAACCTAAACTAAAATTTTTAAAATTCTGATTTGCATAAGAACGGCAACCCATCACCAAATTATCTCTATTTTCAGCACTCGAAAGTTCTGTTCACGAGAACTGATGATCGGATTTTCCGATCATAATGATATTTACAGGACATGTTTGCATTAGCTAGAACCAGGTCTGATAGAAGTGATTTTGAAATGCGGGCAGCCCTGCGGCAGTGGCACCATCTTGAAAAATCACTGAGAACAAAACACGATTTTTGGCCTATCATTTCCGATTCAGCCATCACATTTAAACAAAACTCATACAGTACTTAGATCTTAACATTTGATGAAAATTTGGCTGAAAAATTAGAATAGAGTTGCCAGCTATGGTGATTTTTGTCTCATAAATCTTATAAATTTGCTCGGCAAAATAAAGCTTATTTCCCTATAACTTGCGGTCCAGACATGAAATCAAATCGAAGTTCATGCAGTAAATGGACCTTAATGTGAACTCAATGTCGTGGGAATTTCGTACAGAAATCATGAAAGAACTGCCAGCTATGACCATTTTTGTAATTTCGTGAAATTTCTTTACTGAGCGATCATGTTACTAGATTTGCAAATGGGAATGATCCTGCAATGAAAATTCACAACAAAGATTAACGCTTTAAAAATTTGAAAAGTTTTCAGGGTGGTAGCCCTTAAATTCTTTTCACCCATATAACTTCTAGGGCAGTAAAATTTACTAGTTGGGTTTAACTTAACGTGAAGCAGATTTGGTATATATTTTGCTGTGCTGCTGACACAGAGTAACCAGCATTAGCCATTTTCGTAAATAATTTTTGGCATGTTTGTGAGTTTGTTTTTCTATGTTAAGAGGCGCATGAAAAAAAATTGGAAACAAACTTTTCTACCAGACTCCAGGGTAGGTAGAAAAGTGTGCTCCGAGAAGTTACCACTACCCCCCCGCCTCCCTTTGCCATGAAACTTGTAGGGACATCTGCATGCTACTCTTTTCTCAGAAATAATCGGTATTGCTGCATCATGTATGGGATATTCCACGAAGGAGCAGGACAAAACAACAACATTGCAGGTTATCACGGTTCATGAACTTTGGCTTTTATTTTCAACAAAAAAAAAGAAAAAAATAATCTCCACCTTAGAGGACGGTGAGAGAGAACGATGGAGATTGGGCCATAACAGCGATGCACCAATCACCAAATACTACGTTTTGTGTTAGTTTTAGTGTTAAATTAGACAAGGGTTGTGGTTAGGCACAATAGGTAGTAAGTTTACAACAACACGATTTGAACGAACATCGCACTGATGCGGCGACGCGAACGAGCACCAAAAGGAAAAAACACGATTGGACATGCAAACAACAGCACAATCATCATACAGGTAACATCAAAGATATCAATAACCCGCAGACTAAACGCACGAGCTAATTGTCTCGGCCGACGGCGGAACACATATCCCCGACCGACGGCGGAACACATATCCCCGACAGAGCAGCGAACCCGGACCTAGGCCAACAGTTGACCTAATTTCAACTGATTTGTGACAGCCGCCCCAGATAGAAGCTATGTACGCGACCTACGAGCAGACCTGATGGCGGTGGCAACGATTACCAAAACTTCGCTCGCTGCAGTGGCACTAGTTTCAATAGACCAACAAATAAATCGTCAAACGGCCACCATAATGGGAAACCCATCATGACACGGAAAAAAGGCCAGCGGAATGCAACAATGACGACGATGATTCCTTCTTTAGCGCATAAATTTTATCTACAAGTGGCACGAATTTCCCCAGAAAAACAGGAAAACACGACGCAAAAACTCTTAAATTATTCGGGCACAATGGAACTTTCAGCGGATAACCATGTCGTGCGCGAAGGAATCACGAAAATGATTGAATATCATTAATTTCTTATTGAAAACTTGATATTTACTTACGTTAACTCTATCGTCAAAAAGCCGGATTGTATGTTGACGATGAGAAATGTCACGAAATGTAAACTGACGGGCGGAATGTATGGTGAGATTATTATGTCCCAAAAGTGGATTCCGTGGTGAAATCGAAATCCAACACCCTGTTAGGTGAGAATGAACTCAGTTGAGTACAATGAACGGGTTTGAAAATCCCGCTGCCGCCAAAAATTTTTCTGGGCACCGGGAAGTGCAGAATCGGCCTCTTTTACTGCAAACCCGGTGAGTGGACGGATGTCCAAGGAGGAAATTGCAGAAATTTTATAGAAAACCTTTGTTTCTTTTTTGGTGATTGGAACTGGCCGAGAGTTTGAACGAGTCAATGAAAACAATACTGGAAGAGAACAATAATTAGAAGGAAGATTTCGAATCGGGTGGCGATTAAGAACTTCAAAACGGCTGGTTAGAAACTCGAAAGCTGGGTTGGTGCGTGACAACAGGCCAAGGAGGCGAGATTATCAATTGTAGCAGAGAAGCCGACGCAAGGGCCCCAACGAAGCAACGAAGCAGATTAAAGTCGAGGTAGTGTGCACATTTTCTTTTACTTTAGTTTTTTATTTGGTTATTTTAAATGCGAGATATCGTTTTCGAGTTTGGTTCTTCACACGATAGACATTAAGATAGGGAAATTTGCTGTGATAAAAGTTATCAGAATTATCAAGAAAAAGCAGTGCGTAGGAAATTTATACTGGTTTCTGTAAGTGGTTGTGCATCGCGTCAGTAGCGTTGATCGGCAGCTTATTAATATAATTTTTTGTGGATTCCTTATAAAGAGGAGCAGGATAGATTCCCAACCGCCGTTCTCTTCTCGCCTCAGAGCGGTGAATCGGTCGTCAGCAGTTTCGGGTTCTAATGAAGCGAGTCGCGCCCCGGACTCACCTTTCTCCAGTAAGCATAGCCAACCGAAACGGCCCCTTTTGATTTCGATCGTGAATAGAAGGGGTAATATCGCGATTGGAAAAATTAACGGGTAACAAGGAAGAAATAGGTTTTGTAACATATCATGGCCCTAGGAGTATTAAAAAGCAAAATAATATCATGGCATAATTCTGTAAACGCTCATTCTTGACATAATAGGAGGTCAACCCGCTGCACATTATCACCGAATAATCAGTTTTTTACCAACCCTGTGATGACTGCATAGCGTCAAAGAGACATGACACGTCTCGAAACCAATTTGCACCTGAAATTACGTGACCTTGCCCTGATCGTTCATGGAATAAGACGGTATGGAAAAAAACGAAAAAACCGTTTATTTGCGGATGGTTCGTTTGCGGGGTTGGGTAGGGTGTGGGTACGGTGTGGGTGTAGGGCTGGTCTTGCGATGTTGAGAAAAGGCAATTAACAGGATAATAAGTGATCCTATCTTGTTAAACAGTGGGCAAAGAGTAGGCAACGAGCTCATTTCTGAAGATTTGCGATGGATGCTCAGGGATACCATTTTATGGCAACGGGGGAGGGGGGAACTTTTCGGAGCACACTTTTCCATCTACCCTCGAGTGTGGTAGATAAGTTTATTAACATGTTTTTTTTATGCGCCTCTTAAACATAGAAAAACAAACTCACAAACATGCCAAGTCGTAATCAAATATTAACATGCCGTGAGACTTTTAGACTAGACTTTTCTGAATGTGCTCTAGACTTTTTTATGAATGTGCTCGCTTCCCTATAGCTACGGCAGGTATTGAAAGTGATAGCTTTCAAATCATCAACTATTCTGGAAAATTTTCGCTTTTTAGAAAAGAAACAACTCAAATATAAACCCTATGCTTTGTCTACACAGCCAAAAACTTTTTTTCATGAGAACTCACGAGCCGATAATCAGATGCATCTTAAGTTCTCATGATGTAATGGTTTTAAGTAGCGACAGGTCTGACAACAGCGATTTTTAAATGAGATACCATCCTGAAAAGTCACTGCTGACAAAAACTGCTTTTTAACCTATATTTTAGCCTTTTTAATCTGATTCAGTCACCTGATTTTGACGAAGTTTGCACAGTAGCTGAACCTGACTCTAAGACAAATTTGGTAGAAAATTATGTTCGAACTGCCTCTTACGGTAATTTTGGAGGTTTGAATTTTGAAAATTTGCCCAGCAAATTAAAGGTTTTTGCCCTGTCATGTCATGAAATCATAGCTCATACGTTAAATGGGCCTTTTTTAGGCATAATCTAGTAGGAATCTAGATGAAAAATCATAATAATTTTTTTTTTTTAATTTAAGAATAAATACGAAGATTTCCGAAATTTGGATACTTTCGCTAGTGGTAACGCCTTTAACTTCCAGCGTAGCCAGCGGATCGAAACGAAATTCGCAAGGTAGGCTGACCTCAACGTTAAGCAGATTTGATATAGTTTTGATTTTAGTGCCAGCAAAAGGTTACCAGTACGAGGGTTTTTGTCATTTCCGTATCAATAAATGGTAACGTAATTATTCAAATGTTGAGAACCTACAATAAATATAAGTAATCAATGTTTTAATTTTCTAAGTCCTGGAAATTTTTCAAATGGCAGCCTCAAGTGACCCCGAAACGAGATTTATAAGGTAGGTTGGTTTTGACGGGAAGCAGTAATGATAGACTTTATGTTACAGGATTTATGTTACAAGATATGCTGTTTTCCAAGTATTGTAACATAAACAACCTATATTGAATATAAAGCAATGTTTAATTTTCCTAAATTTTGAAATTCATGTAAGGGTAACCCTTCAAAACCCTTACACTATATGGGTTTCAATGCTTTCTTATGATAAAGGCGGTATAAAGCCCTGAAAACAGTTTGAATAAACTTAATAGAATATACACTTAAATTTTGAAAGATTCCTCTACTGCTCATCGAATATTAATATTTTTAGTTGTTCTGGTGCACTTGAATTTTTCAATTATAGTAAAAATTGGATACTGAAACTCTTATCTCCAGAATTTTCATCAAATTCAATAATGCTTGAGTTAAATACTATTTTCAAATTATGGGTTGAAACGTTTTGAACAGTTCTCATTTCAAGCATTAACCATCAATGGTATACAAACGCTTTGACAAATCATGGATCTGAATTCGGCATTAAATAATCAAATACTTACGTGTCGGATCAAAGCCTGTGACGAATTCTGGACATAGGGCGTATTCTACTGAGTCTGCCAGAGTATCTGGCCAACATGTCCAGCCATCCCAAGTACCAGGGCAATATGAACCTGAAATTCAGAAATGAAGTACTCGCATGGTGAAAGTGATCCCTAATTTTTTTAATCATATAGTTAACAACTTGCCTGTCTCCATTATTATCAGACTGCTGTTTAATCTCTGCCAGCATTCTTGTTTTCGCTGTTGCAAAGGACTTTGAGCAGGTTTCGGAAATGAGTCTAATTGAAAAGCTGCTGTCATTATTATTCTTAGCTTCCTGATGCGTATATATCACTAACGAAAACTTTCACAATGAAAAGCTTTTGTTTTATCTAAAACAATGATATGGAATTCAATTTAATATTTCTTTAATAAATTGTAATTGATTTAAATGAGACCTAAACAAATCTGAATAGTCAATTATATAATAAAAAGGTATGACCAAAATACAGCACAATTAAACCACTTATAATGGAATTTAAAAAAAAAACAGCCTAGCGAATCAGAACCGCTAGAAAACTGATTTTCGAAGAAATTGTCTTTTAGTGACATAAAAAACTCTAGCGAACCTTAACCGCTAGAAACACTAATGATCGAAGAACAGTAGAAGAAACGTGCAGATTTTGAGTGCATATTCTACCACACGAGCTGCTTATTACAGCCAAACTCTTTCAAACGCCACGTTTTACTTTGATCTCAAGAATGCATTATAGCTCATATGGTAAAAAGGTTTCAGATATTACCACTGGCATGAATTTCAAAGTTTATGAGAGCAAAACACTTGTTAATTATATTCGTTATCAGTTGCTTATTTCACAAAACTTTGAAAGTAGCATCTCATATAACATCAATGAAGAAAATGCTCAGTGCCTGCAGCACTGTACGTGAAGTTGGTGTTTGTGGCTGCGATCCGAAAAATTGCAGAATTTTGGGAATCGAAACATTGGTTATATATTTTCATTGGAAATGTTTCCGGTATGAATACTTACTGTAAGCATTTATTGATACAAAAATAGCACAACCGACTCGTGCTGGCAACCGATGGAAATAGAGGCCAAAAATATATAACATTTGCTTCACGTTGAAATTAACCTACCTTGCAAATTTCTTCTCGATCCGATGACTGCATTCAAAGTTACAGGAGTATAAAGAAATTCAGGGTTACCAGCCACAAAATTAATTAAATAATCGAAAACTTAATATTTGCTGTTAATTGTCACTACAAAATCATTTCCATTTGAAAATTTTACGATAAAATCTTTTAATAAAGATATTGCAAATAAACACAAAACCAACAATAACTGGCAACCCTATCGTGGCTTTTCAACCAGATTCGGCCTGAATAATGCCTATAATAAGTTCCATTAACTGTACGAAATTCGCATTGATTTCATGACTGTACTGGAAGTTATAGGGCAAAAACCTTTATTTTCCTGAGCGAATTTTCAAAACCAAAGACACAAAATATACCATAGCTGGCAGCACCAAATAAATTTATCATCGGCTTAAAGAAAGGTTCAGCTATTGTGTCATATTCATGAAAATCTGGTTACTGAATCAGAAATCGTAGGGCAAAAAGCAGTTTTTTTTCTTCGTAATTTTTCAAGATGGCACTTTCACTTTCAGTGCCTACCGTAGCTACAGGGTTACCAGCACGCTCATCAAACACTATGCAAATGTAAACCTTAACAGCATTATTATGTGTTGTTAGTTTCATAATGATTTGATAATAAAATAAAAAGTAATCGCAATTAAAATATTTTAAAATTTTCCCGATCTCATTTTAGGTGCCTTGCACACAGATAAGGTTGAAAACTTCAAAAAAATTATCAAATTTACATTTAAAACACGTTCCGAATTCATAACATTAACGTTATTTTTGCAAAAGTTATTTTTTGACAGAAATATTTTTATATTTCGAATATCACTAAAATGGCTGTCGCCGCCAAAGAGTTAATGATTATACGCTTTTTGTGAAACCTGGCACTATTCTGGCACTATTTATTCAAAATTTCAGTTCGATCGAATATCGCGTTCCGATATTTTTGCACTGAATTTTTTTAAATATAAATATAAATTTATATATACACACACACACACACACACACACATATATATATATATATATATATATATATATATATATATATATATATATATATATATATATATATCTATATAAACATATATATATATATATATATATATATATATATATATATATATATATATATATATATATATATATATATATATATATATATTTATATATAGATAAATATATATATATATATATATATATATATATATATATATATATTTATATATATATATATATATATATATATAAATATTTATATGTATATGTACATATATATACATATATATATATATATATATATTGATATATATATATATATATATATATATATATAGATATATATATACATATATATATATATATATATATATATATATATATATATATATATATATATATATATATATATATATATATATATATATATATATATATATATATATATATATATATATATATATAGATATATATAGATATATATATATATATATATATATATATATATATATATATATATATATATATATATATATATATATATATATATATATATATATATATATGTATATATATATTTATATATATATATATATATATATATATATATATATATATATATATATATATATATACATATACAGTGGCTCACAGCTAATTTGATACAGTGCTTCTTTAAAAAATTAAGTTGCAATAACTCAAAGCATAATAACAATATCAAACAAATTTGAACACCATTTTGAAGATAAATATTTGTTGTTTATTAAACAAGTTTCAATTTGTTACAAAGTTGCTGTTTTACATCTTAAAAAAACAAAAATAATAACAAATTTCATGTCACAGCTTATTTGATACAGTTTGATTAAACATTAAAATTGTTGTGAATTATGAGATTTCCAGTTGATTTCAACAATTTGCACGATAGCCCTTAGCCTAAAGCAGAGCCTGGAGCCTATTCGGCATTGAGTCAACGAATTTTTTTGTGATGTCAGGTGTAATTTTTTGCCATTCCTCTAGCAGTGCTTTCTTCAGGTCTTGTTTATTAGAAATCTTGTGTTTTCGAATGTTCTTATCCAACAAAGTCCACAGATTCTCAATGATGTTCGTATCTGGTGACTGTGCCGGCGGAGACATCAAATGAGGGCAACCCCAAATTGGCCAGGACTGCACAATTCCCGACTTGTGCTTTGGATTATTGTCTTGGTACAACCGAAATTGGTTGCTAACACCCAGTTTTTCAGTGCTTTGCAGCAAATTGTTTTTGAGTACATTAAGGTACTCTGTTTGGTCCATTGCTTCCTCAATAAACTTTAAATTTCTGACTCCGGCTGCGGACATGCAGGCCCTTAACTATCACATTACCACCACCATGCTTCACAGTAGCTTTGAGATTCTCCTTGTTTAGCTCAGTGTTTGCCTTGCGCCAGACAAATGACATTCCGTCGGAGCCAAAAATGTTAAACTTGGACTCGTCCGCAAAAATAACCGTATTTCAGAACGCGGATGGCTTTCCCACATGCTCTTTGGCAAAAACAAATCAGCCTATTGTATTTTTTTGGAAATGAATGGCTTCCTACGAGCTACTCGCCCGTTGAAATCATGGTCGCGAAGCACTCGTCAGACGGTTTCAGCACTACATGATTTCCTTAATTCACGATGAACCTCAGTAACCAATTTTGGAACGGAAATCTTTGTGTTTGCTTTCACTTTCCTGACAATGTATCATTCGTCGGATACGGTGAAAATATTGTTAGGCGCATTTATCCTCAGTAGTAAGGAAGCCACCACACCATGTTATAAGCATAGGGTGCGGTAGAGACAGGATGCTTAGGTGACACCAGAGTAGTTCCACCTCCCTAGATAGCCACCAGAAGAGCTTACGTGTTAAGGTATAGGACGAGCTTTTATACTCCGGGGGCGAGGCCGTTGAAAAGGGCTTTAGGTGCCACCACGATCTTGGCTGGAGGCGGTGTTGAAGTACTAATGAGGAGTTGAGCGATGTGTGCTGGGTGATGTGCAAGAGGAAGAGAAGCAGATGGAGAGAAGCTTTGTGCGGGAGAATGGGCGTTGGGTGCGAGGAGATGAAGAAGCTTTGTGCGAGAGAATGGGCGTTGAGTGCGAGGAGTTGAAGAAGCTTTTTGTGAGAGAATGGGCGTTGGGTGCGAGGAGTTGTGTGTGTGTGTTCCGTGCTTTGCATTGCCTTGAGTCGTGTTGGAGGGGCTATTTCCCGCCTTTATTCTCTTTGTAAGCTTGACCTGCGCTCTGTTTACAAACGATCAGACCATGTGTTTGGTTTAACAGCAAACTCGATAGCCCGTGTTCTGTTAGTGTATATAATTTTACTTTTATAGATCCGAATGAACCAGTTCCAGAGATGTAAAATGTACATTTCTTGGTGATTAAGCATATGGCGATTAGCATGCATTACATACGTATATTGGGTTGCAAATTGAGTTGAATGAAATGTGTTTAACATGATCGCTTACCACGATGATGACGGGAATATATTTTGAAAAGAGAATGACCAATAACTGTTTCATGTGGGTAAATTACATGCTGACCGTAGTAAAATGCGAGATTGCTGGGGTTTGTTTACGAGCGTATTGAGTTTGTTTGCTTTGATTTTTATCGGAAGGAATTAATGAAGGTAGATCAAAATAAGCATGTGTGGATCATCATTAAGATGTACAAAGTGTATTCTGCTCAAACTCAATCATTGCATTTGGCTGATACGGTCTTGAAATTGGTTATACTTGTATCGTTTATATATTCATGTACAATGTCTTGTTAATGGATGGATCTGAGTAATTGAAAATAACAAGACTGGTGTATTTGTGGTTTTTATTTCTGGTCTCATAACTGACCTGTGTCAAGTAAGCATGAATAGGTTTACGAGGGATTTTACTTTTGTTATTCTTGTTTATCAAATCATTCGCCATTTGCGTTTCAGGTTTCAAACTTAATCATTGCATTTGGTTGATAGTACCTTGAACTTGATTATACCTGTATCGCTCGCAATGTGCGATTTTGGTCTCAAGCCCAATCAATGCATTTGGTTGGTCGTGAAATTTAAGATTTACGTGTATAAACGTGTTGCAAATGTGTCATAACTGACCTTTGTCGCTATGCATGAATGGGTTTACGAGGGATTTTACTTTTGTTATTCTTGTTTATCATATCATTCGTCCTGTGCGTTTCTGGTCTCAAACTTGATATTACCTATGTTGTGTTGATGAATGGTAATTTTACGCGCTGCAGAGATTATGTCATAGTTGGATGAATGATTTTATGATGCTTCTGAGTGGCTATATTTAGATGAAAACAGAGACGTTATTCGCTGGTTGCAGAGGAGTCGGTCAATGTTCAGGTGTTGTATTTTCTTTGTGGTAGTTAGATGGTACGTGGGGGTGGGAATTTTAGGTAAATAAAAACATTTGTTTGTATAAGTGGTAATAAGCTTCATTGGTTTGTTATTAATACAAATTTATATTGAAATAAAATTATTGACATTTTACTTGGAAAAATAATTGTATATTGAAACAGCTTCACATATAAATCCACCAACAAAAAATCCAAGACCAACACATTTTAATAGATTGTAGAGGCAGAGCTCTGTTCTGAACATTTTTTTGTTGTAATAGGTGTATCGTAAGGTCCACAGATGTCTTTTCCGTTGGCGTAGAAACATTCCGGTGACAATCGCAAGTGCTCACTCTCGACATCGGTAGGTGCGTTGAATGCATCCATGGTGACCGAGCAGAAGTAACATCTGACCTGGTCTTTTATGTTTGTGTAAAAAAACCACTTCGCGCAAGTTTAAGTATTTTTCTTTCATCAATTTTTAGATTGGCAAACGTCTTGACACGATCATATTCTCGCTTTAAACACAACATCTCGAATGAATGTTGTTCACTTTTAAAGCACGTCTTTTATATTTATCCAGGAATTATGATGAGAAAGAAAACCAAGCCATTTGACAAGAACACGATTTCCCCTGCTTCTTATAATTTTCTCAACAAGGTATGCATCAGGGTGTTTCACTGTAGTTAACTCAGGCTCGTAGAACCCTCCTTGTATCAAATTTCCCTGATAGTTTTCCAGTGAGTATGTTCGTGGTTGTGTTTTTCTTACATCTTTTATTGAAAAAATTTTATTGTAAAAAAATAGCCTTTTTCAAATATGTGCTTATGTTTACTTATACGTACAAAATCCCCTTTTTTACTAATGTTCGAAGAACATTAGTATTAAAATCGATTCGACCAAAAATTCATATTTCCATATATATATATATATATATATCATCAAAAAATTTCAGTGAGATAATCTCGAGAACGCGCCATCCGATTGAGCTGAAACTTTCAGGATACATTGGTGTATATGCAGAATAGGTCCAGGTCTCTTTAAATGTCAGTTATTGTTAACCTTTTGGCGCCGGCGGCCATTTAAGTGATATTTTTAATATACCTATTATTTCGTACACAAATAATTTTCGCAAAAATAAAGTTAACGAAATAAATTTCGAACGTGTTTAACATATGAATCGGATAATGCTTTGGAATTTTTTAACCCTATGTGTGCGCTGGGTGCCTAAAAAGAGGACGGGAAAAATTGAAAATTTTTAACTTGCGATAACTTTTGACAGAGCTATTCAATCATTACGAAATTTTCAGGACATATTGATATTATTTAGTTGCAAATTTGTGTAGCTTTTAATGAGTGTGCTGGCAACTCTGTAGCTAGAGCAGGCACTGAAAGTGAAAACCTCTAAATAATCGTCTCTCTTGAAAAAATGCCGTTTCTTCAAAAAAAAGCCATTCATATGTAAATCGCGTGCTTTGTTTACATAACCAAAAAAAAAAAGATATGGTATAACGGGCACGCCTGGTAACCCTTGCCCAATTTACCTATATTTTAAGCATCAAAAACTTCTGTTCACGGAAACTCACGATTCGATGAGCAGAATTAATTGAAATTTGCAGAATGTATTAGTCTTAAATAGGACCAGGTCTGATAGAAGTGATTTTGAAATGCGGGCGATTCTGTGCCAGTGGTGCCATCTTGAAAAACCACTAAAAAAGATAACTGTTTTTAGCCCTATAAATTCTGATTGAATCGTTCGATTTTGACGAAACTCACACAACTGCTGGACCTTACCTTAGCCCACGTTTGGTAGAAATTTGGTCGAAAAATTCGGTTGGAGTTGCCAGCTATGATAATTTTGGTGTCTTCATTTTGAAAAAAAAAATTTGGGAGTGAAAACATTCAAACCATCGAATATTCAAAAAAATGTCCGTTTCTTACAATAAAACCAATCTGTGTATAAATCTTATGTTTTATCTACACGTTCAAAATAAAACTTTGGAAATTGCATGTCGGACAAGAACGGTAACCCTCTCCCAGTTAACCTATATTTTTAGCATCAAAAACTTCTGTTCACGGAAACTCACGAGCCAATAATCAGATACAGCTAAAATTTACAGAATGCATTGGACTTAAGTAAGACCAGATTTAATAGAAGCGATTTTGAATTGTGGGCAAGTCTGTGCCAGTGGTGCCATCTTGAAAAATTAATAAGAAAAAAAAACTGCTTTTTGCCCTATGAAATGTGAATAAATTACCAGATTTTCATGAAATTGGCACAGTGGCTAAACCTAACTCTAATCTCTGTTTGATGGAAATTTGGTTGAAAAATTTGATTGGTGCTACCAGCTATGGTAATTTTTGTGTCTTTGGTTTTGAAAATTCGCTCAGGAAAATAAAACTTTTTGCACTATAACTTCCAGTGCAGTCATGAAATCAATACGAAATTCATACAATTAATGTGACGCGAGATTAATGTGACACTTTTTCAGGCCAAATTTGGTTGAAAAGTCACGATAGGGTTGCCAGCTATTGTTGGTTTTGTGTTTAATTGCAATATCTTTATTAAGCAGTTTTATCGTAGAATTTTCAAATGGTAATGATATTGTAGTGACAATAAACAGCAAATATTAAGCTTTCGATTATTTGAAAAAACTCGCTGCAGGTAACTCTAAATCTCTTTATACTCCTTTAACTTCGAATGTTATATAACAACGTGAAGCAGATGTGATATATTCTTGGCTTTGATACTGGCAGAAGGTTGCCAGCACGAGTCGGTTGTGCTACTTTTGTATCAATAAACGCTTACAGTTAGTATTCATACCAGAAACATTTACAATTAAAATAAATAATCAATGTTGCAATTCGCAAAGTTCTGCAAATCTTTCGGATCGCAGCCCCAAACACCAACTTCAGTTACAGTGCTGCAGGCACTGAGCATTTTCTTCATTGATTTTATATGAGATGCTGCTTTCAAAATTATGTGAAATAAGCAACTGATAACGAATAAAATTAACCCGTGTTTTGCTCTCATAAACGTTGAAATTCATGCTAGTGGTAATATCTGAAACCTTCCACCATATGAGTTATAATGCATTCTTGAGACCAAAGTAAAACGTGGCATTTGAAACAGTTTGGTCGTAATAAGCAGCACATGTGGTGGAATATGCACTCAAAACCTGCACGATTCTTCTACTGTTCTTCGAACATTAGTGTTCCTAGCGGTTCAGGTGCGCTAGAGTTTTGAATTTAGGTTTTGACGTAACCTTAACTTTCCTACAAACATCTAAAAGTATTTGAACTTCATTGGTCGAAATCACGACAATAGGTCGCATCTTAATAATACGGTGTTTAGTTTTATTATACTGATCAGCTAGTTTCGATACTAGACTAATCCAGTGGTAGTTTCCGTTCATGCTGAATTCTTTCCACATTATCCCTTTTAGAGTTCGATTGAAGCGTCCAACAATCGATGCTTTCAACGCACTAAATGTTGAAAAGTGGTTGATTTCATACTTTTTCATAAGATGGTGAAATGTTTTATTGAAAAATTCCTTTCCATCATCTGTTTGCAGATTTCTGGGAATACGTCTTTGTTCGAGAATTGTTTCTATTGCCTTCGTCACTTCATTAGCGCTATTATTTTTGACTGGACTGCCCAAGCGTACTTGGAAAAAGCGTCAATTATTGTGAGAAGAAATTTGTAGCCTCTATTCTCTGATGAGTATGCACTCATATCAACCAAATCCGCCTGCCATAAATCATCAATACCTCTGATAGTGACCCGACGTCGTTTAAAATTTTTACGAGCAGGTCTGTGTAACTCGTTGACAATTTGTCTTCTACTCATAATGATTAAATGTATAAATAAAGGTTGTTTACTTGTTACTAATGTTCGAAGAAGAACATTAGTATTAAAATCACTTTGGCCAAAAATTCATATTTCTATATATATATATATATATATATATATATATATATATATATATATATATATATATATATATATATATATATATATATATATATATATATATATATATATATATATATATAAATATATATATATATATATATATATATATATATATATATATATATATATATATATATATATATATATCATCAAAAAATTTCAGTGAAAAAATCTCAGGAACGCGCCATCCGACTGAGCTGAAATTTTCAATACACATTGGTGTACATGCAGAATAGTGCCAGGTCTCACAAAAAGTTAATAATCTTTAACCCTTTGGCGCCGGCGGCCATTTTAGTGATATTTTTAATATACCTATTATTCCGTACACAAATAAATTTTGCAAAAATAAAGTTGACGAAATAAATTTTGAACGTGTTTTACATGTGAATCGGATAATGTTTTTTTTAAACACACGTCGTAGTAAAATTTTTAAACACACGTCGTAGAAGTAAAGAATTTCGAGAAAGAAAAAATCAATTGCCTTCATCGAGCGAGCATGTACGCAAGAAACAGAAAAGCTTGCGAGACAACAAGACACAAACTAAATATGTTTTTAGAGATGAGAAACCTACGCAAACTACACCTGTACGAGTGGAAAAATTGTTTGAATCATTAGGTGAAATCACACCTCCAAGGAGTGTATTATCGGGTGCAGCAAAGCGTCGTCTATCGGCAAGTGGAATAGCCAAAAGTCTGAAGCCACCATCGAAATTTAGAAAAACTTCAACTGACAAAGATTATAGGATAATAACTGGTGATGATGGAATAACACAATACACAGTACCTGCTGATATGAGTCCTGATGAAGTAGAAGACGTTCTAGGAGAGAAAGACAATCTTGATGATGAGGTTTCTAATGTCTTTAAAATGGAGAAAGAAGGTGAAGAAGGTTCTGAAAGTATCGCGGATGTGGAAATGCAGGAGTTGCCTAGTCACTCTATATTAAGGCCCTCTCGGTTCGATCCTAATCAATACATGTCTGATCAACCCGTCAGAAAACATCCTGTTCGACAGAGTGAGAGACTAAAAGAAAAAAAAGGGAGTAGCTCGAGTGTACCAGATCTGGCTTGGGAAAGAATTTGAAATGCCTGTAACAGATGATGAATTCTACGTATGCCTTTTAAGCAATAGTTCCCTGAGCATTTACCCTGAAAACACATTATCATCTTTTGAGAATATTCTTCTTGCTTCTTGTAAGCTTGGTGGCGGTTGGCGTGTTGGAATGACAGAGATAATGCTACCAAAACGAAAAAAAGGAGAGACAGTGGCAACCAGCAGTGTTTCTAAGCGTTCTAAATACAGTATCGGAGAAGAAGAAGCTAGTATGATGAAAAGAAGTCGACGATCAACTGCAGCAGAATCCAGCAAGCCTGAAGTAACAGAAATAGTTGTAAAAATCATGTCTTTGAAAAAAAATCTTGTTCTCTTAAGATAAAGTGATGTTACTTTACGGAGACTTTGCTATAAAAAACACGATATCAATTTTTCAACATTCCTATCGTCATTTTTCTTGGTTATTAAACCTGACTTCTATAACTACTATTTGACATCAATTAAGGAACTGGTATTCAAACATATCGAAAAAGATCGAGATGAAGGAAGTATTCCCAACATCAGTGATTCTAAGAAGATTGGAGGTTTCTGCGAGAAAATCGCCGAAAAAGTTTATTTAAACTCAAACAAAAAGTTTAACACGCTTCAGGACTTTATTGATTATATAATTGGACAGATTCCGAGGTCGAAAAGAAATCATGTAGAGCTATTAAGAATGATTGACGAATACATATATCCTGCACATAGCTTAAGACGTGAGTGGGAAAGAAAAGCGGGGATGAAACCTACCTCGCATACGTTTCATCTAAAAGACTATGGTGTAAAAATAAAGGTGGAACTGCCAATACCTTCACTGATTAACATTACGGATTTTGTGTCACTTTTGCTGAGTGGAATAGAGTTTTCAGACGAAGATTTAAAAAAGACAGCTGAAATTTCCGGCAGAACAGTGTACCAGGTACGAAAACAATTATTTTACCGAATTGGTCAATCAATTCGTCAATCCATAAGTGCTGCGGCTAAAGAATCCGGTACCGATATATTGCCTGATGAATGGCCAAAACTGAATCAGATACAATACTTAACATTCCATACAAAAGGATTGTTGGAACAAAGGGTACAACACCAATACCGATTGAAGTGTCTAAAACTGAAAACATTGCTGGCCTATTCATTGATGCATTTTTAAAAACACCTGTTGATAAACGCGATCCAGATCTGATTGATGTCTCGATAAAAGAATCTTTCGATAAGTCAATATTTCTTGACAGTCTAAGTCGGTTGGAAAAAAACGTGCATGAGCTTGATAAAAGAACGCGTCGTGCTGCGGCATCCAAGACCGTTAGCGATTGTGAAAGCCCCAATTTAATTTACGTTTACACAGACATTATCAAACCTAGAATATTAGCTGATAAATTGGTGCGAAATCTTCGTACGATTCCTTTGCAAGATTGCGACAGTATTTTCAGATTCAATCATGTAGAGTACTGTGCTGTGGGAAAAAAATTTTTCGGAAGCATTTCTATTAAAGTCACAGATCATCAAGGTGAACCAGTAGACTTTGAACCAAGTTTTACTTCCACATATATAATGCTTCACTTCAAACGTCGGTAAGAAAAAGTATAAATATTCACATACATTGATGTAAGGGTTATAGTGTTAATATTCAATACCGATGTTAACGACATTAACTCGCACTACACACGCTATTATTTGGTCCAGAGTGGTGGAAATTTATCAGATATTGGAGACCTCTATCGAGCCCCAATTATCTATCAGCGCGGTAGAGGTATAGGAAGTTCTTTCAGTGGTTTATTACGTTATCTAAAACCTTTGGCTGCGTCAGGTGTAAAAGCTATAAAACGACAAGCGGTCAAGACTGGAAAGGCTATTATACAGGAGGTTGGGAACAAACCTCTTAAAGAACTCTTAAGAGAACATGGACAAACTGTAGCACAGGAGTTAGCTCAGAAAGGTATTAACAAACTTTTTGATAAGATGGATGGAGCAGGTAATCGAATGGCTATAAAAAGAGCTAACCCGTTCACAACAATTCAATTCAAGTCTTCTCCTAAGCGACGTAAAGCTGGTAAATTGAAAAAAAGTGTCAAAAGAGCCTCACGTAAAAAGATTAAAAGGGTGAAAAGTAAACGAAAAGTTATCAAGAAGCGTGTCTTGGACATATTTGATAAGTAATAAACATGACCTGCTACAAAGAATGCATGAAATCCGAATTGGAAATTTTCTCCACATCACCGCACATATCAACAGTTAGCACTACAGATCATACTGGCGTGTCTGGAAACCTTGAACTTAAGCGTCTGGATGAGGATCTTATAAAAACCCTCGCAAAGTTTTCAACTATTTTCGTACATGGGGAACCAACAAAGGAATTCCTCCAGGGCTACATTACACCTCGTACTAGGATCATTGACCTTGAAGCAGACACCTCTAAAGAACAGGAATGAACACGATCGAACTTGGTAGTTCTTTAAAGCGAAATCATGTGACTAAAAGATTTTTCAGGGGCGTTTTTCCGTGCGATCACTTACCCCGTCAAATAAAGAAACCTGCTTGTATTATTGCAAACACAGATCCAGCTCACAAAAGTGGAACGCATTGGGTGGCCTTTTACATTCCTAGAAAAGGTCCAATCGAGTACTTTGACTCTTTCAGTAAATATCCTACTAACAAGTACTTCAAAAGATTTCTTCGGGTCAATGGTAAAGTTTTCGTAAATAATAAGCAGAGGGTATAGAGTGCGTTCTCAACCACATGCGGGCAGTATTGCGGTGTTTTTCTTTATTTTCGTTGCAGTGGCAGGAGCTTCAAAACATTTCTGAACCGGTTCTCCTCTACAGATTATAATTTCAATGATGGTGAAATAGTTGATTCAGTCCGGAAAACTTATTTAAAGACATCTTTGCAAAATGGTGGGGAGTGTTTCAATCAGACCTGTAGACAGGAGATCGGAGATATAAAAGCAGCGTGATCACGCCATCGAAACCATAGTTGTGTCTTTTACAACTTAAAAGGATGTCGTCAGTTGCTGAAAAGTCCACTAATAAGCAAACACAAACCTCTAAACGAGCCGGTCCCGTTGTTCAGAAGAAGAAAAAAGTTGTGGGATCTCCCCAAGTCGAACCTTCTAGCAACTTTGAGAACATCATATCAAGCTGCAAGGAGAAGAAGTCAAGAAAGAAAACAATTCCCAAATCACAAGCTCCGTGCAATGAAGACGCCTTACTGAACTACACGTACTACCTGGATGGATGCCATAACCATAGGGTCACACTCGGATTTGACCCGCAGACATTTCAGGCGAAGGTAATCTTCCACTACCATGGACGTTTCCCACTGGCAATTGACTACAGTCAATGGATTTCACTCTACAATTACCTCAACGATTTGAAGACTTCAGCAGGCGATGAATATCCGGAAAATCAATTGGGTCTTTTAAAACGGTATCAGATTCCTGTAGGCGATGGCAACATAACACTCAAACATCTGGAGCTATTCACACTGTTCGACATGATGGAATTTTTTAACATTGTCATGCACCACAACAACTTGGCCTCGGAATATGTGAAGGAATGTTACGAGCAGTACTGTAATAGATGTAGGAAGAAGGATCTTTTGAAGCTGAAAAATGAGGACTTTTTTATACCTCCTCGTACATCTTATATGCATATTAATTATTCTAGGCTTTTTTATGAAATTCCAAAACTGTGTAGCTGTAACCTTATTTTTAATGTAATAAAATAAATTGACGTAAAAAGAAAATAGCATGTTTTTATTTCAAAAATATTTAGTATTCATTAGAAAATTCATATAAAGATTTATACAGGTTCGTACTGCACACCTGGTAATTGCATGCGTATCGTGAATATTGCAGAACGTTTTGAAGTTTCTAAGTTCACTCAACTTGGGAGTTTGCATCTGTAAAATGTTGGCTTCGGGTATATATTTCCTTATAAACTTCTCCTTCACAACGCCTTTCAGGTATAAGGTACAGTCATTGAACCTTTCTAGAATCTCCGGTAGCAGGCTGTAACTAACAACACCATCACTAAAACGTAATCCGTTTATTTTCTCCACATCAAATTCGTTTTGTTTTCGTGCTCGTACAGACAATTCCTGGTACGGATAAGGAGGTGCAAGGTGGTAAGATACTGGTTGGATTGAGTCAAATGAAAGCATGGCAAGTTCTTTCACAAAATATTGTCCATTGTTACCACAAACAAACTGGATATCGAAAACAAACTCAGACATGTTAGCTGAGGGAACGAGTCTTACGAAATAAGAAAACCTTTTACATTTCTAGACTATTTATTTATTTTATAACAAAACGTTTGATATAACCGCATGATTTTTATTTTATATTAATTTTACATGCTTGGCATTTACTTACATTTCACAGGACTTTAACTATTTAATTTAATTTTTTTGAAACCATATGGATAAGAAAAGAAGTCCTCAGTTACAATACATTTATTAAAAGTAAACTGTATATGTTTCATTTCAACTGTCGAAATTACAATTCCTGGCTGTTTACGTTTAATCTTTTTTTCATTTTTGGTACATATATTGTCGTTTTCATTACTAATTACCATAGACTTTAAACTTTCAAAGTGAACACGCTTACTATTTTCAAAATTAAGTGATATTCCCTTACATTTAACAACATATTCAGGTTCTCTAGGTGTCTCAACTTTAAGTCCGTATGTTTTTGGACCTGGACTTACGAATTCTGAAACAAAAGCTTTCTGACCAAATGGTTCAATCTCGTTTGTTAACTCCTCTAGCATACTGGAGATAGTAAACGGGATAGGATTTTCTTTATTATCGACAAATATCAAGCTATCAGTATCACAATAGAGAATTGATTCCCCAACTTTTTCTAATACATTATAAAGTTTAAGTCTTGCAAAGGCTGTTGTGTAAGCTCCGATGGGTAAATTACCATGTTGTAAAGTGTTAAGGTTCTCTTCCACATATTTCCACGTGATCCACATTGCGTTAACGCTAACTGGCAATAAAGAACATATTTCTATACCGGGAGATTGAATAAAGTCGGAAAAATCTTTGAAGTTGTTACAAATTTTGGTATAAGTCCGATCTTCCCTTTGAGCAAATTTACCCCATAATGAATTTAAACAAATTTTAGCTACATTACGTCTACCGTCTAATGTTCTTTTGCATTTGTGCCCTGTCCAAAACAATGTCTTCCTGCATCTTGTAAGACTGTGGGAAATTAGTTTTTTCCTCTTCAGATGAATGCTGTACCCCCCAACCACTGGCCTTTTGTTTTATTTTTAAGAATGTGTTAGCATATTCTGTAAATAACCCGCCAGTTTTTGCATTTGAGTCATACTTCACATGATTATACTTCCAAACTTCAAATACTTTAAGTACTTTGTACCCCTTTTCAACGGCCAATGAAACTTCAGGAATTATCCAAGTTCCAAGTAGTGCCCTTTCAGCTTCTGAATGATTACAGCCAAAAACATTATTTGACCAGGCACATGCCTTACATAATGGAAAATACAACTTTTTATCATTTTTGAGCGGTAGTACTGGTAAAAATAAGTCTGTTGGAGGAATAATCATACACTTTATGAAGCCATGCATTGAAAGTATTTGAGAGATGTCAGGGATCTTATCATTACGGAAAATTTCAGGGTGTCCAATAGGGTAGGGAGCGTATTTATTAATATACGGGTATAGACTAGTGAAATCTAAATATCTTATAATCTCTGTTAAATAAGCAGTCTTGCATAATTCAATTCAAAGCTATTATTTATCAATAACCATAAATGCATTTTTGTTCTCTGTTTTGCGATGTTAAGCATTCTTGTATAACTCATTTCAAACTCATTATTAATCAATAATCATAGTTGCACTTTGTTCTTTGTTTTGCATACAATCATAAATTGTAAAGAAAATGTAAACAGTTCCGAATGATTGACCTATAACAGGTATATCAACCTTTAATCATGCATGTAGCGAAGTGCTTTGCTTGCATATGCAGTTCCCTGGCATTTCGCTTAATATTTGTAAATTCAGTTATTGCAGTTTTACATACTAAGCTAAATTGCAAGAACTATATTCGAAATTGGTAAGCATTAATTTTGTAATAAATACTGTTACCATTTAGAAAATAAATCACTTTTCGATCAATATCTAAAGTCGTTTGTACAAATACCCCCAAAAATTGGTGACCCCGACTCTTGATGAACCAAGCCTGAATAATATCTCGGCGTGAGGCTGCTTTGAGCATCAAGATTAAACTCATACAGAGACGATTGTCTGCCTACAAGGAATCAACCACTTTGGACTAGTGCTACAGGAGCATCGACAAAAAATTATCAAAAAAAAAAATCATTAATATTCTTTTGTTTTAAAGGAATTCTATAGGAAAATGGAAGCTGTACTTAAAGAGCAGTTAGACATTGGAGAAGAAATCGAACGGACGGTTCGTAATTTTAAAAAAGATCCCCAAGATCAGAAGGATGTAAAATATTTGCAGTCGAGACTAGAAAAGATCCAGAAACTATGGGGAGAGTTCGAGAGGAACGACGAAATGTTAAAACCATGTCAGGAGGAATTTAAGGACGTTGACTACTTCAAAAGTCAATACTTTGAGGCAATTAAGGCATTAATGGAAAAAATGGTCGACCACATACAAAAACTATTGAGTGTGAACCACAGCTCAGTAGTCAAACCGGTGCAGCAATCGATTCGGTGAGAAGAAATTATGTTGCAAACTTTAAGAAGTTTGTTAAAACGTACCGAGGACTGACTTAAGACTGATCAACCGCAAGAATATAACGAGTGCCAGTTGCAAGCCATTAACCGACATTGGGATTCGGTACGATCCAAACATCTGCAAATTTTGGAGGCGTCAGAACTAACAGAGGAGTATGATTGTAAAACTTACAATGAAACTGAAGTATGGGTGGAAGCTGTTCAGCTGCAACTGATGAAGATGACGTCATCATCCAACAAGTCAGTTCAGGCCAGCGTGAAGCTTCCTCGTATCGAGTTGCCAAAGTTTGATGGGAACTACCTTGCATGGCAGGAGTTCCATGACTTATTCAATCAACTAATTCATGAAAATTCTTTAGGGCCAGCACAGAAGCTCTGGTTTTTAAAAACAAATTTAGTTGGTGAGGCGGAGGCTTTAATTCGGCATTTACCTGTCTGTGACAGCAACTACGAGCCAGCCTGGAGTTTAATCAAAGAACGCTATGAAAATAGAAGGCTATTGGTTAATGCAGTGCTGAATAAACTTATTTCACAGCGGAAAATCATGGGCGAATCAGCGCAAGAGATCAAGGTACTGCATGATGTTACGCAAGAGTGCATGAGAGGGTTGGAAGCATTGAAAATTCAAGTTGATCATTGGGATCCAATGCTGATGTTCTTATTGGTGAAGAAATTGGATAAAACAACGCATATGTTGTTCGAGCAGTCTCTAGATGAACCTCGGGAAATCCCAACTATACGCCAATTTTTGAGATTTCTTTAATTAAGATTCCAATCCTTGGAAGCTTTAGGAAATAAGGTGCGACAACAGCCTAAAGCAGGTCCAACGCAACAAAAGACTGCATTAACCACCATCAAACCATCGGAGACTGGTTGTTTGATGTGTAAAGGTAGTCATAAAATCTATTACTTCGAGGAGTTCTTAAAGCTTACCATATCGGCAAGGAGAAACATCATCTCAAAAAAGCACCTATCCTACAACTGCTTCAAGACAGGGCATAGTGTCAAAGACTGCACATCAAGATGTTGTTCTAAATGTAATAAAAAACACAACACATTGCTCCATCTGGAAAAAGACATGGCTAACGCTACGTCAACCAATACAACATTGACTACTTTTTCTGAACAACGTGATTCATACGTCTTCCTCGGAACAGCAGTTGTCAATGTGGTAGACATACATGGCACAGTGCATACAGCAAGAGCCTTGATAGACTCAGGATCGCAGCTGAGCTTTATTACAGACAAGCTGTACAAGAACCTGCAGGTAAACTATACATTGGAATCGCAGGATATAGCAGGGGTAGGTAATAGTCGTCAACACTCTTCGAAACGAGTGAATTTAACAATGAAGTCCAAGTGCAATAATTTCAGCATTCAGTTTGAAGTATTTGTATTAAAAGCAATAACTAGCAAGCATCCAGATAAGCAAGTGGATATCTCCCAATGGCCAATTCCTAAAGATATTTCACTAGCAGATCCTTCGTTCAATGTACCCCAGAACATTGATATTTTAATTGGAGCAGAATTATTCAGTTCTATAATGGTCCCAGGAGTAATTTCTTTAGGATCACATTTGCCAACACTACACAACACTGTTTTTGGATGGATGATTCTCGGAAAGGTAAAGTCATCAGCAACAGAAGCGAAATTTTGCGGCGTAGCAAAAAGTCTAGATGAGCAACTAGAGCGGTTTTGGGAGATAGAGGAAACTGGTGCATCGTCAAATTCGACAATGTCAGCGGAAGAAAAAGAATGTGAAAATTTCTTTCTTTCAACAGTAAACAGGACTCCAACTGGAAGATATGTTGTCCGGCTTCCTTTTCAAGAATCTCCAACTAGACTTGGGGCGTCAAAACAGATAGCTCTACAGCGATTGCGACTCTTCAAAGAAGATTTACCCGAAGTTCAACACTGCAAAAGGAATATGCTGCATTCCTTGAAGAATATTTAACATTGGGTCATTTAGAACCAGTGAAGGATGTTGATGAAAGCAAGTCCCATTATTATCTTCCTCACCACTCTGTGTTGCGGCCATAAAGCCAAACAACAAAATTACGGGTTGTATTCGATGGATCGGCATAAACATCAAGTAATAAGGCTCTTAATGATATATTACGTACTGGACCCATATTGCAACAAAACTTATTTGACATTTTGCTGCGCTTTCGATGTCACAGATACGTAATGACGGCTGATATAGAGAAAATGTATCGCCAGATCATTGTCGCTCCGGAAGATCAAAATTTCCAGCTTGTTCTTTGGCAGAATAAGCCTGGAGGTAAAGTTGAGACATTCCGATTAAAAACGGTGACCTATGGTACACGTTGTGCTCCATATTTGGCCATAAGGTGCTTAAACCAATTGGCTCGAGATGAAGGTGCGTCATACCCGTTAGCAGGAAAAATAATTCAGCGAGATTTTTATGTTGATGACTTGTTAACTGGATGCGATTCTCTCGAAGAAGCTTTACTGATTCAACAGCAGACAATAACTCTTCTTGGAAAAGGTGGATTCAAATTACGGAAGTGGTGCTCAAATAACGCAGAACTTGTTAAATCCATACCACCAAAAGACAAGGCTGTAGAAGTTGATATTACGAAGCTAGAACGTTGTGAAAACCTTGGGACTAACGTGGAATCCTTCATCTGATGAATTCAGAATCAACATCAATGGCTTCAAAAGTACGAAGGAAGTAACGAAACGAATCGTGCTGTCAGAGATGTCACAACTTTTCGACCCATTAGGCCTGGTAAATCCAGTGATCGTATTGGCAAAAATTTTCATGCAGCAACTGTGGGAAATCAAGCTTGATTGGGATACATCACTTCCAGAAGAACTGCAACATCGGTGGACAATGTATAGAGCACAACTTCCGCTTTTGAATAATGTCAAAATACCTCGAAAGATAAGAAACTTTGACAGCAATAAAATCTTTCGACTTCACGGGTTTGCAGATGCAAGCGAAAGGGCTTATGGAGCGTGCATTTATTTAAGTTTGCAAAATGGAAAAGGGATAATAACGACATTTTTAATGTGTGCTAAGAGTCGAGTAGCGCCTACAAAGAAGAGAAGCATTGCTAGATTAGAGCTATGTGCAGCTCAGCTGCTTGTCAATTTAATGCAGCAAGTAAAAAATATTATACCTGTTCCCATCGCAAAAACGTTTTTGTGGACGGATTCAACAATTGTTCTGCAGTGGATTTCTTCACCTCCATCAAAATTTACAACATTTGTGGCCAACAGAGTTGCAGCCATACAAACAGCCACAGGAGCTGGGGTTTGGCAACATGTCGAGTCAGGAGACAATCCAGCAGACATGGTGTCACGAGGAATGCTTCCCTCTCAACTGATAGCGGCCAACCAGTGGTTTGAAGGGCCGACTTTTCTTCACCATCCTATTTGAATTAAATCAGCTCCTGATTATCTAAGTACCACACATGTTGTTCCGGAAACAAAAAAGAACAAAGTTTGTACTTGCTGCTACTCCAACAATTCACAGTTATCCAACGATTCAAAACATTCGACATAACAACAACTTCCAACGATTGCATGAGGCTCTAGCTCTAATTATCAGATTTGCGAGCAACACTAGAACACCGAAAAAGGAGCGAACAATTGGCAAGCCAACACCAGCTGAATTGGATACAGCACTAAAATTAATTGTAAAAGAAATGCAAGCTCATGATTTTCGGTCAGATCTAGATCATCTGAAAAAGCATAATACCGTCAAAAGAGACAGTAATCTAAGAGCATTAGCTCCATTCCTAGACGATGAAGGAATAATACGTGTTGGAGCAAGGATACCCAAAAGTAAGTTATCATACCAGGCAAAGCACCCTATGCTTATTTCAAACAAAAACATCATATCGAAGTTAATTTTTGAAGATCTACACAGGAAATATTTGCATGCAGGCCCACAAACCTTACTATATATTTCACGACAAACATTTTGGTGCATAAATGGAAAATATTTGGCCAACACTATTGTAAAGCAATGCGTCCGATGTGCACGAGCAAAACCAAAATTACTCAACCAACTCATGGGAGATCTTCCTGCAGAGCGAGTACAACAAGCTCGACCTTTTTTGAATACAGGCGTGGACTTTTGTGGACCCGTCAAAATTCATTTCCAAATCAGAGGGAAACAGCCCGTAAAAACTTATATTGCTGTCTTTGTATGCTTCTCTACAAAGGCAGTACATTTAGAGTTGGCTTCTGATTTGACAACTGCAGCATTCATTGGTAGTCTAAAGCAATTTATTGCGAGGATTACCGGCTAAAATATTTTGTGACAACGCAACTAATTTTGTTGGAGCCCGATCAGAATTACAAGCACTTTACGATATACTTTTTAAGAAAGAAGGCCAAGAAGCAATTCAAACACTGTGCTGCAAGGAAAGAATCGAATGGTTGCACATACCACCAAGATCGCCTCATTTCGGTGGCTTATGGGAAGCTGCTGTAAAATCAGCCAAGTACCATTTAAAAACGATACTCGAAAGTGCACCTTTGACATATGAGCAGTTGCATACAGTGATTTGTCAGGTCGAAGCTGTATTAAATTCAAGACCACTTATGCCTATGTCTTCTGATCCAAATGACCTGCAAGCTCTAACACCGGGTCATTTTCTGATCGGACAGCCAATTTGCACACTACCAGAGCCGTTGAGACATGTAGACAACTTATCTCTGGCTACAAAATGGAAGCTAGCTCAGTCATTACATGTGGAATTCTGGCGAAGATGGTCCAAGGAATAGGTTTACAAAACCGTTACAAGTGGCAAAAACCACAGCCAGAATTGACAAATGGAACCCTTGTGTTGTTAAAAGACAGTAACATTTCACCATTACAATGGAAGTTGGGCCGCGTAATAAAGGAAATCCCAGGAGCCGATAATCATAATAGAGTGGTCAAAGTTAAAACATCAACAGGTGAATTTGAGCGTGTTATTCACACACTTTGTCCTCTTCCCGATAATATAACAACACCGGGTCCAACGTCTGATGAATCAGTTGAGCCAGCTAACGAAATTACAAAAAACACTAAGCCAAAAATAGCGCCCGTGTGCTCCAACTATCCTACGTTAAACTCCGGTTCAATCAAAAGAAAAGCTGAAAATACTAACCCAACTAAAAAGAAAAAGGGAACATTTTTGTTGTCACAGGTTCTGCTCTGTGTACTGTTGGTATGTCCCTTCTTCAAGGAAACTCAAGGAGAAGTTTATGATCCAGTTCAAGTCACCCCATTCACAACCAACCCCGGAATTTTCTTTGAGGATGTTGGATCCATGCGGCTAAGCCATAATAGTTGGAAAATTATTTCCTACTATAACTTGACAGGATACTGGGCTGAATATGATGGCACGACGAGATCAATCAACAATTTGATGGGGCTTTTTTCAGCGCAAGAAAAACTGCTCAACATTACAAGGTTTTGCAATGCAGTTGTATCTCAGCTCCATCACACGCATGTAGAAATTCAAAGGAAAAATGCATTACTATATCAGCATCCCATAGAAGCTCTAAGGAAGAGAAGATCTCCATTAAACATTGTTGGCTCGGTAGCACATTCTTTGTTCGGTATATTAGACGATGAATTCGCCAAACAATATGAAGAGCATATACAAAAGGTAAAAGAAAATGAGCAATATATACTCACACTGTTCAAGAACCAAACCAGCGTTATAGACAGCACAGTCCATATATTTAAAAAGAATGCAGAAGAAATTCATCATCAAGTCCAATTCATCGAAGCCCAAATAGAACATCTAACAGAAACCACTCGGAAAATTGAGGAAATCAGTCAAATTTTCAATTCCATTGCACTTCAAACCACTCTTATGTTGAATCATCTTCAAAATACGCAAAACACCTTACTGGGAATAATAACAAACACTTACCATGGAACAATTAACCCTCTGTTGCTCAACGCAGGACAATTACACAAGCAAGTTCAGATTATGAAACCACATCTGCCTCCAGACCAATTATTACCTGTTCCGAAAACCTCACCACTAAAACTGTACAACTTGGCTGAAGTACAAACTCGAACGACAGGAAAGCATATGATATTTGATATTCGAATACCGTTACTAACCGCTGAACACTATCAACTGTTGAAACTCTACTCAATTCCAACGGAAAAAAAACCACTCAGTTATCCAAATCAAACCATCTTCGAATTATTTGGCTGTAACACTGCAGCGAGATAAATACTATCCGGTGTCTGAATCAAAAAAGGGCCAATGTAAGCACTTCGATTCGGAGTCTATCATCTGCATCCAAAGTCATCCAATATACACCCTACAGTCAGACGTCAGTAAATGTGAAATGTCCTTGTTAACACATTCAACGGCAATTTCATCCAAATGCAACATTGAAAGGCTTGCAACGCCCACGGACAACTACTGGATCCAGCTTGAAAACAAGAACCGCTGGATATATTCAGTCTTCAAGTCGGTAGCATTAGATGTTGTTTGCAAGCAAACTATATTTACTAAACAAATCATGGGAACCGGCATTCTAAGATTATCACCGAATTGTATTATTAATCAACAGACCATGATTCTTACAGGGCACACTCAATTCACTGAAAAAACAAACTTTTCATTTATTCCTTTGATCGACTTCGCCAACTACACTGGACCTACCATTAACTCACGAAAATCAAGCCTCGAATCCGCATGGAAGATTGAGTCTAGCGAATTAGATGCGATTCACACCAAACTAAAAGATGAACTATCCGCCAGCCTACCCGAACAGTTATCCTCACACGACACCCACAATTACGCAGTCAACTACATCACCGTGACGATCCTGCTCATAATCACAATTTTTTAACTCCATCAGAAGTTCCGATTTAGATAACGAAATCACTCCCCAGCTGTTGAAATTCTGTCACGAGAATTCAAGGTGGCGGAAGATGTTAAATAAGCATTCTTGCATAATTCAATTCAAAGCTATTATTTATCAATAACCATAAATGCATTTTTGTTCTCTGTTTTGCGATGTTAAGCATTCTTATATAACTCAATTCAAACTCATTATTAATCAATAATCATAGTTGCACTTTGTTCTTTGTTTTGCATACAATCATAAATTGTAAACAAAATGTAAACAGTTCCGAATGATTGACCTATATCAGGTATATCAACCTTTAATCATGCATGTAGCGAAGTGCTTTGCTTGCATATGCAGTTCGCTGGCATTCCGCTTAATATTTGTAAATTCAGTTATTGCAGTTTTACATACTAAGCTAAATTGCAAGAACTATATTCGAAATTGGTAAGCATTAATTTTGTAATAAATACTGTTACCATTTAGAAAATAAATCACTTTTCGATCAATATCTAAAGTCGTTTGTACAAATACCCCCAAAAATTGGTGACCCCGACTCTTGATGAACCAAGCCTGAATAATATCTCGGCGTGAGGCTGCTTTGAGCATCAAGATTAAACTCATACAGAGACGATTGTCTGCCTACAAGGAATCAACCACTTTGGACTAGTGCTACAGGAGCATCTACAAAAAATTATCAAAAAAAAAAATCATTAATATTCTTTTGTTTTAAAGGAATTCTATAGGAAAATGGAAGCTGTACTTAAAGAGCAGTTAGACATTGGAGAAGAAATCGAACGGACGGTTCGTAATTTTAAAAAAGATCTCCAAGATCGGAAGGATGTAAAATATTTGCAGTCGAGACTAGAAAAGATCCAGAAACTATGGGGAGAGTTCGAGAGGAACGACGAAATGTTAAAACCATGTCAGGAGGAATTTAAGGACGTTGACTACTTCAAAAGTCAATACTTTGAGGCAATTAAGGCATTAATGGAAAAAATGGTCGACCACATACAAAAACTATTGAGTGTGAACCACAGCTCAGTAGTCAAACCGGTGCAGCAATCGATTCGGTGAGAAGAAATTATGTTGCAAACTTTAAGAAGTTTGTTAAAACGTACCGAGGACTGACTTAAGACTGATCAACCGCAAGAATATAACGAGTGCCAGTTGCAAGCCATTAACCGACATTGGGATTCGGTACGATCCAAACATCTGCAAATTTTGGAGGCGTCAGAACTAACAGAGGAGTATGATTGTAAAACTTACAATGAAACTGAAGTATGGGTGGAAGCTGTTCAGCTGCAACTGATGAAGATGACGTCATCATCCAACAAGTCAGTTCAGGCCAGCGTCAAGCTTCCTCGTATCGAGTTGCCAAAGTTTGATGGGAACTACCTTGCATGGCAGGAGTTCCATGACTTATTCAATCAACTAATTCATGAAAATTCTTTAGGGCCAGCACAGAAGCTCTGGTTTTTAAAAACAAATTTAGTTGGTGAGGCGGAGGCTTTAATTCGGCATTTACCTGTCTGTGACAGCAACTACGAGCCAGCCTGGAGTTTAATCAAAGAACGCTATGAAAATAGAAGGCTATTGGTTAATGCAGTGCTGAATAAACTTATTTCACAGCGGAAAATCATGGGCGAATCAGCGCAAGAGATCAAGGTACTGCATGATGTTACGCAAGAGTGCATGAGAGGGTTGGAAGCATTGAAAATTCAAGTTGATCATTGGGATCCAATGCTGATGTTCTTATTGGTGAAGAAATTGGATAAAACAACGCATATGTTGTTCGAGCAGTCTCTAGATGAACCTCGGGAAATCCCAACTATACGCCAATTTTTGAGATTTCTTTAATTAAGATTCCAATCCTTGGAAGCTTTAGGAAATAAGGTGCGACAACAGCCTAAAGCAGGTCCAACGCAACAAAAGACTGCATTAACCACCATCAAACCATCGGAGACTGGTTGTTTGATGTGTAAAGGTAGTCATAAAATCTATTACTTCGAGGAGTTCTTAAAGCTTACCATATCGGCAAGGAGAAACATCATCTCAAAAAAGCACCTATCCTACAACTGCTTCAAGACAGGGCATAGTGTCAAAGACTGCACATCAAGATGTTGTTCTAAATGTAATAAAAAACACAACACATTGCTCCATCTAGAAAAAAGACATGGCTAACGCTACGTCAACCAATACAACATTGACTACTTTTTCTGAACAACGTGATTCATACGTCTTCCTCGGAACAGCAGTTGTCAATGTGGTAGACATACATGGCACAGTGCATACAGCAAGAGCCTTGATAGACTCAGGATCGCAGCTGAGCTTTATTACAGACAAGCTGTACAAGAACCTGCAGGTAAACTATACATTGGAATCGCAGGATATAGCAGTGGTAGGTAATAGTCGTCAACACTCTTCGAAACGAGTGAATTTAACAATGAAGTCCAAGTGCAATAATTTCAGCATTCAGTTTGAAGTATTTGTATTAAAAGCAATAACTAGCAAGCATCCAGATAAGCAAGTGGATATCTCCCAATGGCCAATTCCTAAAGATATTTCACTAGCAGATCCTTCGTTCAATGTACCCCAGAACATTGATATTTTAATTGGAGCAGAATTATTCAGTTCTATAATGGTCCCAGGAGTAATTTCTTTAGGATCACATTTGCCAACACTACACAACACTGTTTTTGGATGGATGATTCTCGGAAAGGTAAAGTCATCAGCAACAGAAGCGAAATTTTGCGGCGTAGCAAAAAGTCTAGATGAGCAACTAGAGCGGTTTTGGGAGATAGAGGAAACTGGTGCATCGTCAAATTCGACAATGTCAGCGGAAGAAAAAGAATGTGAAAATTTCTTTCTTTCAACAGTAAACAGGACTCCAACTGGAAGATATGTTGTCCGGCTTCCTTTTCAAGAATCTCCAACTAAACTTGGGGCGTCAAAACAGATAGCTCTACAGCGATTGCGACTCTTCAAAGAAGATTTACCCGAAGTTCAACACTGCAAAAGGAATATGCTGCATTCCTTGAAGAATATTTAACATTGGGTCATTTAGAACCAGTGAAGGATGTTGATGAAAGCAAGTCCCATTATTATCTTCCTCACCACTCTGTGTTGCGGCCAGAAAGCCAAACAACAAAATTACGGGTTGTATTCGATGGATCGGCATAAACATCAAGTAATAAGGCTCTTAATGATATATTACGTACTGGACCCATATTGCAACAAAACTTATTTGACATTTTGCTGCGCTTTCGATGTCACAGATACGTAATGACGGCTGATATAGAGAAAATGTATCGCCAGATCATTGTCGCTCCGGAAGATCAAAATTTCCAGCTTGTTCTTTGGCAGAATAAGCCTGGAGGTAAAGTTGAGACATTCCGATTAAAAACGGTGACCTATGGTACACGTTGTGCTCCATATTTGGCCATAAGGTGCTTAAACCAATTGGCTCGAGATGAAGGTGCGTCATACCCGTTAGCAGGAAAAATAATTCAGCGAGATTTTTATGTTGATGACTTGTTAACTGGATGCGATTCTCTCGAAGAAGCTTTACTGATTCAACAGCAGACAATAACTCTTCTTGGAAAAGGTGGATTCAAATTACGGAAGTGGTGCTCAAATAACGCAGAACTTGTTAAATCCATACCACCAAAAGACAAGGCTGTAGAAGTTGATATTACGAAGCTAGAACGTTGTGAAAACCTTGGGACTAACGTGGAATCCTTCATCTGATGAATTCAGAATCAACATCAATGGCTTCAAAAGTACGAAGGAAGTAACGAAACGAATCGTGCTGTCAGAGATGTCACAACTTTTCGACCCATTAGGCCTGGTAAATCCAGTGATCGTATTGGCAAAAATTTTCATGCAGCAACTGTGGGAAATCAAGCTTGATTGGGATACATCACTTCCAGAAGAACTGCAACATCGGTGGACAATGTATAGAGCACAACTTCCGCTTTTGAATAATGTCAAAATACCTCGAAAGATAAGAAACTTTGACAGCAATAAAATCTTTCGACTTCACGGGTTTGCAGATGCAAGCGAAAGGGCTTATGGAGCGTGCATTTATTTAAGTTTGCAAAATGGAAAAGGGATAATAACGACATTTTTAATGTGTGCTAAGAGTCGAGTAGCGCCTACAAAGAAGAGAAGCATTGCTAGATTAGAGCTATGTGCAGCTCAGCTGCTTGTCAATTTAATGCAGCAAGTAAAAAATATTATACCTGTTCCCATCGCAAAAACGTTTTTGTGGACGGATTCAACAATTGTTCTGCAGTGGATTTCTTCACCTCCATCAAAATTTACAACATTTGTGGCCAACAGAGTTGCAGCCATACAAACAGCCACAGGAGCTGGGGTTTGGCAACATGTCGAGTCAGGAGACAATCCAGCAGACATGGTGTCACGAGGAATGCTTCCCTCTCAACTGATAGCGGCCAACCAGTGGTTTGAAGGGCCGACTTTTCTTCACCATCCTATTTGAATTAAATCAGCTCCTGATTATCTAAGTACCACACATGTTGTTCCGGAAACAAAAAAGAACAAAGTTTGTACTTGCTGCTACTCCAACAATTCACAGTTATCCAACGATTCAAAACATTCGACATAACAACAACTTCCAACGATTGCATGAGGCTCTAGCTCTAATTATCAGATTTGCGAGCAACACTAGAACACCGAAAAAGGAGCGAACAATTGGCAAGCCAACACCAGCTGAATTGGATACAGCACTAAAATTAATTGTAAAAGAAATGCAAGCTCATGATTTTCGGTCAGATCTAGATCATCTGAAAAAGCATAATACCGTCAAAAGAGACAGTAATCTAAGAGCATTAGCTCCATTCCTAGACGATGAAGGAATAATACGTGTTGGAGCAAGGATACCCAAAAGTAAGTTATCATACCAGGCAAAGCACCCTATGCTTATTTCAAACAAAAACATCATATCGAAGTTAATTTTTGAAGATCTACACAGGAAATATTTGCATGCAGGCCCACAAAGCTTACTATATATTTCACGACAAACATTTTGGTGCATAAATGGAAAATATTTGGCCAACACTATTGTAAAGCAATGCGTCCGATGTGCACGAGCAAAACCAAAATTACTCAACCAACTCATGGGAGATCTTCCTGCAGAGCGAGTACAACAAGCTCGACCTTTTTTGAATACAGGCGTGGACTTTTGTGGACCCGTCAAAATTCATTTCCAAATCAGAGGGAAACAGCCCGTAAAAACTTATATTGCTGTCTTTGTATGCTTCTCTACAAAGGCAGTACATTTAGAGTTGGCTTCTGATTTGACAACTGCAGCATTCATTGGTAGTCTAAAGCAATTTATTGCGAGGATTACCGGCTAAAATATTTTGTGACAACGCAACTAATTTTGTTGGAGCCCGATCAGAATTACAAGCACTTTACGATATACTTTTTAAGAAAGAAGGCCAAGAAGCAATTCAAACACTGTGCTGCAAGGAAAGAATCGAATGGTTGCACATACCACCAAGATCGCCTCATTTCGGTGGCTTATGGGAAGCTGCTGTAAAATCAGCCAAGTACCATTTAAAAACGATACTCGAAAGTGCACCTTTGACATATGAGCAGTTGCATACAGTGATTTGTCAGGTCGAAGCTGTATTAAATTCAAGACCACTTATGCCTATGTCTTCTGATCCAAATGACCTGCAAGCTCTAACACCGGGTCATTTTCTGATCGGACAGCCAATTTGCACACTACCAGAGCCGTTGAGACATGTAGACAACTTATCTCTGGCTACAAAATGGAAGCTAGCTCAGTCATTACATGTGGAATTCTGGCGAAGATGGTCCAAGGAATAGGTTTACAAAACCGTTACAAGTGGCAAAAACCACAGCCAGAATTGACAAATGGAACCCTTGTGTTGTTAAAAGACAGTAACATTTCACCATTACAATGGAAGTTGGGCCGCGTAATAAAGGAAATCCCAGGAGCCGATAATCATAATAGAGTGGTCAAAGTTAAAACATCAACAGGTGAATTTGAGCGTGTTATTCACACACTTTGTCCTCTTCCCGATAATATAACAACACCGGGTCCAACGTCTGATGAATCAGTTGAGCCAGCTAACGAAATTACAAAAAACACTAAGCCAAAAATAGCGCCCGTGTGCTCCAACTATCCTACGTTAAACTCCGGTTCAATCAAAAGAAAAGCTGAAAATACTAACCCAACTAAAAAGAAAAAGGGAACATTTTTGTTGTCACAGGTTCTGCTCTGTGTACTGTTGGTATGTCCCTTCTTCAAGGAAACTCAAGGAGAAGTTTATGATCCAGTTCAAGTCACCCCATTCACAACCAACCCCGGAATTTTCTTTGAGGATGTTGGATCCATGCGGCTAAGCCATAATAGTTGGAAAATTATTTCCTACTATAACTTGACAGGATACTGGGCTGAATATGATGGCACGACGAGATCAATCAACAATTTGATGGGGCTTTTTTCAGCGCAAGAAAAACTGCTCAACATTACAAGGTTTTGCAATGCAGTTGTATCTCAGCTCCATCACACGCATGTAGAAATTCAAAGGAAAAATGCATTACTATATCAGCATCCCATAGAAGCTCTAAGGAAGAGAAGATCTCCATTAAACATTGTTGGCTCGGTAGCACATTCTTTGTTCGGTATATTAGACGATGAATTCGCCAAACAATATGAAGAGCATATACAAAAGGTAAAAGAAAATGAGCAATATATACTCACACTGTTCAAGAACCAAACCAGCGTTATAGACAGCACAGTCCATATATTTAAAAAGAATGCAGAAGAAATTCATCATCAAGTCCAATTCATCGAAGCCCAAATAGAACATCTAACAGAAACCACTCGGAAAATTGAGGAAATCAGTCAAATTTTCAATTCCATTGCACTTCAAACCACTCTTATGTTGAATCATCTTCAAAATACGCAAAACACCTTACTGGGAATAATAACAAACACTTACCATGGAACAATTAACCCTCTGTTGCTCAACGCAGGACAATTACACAAGCAAGTTCAGATTATGAAACCACATCTGCCTCCAGACCAATTATTACCTGTTCCGAAAACCTCACCACTAAAACTGTACAACTTGGCTGAAGTACAAACTCGAACGACAGGAAAGCATATGATATTTGATATTCGAATACCGTTACTAACCGCTGAACACTATCAACTGTTGAAACTCTACTCAATTCCAACGGAAAAAAAACCACTCAGTTATCCAAATCAAACCATCTTCGAATTATTTGGCTGTAACACTGCAGCGAGATAAATACTATCCGGTGTCTGAATCAAAAAAGGGCCAATGTAAGCACTTCGATTCGGAGTCTATCATCTGCATCCAAAGTCATCCAATATACACCCTACAGTCAGACGTCAGTAAATGTGAAATGTCCTTGTTAACACATTCAACGGCAATTTCATCCAAATGCAACATTGAAAGGCTTGCAACGCCCACGGACAACTACTGGATCCAGCTTGAAAACAAGAACCGCTGGATATATTCAGTCTTCAAGTCGGTAGCATTAGATGTTGTTTGCAAGCAAACTATATTTACTAAACAAATCATGGGAACCGGCATTCTAAGATTATCACCGAATTGTATTATTAATCAACAGACCATGATTCTTACAGGGCACACTCAATTCACTGAAAAAACAAACTTTTCATTTATTCCTTTGATCGACTTCGCCAACTACACTGGACCTACCATTAACTCACGAAAATCAAGCCTCGAATCCGCATGGAAGATTGAGTCTAGCGAATTAGATGCGATTCACACCAAACTAAAAGATGAACTATCCGCCAGCCTACCCGAACAGTTATCCTCACACGACACCCACAATTACGCAGTCAACTACATCACCGTGACGATCCTGCTCATAATCACAATTTTTTAACTCCATCAGAAGTTCCGATTTAGATAACGAAATCACTCCCCAGCTGTTGAAATTCTGTCACGAGAATTCAAGGTGGCGGAAGATGTTAAATAAGCATTCTTGCATAATTCAATTCAAAGCTATTATTTATCAATAACCATAAATGCATTTTTGTTCTCTGTTTTGCGATGTTAAGCATTCTTATATAACTCAATTCAAACTCATTATTAATCAATAATCATAGTTGCACTTTGTTCTTTGTTTTGCATACAATCATAAATTGTAAACAAAATGTAAACAGTTCCGAATGATTGACCTATATCAGGTATATCAACCTTTAATCATGCATGTAGCGAAGTGCTTTGCTTGCATATGCAGTTCGCTGGCATTCCGCTTAATATTTGTAAATTCAGTTATTGCAGTTTTACATACTAAGCTAAATTGCAAGAACTATATTCGAAATTGGTAAGCATTAATTTTGTAATAAATACTGTTACCATTTAGAAAATAAATCACTTTTCGATCAATATCTAAAGTCGTTTGTACAAATAAGTTGTCAAACAATCTCATTAGGTTTGACTTTGTGGTAAAGTTTGAATACTTCGGTTCTCCCACCAAAAATGGCGGCACGTGGATTAAGTGGCATAGAACAGTACGTCACATATCTATCGACATCTTGTTTTATATCGGGTTGTTCTTTAAGTAGCTGTTTAAATTCACATTCCCATATATACACAAGTTTGTAGCCGAATCTCTTAATTGTCCCCATTCTTCGAAGTGTACTCTCATACCTCTGGCTTAAGGTTTCATTTTGATTGTAAGGTTTTTAATATGCACTTCTTGAACTTTAAAACATTTTCTACAACCGTGGTAGAAACAGCCAAATAATTCATATACAGTATTTGTTGCAGGATTGAAACCATCAACTTGCAAACCCCCCTTTTCCAACTTTAACTCACCTACATTATTAGAAAAGACAATGAGATCTTTGATTTTTGAACTTTCCCAAGAAAGCCATTTAGTTGCGATAAGTGATTGGTTTTGCTTTTTATAATAACCATGTTTAGGCATAATACCCAAGACATTACTTTTCAGAAATTTTTTCGTGAAAGTAAGCATACAAGCTGATGCAATTGTCATCGATTCTACTAAAGGATTAACCCCAGTTATTTCAAGGAATTCTTGCATAAATCGTATACAACCCAATCGTAAAATATTTACATCGTTGATACAGTATAATAGTATTTCCTTTCTATTATCAAACAAACCTTGTGAGATAGTGTTATACCAGCTTAAAAACTTTTCCCTCTCTTCGGTACGCATCATGTTATAACCATAACATTCAGGATGTGGATATTTACCCACATAATCAATATTCCCGAGCGTATTAAATAAGTGGTGGTAGTAGCCCTTTGCAGACTCTTTAAGGTCAAAAACTTTAGGAAACTTGGAGAGAGCGAAGGCTAGAAAGTTTAAAGAGTCAATAAAGGTAATTTGACCACATTTCAATTGCATAATTTTAGTACCATTCATTATAGGATCTATTTCTAATTTACGATCCATTAGCTCAGTAATTACAAAGTGACCATCATAACCTTGTAAATTATGAGCAATGCAGTAGATATTATCTACATATGGACGTGCCATTAGACAGTAATCTAAAAATCGTTTCAAAACGGGCACATCTTTATTATACTCCAATATATGATCCCTAACCCCACACACATCACAACTATCTTTCATATCCACGCTTCCAGAACAGCTATAACATACCTGCTGTGCAACGATTAAATTTACAACATGTAAAAAACTCTAGCGCACCTGAACCACTAGAAAACTAATTTTCGAAGAAATTGTCTTTGAGTGACAAAAAAGTGTGGAAAGACGTAATACACTGTTTTGTAGAATGATATCAACCATTTCTTATCCAAAGCAACAAAACTCAGCTATAACACAAATGATGAAAATGTTCAGGGCTGGTAACACTTTCTGGACGAAGCAGCAATAAGTTTACCATAACAAGCTCATACTTTAATCAACTTATCCTTTGAATTTCGTTCTCATCGCAGGATTTCATCGAAAGTTTCAGCGGTTAAACGTTGTTCGAGGCTGCCATCCGAAAAATTTAAAAATTGATTCCTTATTTTTATTGCAAATGCTTTGCATATGGGTATGCAATTTGACGCATATGTTGGTGCAATATTAACGGAAATGGCACATTGGAAATGGCGGAAATGGCAAAGCAAAATACAAACCAAATCTGCTTCACGTTAAGTTAAACCCAACCGGTAAATTTCGTTTCGATTAAATCACTGCGCTGGAAGGTATACGGGTGAAAAGAATTTTAGGGCTGCCACCCTCAAAACTTTTCAAATTTTTAAAACATTAATATTTGTTGTTAATTTTCGTTGCAGGATTATTCTCAATTGGAAATCTAATGACATAATTGCTCAGTAAAGAAATTCCACAAGATTACAAAAATGGTCATAGCTGTCAGCCCTTTCATGATTTTTGTACGAAATTCCTACGACATTTACCTCACATTAAGGTCTATTTACTGCATGAACTTCGTTTTGATTTCTACACTGGACCAGAAGTTATAGGGAAAAAAGCTTTATTTTGCTGAGCAAATTTGCAAAATTTATGAGACAAAAATCACCCCACCTGCCAGCCGTAGACTAATTTTTCAACCAAATTTTCTCCAAAAGTTACAGAATGTAACATCCAAATATTGTGTAAATTTTGTGAAAATTTGATGGCTGAATCGGAAATTATAGGCCAAAAAGTTGTTTTTTTCTCAGTAGTTTTTCAAGATGGTACCACTACCTCAGGGTTGCCCGCATTTCAAAATCACATCTATCAGACCTGGTCCTAGCTAATACCAACATATCCTGTAAATTTCAATATGATAGGATTATCCGGTCGTCAGTTCTCGTGAACAGAACTTTCGAGTGCTGAAAATAGAGGTAATTTGGTGATGGGTTGCCGTTCTTATGCAAATGGGAATTTTAAAATTTTTATCTTGAGATGAAGGACAAAGGGTAGAATTTATCAAAGATTTGAAATTTTTGTCAAAAATGAAAATTTTTTCATAAAGGTCAATAATTTGAAGGATTTTTTTTTCAGCAGCCTGCCACAGCTACAGGGTTACCCGCTTTATGCTGAAAATCTGTGTGCCATATTTCGGTCAACATCAATGCGCTCTTTCATTTTCACGATGATGCATTGTTTTTCTTACAAGTAATGACAAATCAAAATTTGAAAAAAATTCCTTGCCTACTTTTAGGCACCCTGCACCCACACACGGCTCAAAATTTCCAATTTTTTATCATTGACAAGCTTAAAACATAATTAGTTTTCATTCCCAATACTTTTCTTTAACAAAAATTTACACTGCTTGGAAATAGGAGTTCCTCAAATATATACATATATATACAGAGTTCCTCAATTATATACATCTACGTTCTCCGCAAATTTCAGCCCAATCGGATCGGCCACTTTAGAGATTATCTCCCTTAATCATTTTGCTGATATATATATAAATATATATATATATATATATATATATATATATATATATATATATAAATATATATATATATATAAATATATATATATAAATATATATATATATATATATATATATATATATATATATATATATATATATATATATATATATATATATATATATATATATATATATATATGTAAAGAAATATGAATTTTCAGCAAAACGAGTTTAATACTATTGTTCTTAGAACATTAGTAAAAATCAGAGTCACTATTCTCGTAATGTATATTTTGAGTGCTTTCACAGTCAAAAAAGATTTGAACATATCTGGCAGTATTTGAACATATCTGGCAATAATATTCATCACAAACATGTTCAGACATGCGCTTATTATCGGTAGTTATAAATTTTGTACACATTGCACATATCTTAAACGTTTCACACACATTTTTACCTCTAATTATATTTTTAAGGTGGTTATTAAAACAATCACCCCCTCTGAAGTCACGATTACAACTTTCACAATGAGTAAGTTTGAGTAATGAGTAAGTAACAAAATTACACGGCGGACTCGAATGGCAATATTGACACTTCATTTCACACCTATGAAATTTATTCATGAATAATTTATTACAAAAAGAACAAGCATAGCGTTTGTCGAAAAAACCTGTCAGCGATGTGATCACGTAAACATGTTTCAATCTATGTGAATAATACAAATAAATCTTTTTTACTAAAGAAGGTGAGGAGTCAACCTTGAAGGGAATAGAGTTGGAATCCCTAATGTTATCAAAGACAATTTTTTGATAATCCTTTAGAAGATTCTGAAACTTGTAAAGATCAGACAAAATGCAACCATCTTTACAAATAGTTACTTTAGCATCTTTACATAATTTCATAGTTAATCTGGGCAGTCTACTTATAACATCTAAATGAGACTGTTCATTAAATTTTAACGAAGCTATTTCCATTGCATAACATAAACTTCGGGGCAGACAGCTGACATCATTTTCTAAACCTACATCCACAACACTTTTTGTTTTTCTGCTTAAAAGCACGGCTTCGTCAGAATATTTATGATTAAGTCTACCCCCTGCAAAAGGGAAGTTAACAATGTTTGCATTTATCTGCATGACATCGTCTGCTAGAAAATTACTGTTGGATTGATTCACGTTAGAAATTAGACCCAGAATATACTTCCCGCTTATTTCGTTTACAGACCTTAAACTTGACCATTTAGGTTTTATGTGGGCAGAGTTGGGTAGCTCTATTGTGAAGCTGATTCTGCTTCCTTTGATCGAATTTGTTGTTAAATCCTTAACAACATCGTCAAACACTTTTTCCAGATGACCAATAGGATTTTCAGCACGAGTATTGAAATCTTGTAAACGGAAATTAATTTTAATACCTTCTACATTGAATTTTTTAAAAAATGTTTCCTGTTTTGATATTAATTCATAAGTGGCTTTTGAACCACCACCTTTTTGAACTGTTAGATCTAGACGACTACTTTCTTGCAAAATTTGGTTAGAACTTTTGTGACTTGCTATCGTATTTATATTGCTATGACTTAAAACTAACTCCCCGTCCATATGTATTGTGTCATTACACGCTGTTACCGATGAGCTCCCCTCGCCTATATTCCTATACTCTAGAGTCTGCCTGAGTACATGATTCGAGAAATCGACTTTGAATAAAGATGAAAACCTTACCAACAGGGTCATCAGAGCATATTTCTCAGGCTCTGTAAAAATCAACTTTTTGGCTTTCAACTCGCACAACATAAGTATCAAGCCCGACATAAAAAAGTTGTGGCCTAAATTCAAGGCGCTTTCAAAATATTTAATAAAAACGCTACAACCTGACATTTTTATTAAATGGTGTGGTAAACTAGTAGCAAGTACAATTAGTAGAAAAAATGCTACGAAAAAAAATGCTGAGGACTGGGACGTCCGCTTCAAAACAGCAACTGCAGCAAGAGCCTTCAGTATCTGCAAATAAAAGTCGTATTAGTTTTCACTGGGTCTAAAGTGGTGTCCATAAGCCTGCTACAAACTTACCCTGAGCTTAGAGTAGTTTCCACAAGTCTGCTGCAAACACACCCTGAAGTTGCTGTCTCACTCACGACTAATTCCCGAAGAACACTTCTTCACAACTTATACTTTTAAGTCGAAGTGTGAATATTAACCGTCAAAGATACGGCTTTTATATAGTTTAGATGTCACACATACCATCGAAGTATAGCTAAGAGAATACAATCTATACTTCTGTAACCAGTAAATAGAAAGCAATCACATTCCAAGTGCATACAATTATCCTTACATGAAAAATTTCAAAGTAACGTGATCAATAATCCTCTATAATGGATAGCTATCAAGATAGTGAAAAATGACAGGTTGTTAATTAATATTCAAACATGTATGTTCTAGCACACTACTAGAAGGCTTTGAAAAAGGCTGTGCTGTGTCTGGTTTGTATACAAAATTCATATCAACTACATTGTATGCAAATTCTTTATCAATTACAATTTCAAAGCGTGACATGCTAAGACATCTTACAGATGCGTAAAGAGTCTATGAAGTTTTGCTAATTTTGTTTTGAGACGTCTGCTCCGCCTGCAAGATTCATATCGGTTACATTGTGTGCAAATTCTTTATTAATTACATTTTTGAAACGTGACATGCTAAGACAGCTTACAGATGCGCAAAGAGTCTATGAAACTTTGCTATTTTTGTTTTGAGGTGTCTTATTAATTACATTTTAAAGGCGTGACATGCTAAGACAGCTTACAGATGCGTAAAGAGTCTATGATACTTTGCTATTTTTGTTTTGAGGTGTCTAATCTGCCTGCAAAACTCATGTCTATTACATTGCATGTAGAATCCATATTAATTGCATTTTAAAAACATGATAAGATCAGGTATCTTAGATGTTAGTAAAAAGTCTGTGAAGTTTTGCTTTTTCTATTCTGAAGTGTTGGAAACTAGTATAAATACCGAGCCGATTGGCATATTTTGCATCAGTTTGAAAACAGTAGAAAAATGGTAAGTTCGTTATTGAACAAATTTTTATTAACTTTTTCAAGTAATAAATAGTATCCATTTTTTTTAGAGTGCTTTTAAGGTACTGTGCGACATTGCAGAGGATCGAGATAGTGTCCATACGCCGATCACAGAGCTCGAGATCGGAAGGGAGTACCCGATCCACACGTTTTCCCTCATTAAAACAAAATTCGGGCTGCGGGTAATTGTACGCCTACTGAACGGCGAGCATGTGTTCCTACCACCAAGATTTTCCGATAAAATAAAGACACAGCGTCAGGTGGACGACCTCAACAATATCGAAGGACAGCACCTCGTTTTCAGCGGCAAGGATGAGACCAGAGGCGGATTTTTAATGATAAAATTTGTAATAAAAAATAAATGAATCTAGCAAATAAAATAAAAAGTACATCTTTTAAAATGTGTTTTTATTTTCCTTGAAGTATTGTAGGCTGATGGTTTAATATGAATTTTTGTTTAAGGACTTTCAGGCTAGTTATTTGTCTATTTTACAGGCTTGAGGAATATGGCGGCTGCGGCGGCCAATAAAAATCACTAGCCACAGGCACATCATGTTAAACACATTTCATTCAACTCAATTTGCAACCCAATATACGTATGTAATGCATGCTAATCGCCATATGCTTAATCACCAAGAAATATACATTTTACATCTCTGGAACTGGTTCATTCGGATCTATAAAAGTAAAATTATATACACTAACAGAACACGGGCTATCGAGTTTGCTGTTAAACCAAACACATGGTCTGATCGTTTGTAAACAGAGCGCAGGTCAAGCTTACATAGAGAATAAAGGCGGGAAATAGCCCCTCCAACACGACTCAAGGCAATGCAAAGCACGGAACACACACACAACTCCTCGCACCCAACGCCCATTCTCTCACAAAAAGCTTCTTCAACTCCTCGCACCCAACGCCCATTCTCTCGCACAAAGCTTCTCTCCATCTGCTTCTCTCCCTCTTGCACATCACCCAGCACACATCGCTCAACTCCTCATCAGCACTTCAACACCGCCTCCAGCCAAGATCGTGGTGGCACCTAAAGCCCTTTTCAACGGCCTCGCCCCCGGAGTATAAAAGCTCGTCCTATACCTTAACACGTAAGCTCTTCTGGTGGCTATCTAGGGAGGTGGAACTACTATGGTGTCACCTAAGCATGCTGTCTCTACCGTACCCTACGCTTATAACATGGTGTGGTGGCTTCCTTACTACTATCCTTTTATTTGCTACCCGATTTTCGTGTACGAAACGCTCAATTATGTGTTGCACTGTAGAGATACTCAAATTTACACTTTTAGCAATTTTTCGAACACTTTGTCCTTTTTTAAAGTGGTTTAATACCAATTCGCGCTGTTCAATTGTGGTGCGATGACCCATTTTACAATATTGGCTCATTTTGGCACTTCAGCTTATAAAATCTTGCTACAAATTACTTAAGCCAATGTCTAAACACAATCAAAAATTCAAGAAACAAAAACAACACAGATTAACGGCGCGACAAATAGAAGTTTATTCGCATTGAAGTGTCTGTATCAAATAAGCTGTGAGCTGCTATTTTCCTGCGCCAGGGGTATTTCTCTTTTACCGGACGCCGAAGAATATTGCTGGAACATTTTTTGTTTGCATTGTATTCGTTGAACATGCATCTAGTCAAATACGTTTAAATTTTTTAGATAGGGCTCTTTATTTCAAAGTTACAGTGATTTGCATTTTTAAATAGTCACTGTATCAAATAAGCAGTGAGCCACTGTATATATATATATCTATGTATATATATATATATATATATATATATATATATATATATATATATATATATATATATATATTTATATATATATATATATATATATATATATATATATATATATATATACATTTATATATATTTATATTTATATATACATATATATATCTATATATTGATTTATATATATTTACATATATATATATATATTTAATTTAATTTATTCATTCACCAAAACAAGGTACAAAATCACATGTTAAAAAAAGGACATCAAATAAAAAAAATAAAAAAAAGGAAAAGTAAAGTAAAGGAAAAAGTAAAAACAAACAAGTTAAATAAGTAAAAAACAAACAAATTAAAAAAAAGAGTAACAAATAAATTAATAAATAGCAATCAATAAATTAACATTGAGATACAAGCTATAGCTTAAGGTTTGGTGTACGGATGGCATGGAAAAGAGAGGACTTTAAGGATGATTTGGAAATCGTAGGGGAATATAAATTGCTTATTCTGTTGAATACTCTGCAGCATCTATTTACTGGCTCATTAGCTCCATATGTGGTCGAATGAGAATATTCTTTTAGGAAACGATTGGACCTGGTGTTCCTGACAGGGATGTTTATCAAAATTTTATTATTCAGGAATTCTACATTAATAGCGCCTCTAATGACGTCGAATGTGAAGCAGGCCGATATCACCATTCTTCTGGAGGCTAGTGTCGATAGGTTTAAATGACCCAGTCGAAACTCATAAGGTGGTAGGCTATTAAAATCATAAGGGTTGTATAGCTCTCACAAGGCGAAAAGTAAAAATTGCTTTTGAATTGACTCGAGTCTGTCACTGTGGGTTTCAAAAGCAGGATTCCAGCTAATGCAAGCGTATTCGAGAAAAGGACGTACGAGTGAAGTGTATAAAGATCTTGTGACCCACAGATTACGAAATTCTTTGGCTCGTCTTTTGATGAAGCCAAGTTGTTTGTTTGCACGAGATAGTATTTTATCGTAGTGTAAAGTGAAGCGGAGTTTTTCATCTAAGATAACACCGAGGTCAACAATGTTATCAACTCGAGTTAGCACATTATTACCGAGGAAGTACGTATTGTGTGTGACCGTGCATTTTCTGGAAAAACTAATAACCTGGCATTTATTAATGTTGAGAGAGAGCTTGTTTACATTGCACCAATGATCAAGGGAATCAAGTTTGGATTGGAGAAAGAGAGCATCAGATTTCGATTCAATGGTCAGATAAAGTTTGAGGTCGTCTGCATAGAGTTAATGAGGTATGCCTGCTAGGACGTCAGATAGGTCGGAAATAAATATATTGAAGAGAAGTGGACCAAGATGGCTACCTTGGGGTACACCAGATGTAGCATTAACGTTTTTCGATAAAAGTCCTTGAAATTTTACACATTGTGTTCGATCGCAAAGGTAGGAAGTCAGCCAGCTGAGTAGAGACCCGGTAATACCGAATTTCTGTAGCTTAAGAATTAAAGTAGAATGGTCAACTCTGTCAAATGCCTTACTGAAGTCTGTGTAGACTGCGTCAATTTGGTAACCTTTTTCCATTTTGCATAGGACGTCTGAGACTAGGATTGTCAAGTTCGTGGTAGTTGAGTGACCTTTTCTAAAGCCATGTTGTTGCTCGTTCAGACGGGAATCAACTAGCGGAGACAATTTGTCGTATACTATCTTTTCGAAAAGTTTCGGAATCGAAGACAAAATGGCAATGCCCCTATAATTTTCAATACAGCATCGATCACCATTCTTGAATATAGGTGTGACATAAGAAAGCTTCCAACTGGATGGAAAAACTCCTGACGAAAGTGATCTATTAAAAAAAATATGCAAAGGAGTTATAAGCTGCTCTACACACTTGCATAAAAAGATTGGAGGAAGAAGATCGGGCCCAGGACCTTTGTTGCAGTTGAGTTCCAAAATAGTTTTACGTATTTCATCGCGGGAGATTTCTAAATGGTTGACAAAAGCCATTGGAGTTGAATCGGAGGAAGAAAGGTGTGAGTTTGTTAGGTCTGGTGCACTAAAAACTTTTTGGAAACTATCTGCGAATAGGTCACATATCTCTTTCGAAGAAGAAGACGTTGTTTTATTCAAAAACATCGACGATGGATAGCCAGTAGTTTTTTGCTTCACATTAACAAAATCGAAGAATTTTTTCGGGTCGCGGACTATATTTTCGCCGGTTGACCTAATGTAAGTATCATAAGCTTCACGAGACTTTGCTGAAAATTGCTTAGCGACTTGATTATACTCTTCCTGAATAGCAGAACTAACGTCAGTATTTTCTCTAATCCGCTTATATAGTTTGTTTCTACGATTTCGCAAATGCCTAAGGTCTCTATCAAGCCATGGCTCAGACATTTTTTTTTTTTTATCTTAGGTACATATCTTTCAACGGCGTCAAAAATTTTATTGTAAAAAGAGGAAATGGCTGTCTCAAGATCCTGAGTTGAAAGAATATTCGTCCAATATATACAAATCACCCACCCAAGTTCATAAGTACTCCAACCCTAAGCTTCGGTAAGCTCGGTAGTGAAACTATTTTCGTGCCGGCCATCTAGTGATCTGCGGTATGAATAGTTCAACAATTTGTTGTGGTTTGAATCTGCGGTTGCATTTACGTAAACAAGAGTCAAATCACCCACCGAAGTTCATCAGTGCTCCAACCCTAAGCTTCAAAAACTTTCAAGCTTCTCAGCTCATAGTGATCATTTGAATCAAGTTTCTCTAGATTTTCAAACCTGATCGATCGTGAAGCTTTATTAATACCGTAGTTGTGGTCTAGGCATTTGCCAGCTTTTTGTCGTAGTGCTGCCAATATTGTATATTTGCTTATAAAAGTGCTTCCACGCTCATTTTGTCGTATCGGTTTTTCATATATTTGAAATTAGTTTTACTGGATTTTCATACATTTTCTTTGATCATGTCGCTCTGTTCCGCCAATGCTTGCTGCGAAAAAGCCGAAAAAACACCCCTCATAATTTGCTTTGGGTTTTGCGGATTATCATTTCACGCCAAGTGTGCAGATTTCACTGCACCCATGGGCGATTGCATCAATCGCGCGGACTCCGGCATCCATTACTACTGCGATAAATTGCGGAAGTTCTCCATATCAACTTACGTTGAGAGACTTAGGGTCAATCTTCGAAACTTTCAGCGCTCGAGGCTTCCTTCAATGTTCTTAGTAAGCAGCTTGAGATTTCCCGCAAGGAGACCAAAAAGCTCCTTAAATTCGCGTTAACGGAGCGTCCATCTATGTCTACTTCGCAAGATTCGCTGAACATCTGTGAAGCGACAACGATTTTATCTCCTGCTTCACCTGTTTCTCTTGAAATTCCTCTACCGGCTGGAATTTGCACTCGCAGCCAAAAGCAATTGCATTTAACTCAGGCCCAGCTGCTGCAGCTTAACTTTCAAGCTTGGCCTGTTCTTACATCGGCTGAATCGGTACCACCAGTGGATTTTCGACACATGAACTCTCCAAGCTCACAGGCGCAAACTAATCCATCTTCCAAGCCTCCAGCTCAACGAAAACGTGTTTGACTTGTCCCACAAAGTGATATTTCCGCCAGAGATGCTGACGCCGTTTTAATTGCTTCATCTTCCGACTCTTTGTGATCGGATCATGCACCGACTGCAGTTCAACCGGGATCTTCAACAGGTCTTCCTCAGTCTCGTCAGCCAGCTCGTACTCTACCACGCCTGGTTGTTGCTTCGCCACCTTTGCATGTATTTGTATCGCGTTTTGCATACAATACTTCAGCAGAGGCAATCATAGATTACACCACTGCCAAACTTGGCTACTCACCACCTCTGCTAATCTGCAAAAAGGGAACACCTGATAACCTGCAGAATCAGGAAATCTCCTCGTTTAAAATAATTGTTAAATATTTATTAGCGGTTAAAAAACAACACGACGGAATGACGGTTATACAGCAACTAACTTTATTAAACTCTAAGCATATATACAATGTAAAAATTATAAATGTTTTAATTCAAAAGTATTTGTGAGAAATTATTTACAGAACTAGTTTAAAATACAGGAGTTTTACAGCAAGTTAAATTCATATGTATGTATAAGAGTTCCATACTAAATTAAATTCATTTTTAAAAGAAAACATATATATCATTATCCACCCTCTAATTTCAGAAATCCTCGGACTGGAATCGGACTACAGGTGTACGGCTTCGATTACTTCTACGGAGCTCGGTCCCTGCTAACTTCGGATCATGAGCCGTGTTGAAGCTGGCTCTACGTTGAGATTCAAGTTGAGGTTCTTGTGATGGATTTACTGGAATAATCGGTTTCGGAGACATATACCTTTCTCCGATTGATGATGGTTCTAGCTCACTCTTAGCTCGAAATTTAAGCTGATTTTGGTGACGCTTAAAATAACCCACACTGCTTTTCACTATACATACCATTTTTCTCAGACGTTTATGGATTTTCCCTTTCAACCACTTAGGCCCACGAGCATAATTCTGGAAGTACACAGGCTGGTTAGTTACAAACTTTGTCTTACCACAAAATGTTTTCTTCTCTGCGCTTTGAGCAATCTGTGTCAATAAAGTTCTGAAAGGGCGTCCATGAAATAATTCTGCAGGGGTTATACCCTTTGTGTTGGGTATTGTGCGATAAGTAGTTAGTTACTTATTGACTGCTAACTTAAGGCTTATACCTTCTTCGAGGTTCTTTTGTACGGATACTCTGAATGTACGTACAAAGCGTTCTGCTAGCCCATTGGAAGCAGGATGAAAAGGGGCTTTTGTAACATGTTTGATTCCATTTTGACTGCAAAATTCCTTAAAGACTTGTGCTGTTAACTGCGGCCCGTTATCACTTACCAGTGATTCTGGTAGACCTTCCAATGCAAATAAACTGAATAACGCTTCAACAGTATGTTCGGTTGTTGTACTTTTCAACTGTTGTATGAATGGAAATTTAGAGTAAGCATCCACACTTATGAGCCACATATAATCACAAAATGGTCCCGCAAAGTAAATGTGAACTCTTTCCCAAGGTTTATTTACTTCAGGCCAACTATTAAATTCTTGTACAGGCCTCGAACCTACCACTTTACATATTTCGCATTCACTGGCAAGTTTTTCGACATCACTGTCAATATTTTCCCACCAGCAATGATTACGGGCTAGCTTCTTCATTTTTACAATTCCCCAATGGCCTTCATGAAGAAGCTTCAAGATATTATATAGGAGAAACTATGGAATTAGGCGCAAGGGGTCGCTCAAGGCACTACCAGCCCGCAGGTCATTCCGGACATCTAAGAAAGCGGCATAATACAATGACCCGGGCAAGTGCGGAAAGTTACCGGTGGCGCAGCGGTACGTTGTTTTTGAATTCGGTAGTGTGAAAGTAGCTTTTGGATTTTTAAAAAATTTTGAAATAGTTAAGAAGATCAGAAAGTAGTGAACAGTTGAGAGACAAGGTTGGGAAGTAAAAGTAAAAAGGTTATTAGAAAGTTGAACTTAGAATTTTGATGTTAGAAATGTGAAAAGTAGTGGAATAAAATTGTAAATTAGACGATTGGTGTTTTAAATTAAAGATCGAGATAAAGAGAAAAGTGAATTTGTTTAACATATTGATTTTGGTCCTTCGAACCGGATACATAAGGTAGGTGATTTTGGCATGTTTTGTATCTTAGTAGTTGATCTTGGCATATACAAAATAATAGCAAATAATAGCAGAATAAAATAAAAAATAAAATAAAAGCAGAATAGCAAGGTTAAAGTGTCGAATGGACACATGATTGTGCTTGTTCGGAAATCTAATTTTTAAAGGGAATTTTTACAGAAATATAAAAGCCTTGAATTAAAATCTGTTAATACCGGAACATTGTGAAATGGATGTTGAACATTAAGGGGGCAGGATGGTTTGCAACTTAACCAAAAAAATTTTTTCAAATATTTTTTTGTATGAAAGTACAATATCTCAGGAATATCCTCTGAAAATTTCAAGTCAATCGGACTAAAACTTGCAGAGATACCGGTTATTTTATGATCGTGTTGCCAGGTATATTTCAACGAGAAACCGAAATAGTTTAGCTCGAAACTCCGAACTACATTTTTGAAGTCGGTGCGTAACATAACTCAAAAATTAATACACCGATCTCAATGAACTTTGCCGGACATCTTTAATATGATAAATACTCGCGGATGAACGATGGTTTTTTTAAAAAAAAAATTTTTACTCTTTTTTACAGGCAATCATAGGCTAATTTTTTATGTGAAAATGGTACCTCCAAATTGAAAACCGCACCAAAAATCGGAAATCGCATATTTTTCAATATAATTTCGTTCATCCGCGAAAAAAACTAATATATTAAGTAAATCACTTCGATTTTTGGATTTCAGATAACACTGTCAGGCCAGGTTTTACGCACCGCACGACGCCTTTTTTTCGAAGCGCCTTTGATCTACTGCCACCACGGGATAAATAATTAATATTTTTTTCTACAATAATTCCTACATACTCTCAAAATATAGTTCTTTAATGTGTTATAAAAAATTAGTAATTATTTTCACTCAAAGCTGAGAAAAAAAATCGCAAAAATCGGCTTTTCTTCGGCCTCGGAAACCATCTTGCCCCCTTAAGTTAAGCATACAGATTGGCAATTGAATTCGAACATTATTTCGGTATTATTGAAAGGAAGTCATTTATCGACGCAAATAGTATGATTTTCAGTTACGATCAAAAATTTTGATTGCGATTGTTGTTGGTAAATATGCTCACATCTTATGAAAAGTGGGCTCATGGAGACCGCGTAACGTATTTGGCACGTAATGATTAAAAGGTGTTTAACAAAGTAAGAACAGTTAGATGTAATATTCGTATACATCGCATAGTATTGAATTGCTAACAACCATTTGTGATTGTAACCTATGATTTTTTATGGTTTACAATATTGTACGTATGAAAAGTAAACTGAAGTTAAACTCAGACGCGTGTCTCTAAACTAGTGGTGGAGCTTTGCAAATAAAGTATAGTTTCAACACTTTAATGAAAATTTCAAATTAAAACCAAATTCGAAACTAATAAAAACATAATATGTTTTTCCAAAAAGAACAAAATATTTCAAACATGTTATATGTTCATTGCGGACTATAAGCGAAATTGCAGTGGGTTCAGAATTGTGCGTGTGATCTATGTGGTAACGATAAGGAAATTGACGATATATATAATCAATTTTAGGCAAATATCGGTCTTGAAAATATTTCGAAGGCTCGCTAATTTGATTTAGTGACGGCACTGTTGATTTGAAAAATTACTCTTGTTGTATAGAATGTGTGCGGCATACGAATAACATGCATATGACAAAGTGCTGACATTGAAATTTTTTATTGATTGCTAATCCTATTCTTGTCAGAATTTGCCATTAATACACATGTGACGGTGGTATTGCGAACACTAAGAGTGTGGTATTTCGTCAATATATCTGAAGGCATGAAATAGATCAATCGATCTGAGTAGTAATTTCCAATTGAATAAAATAAATAACAAAATATATATAATTGAAATACGTTACATCATTGAATGAAAGGTTAGTGGACAAAACAGAGAGATTTCTTTGTGATTTATTGGTAGGTTGCATAGTCTTCTCGGGAAACCTCTCTCGTGATATTTGCCAAATTTAAATAGAAAAGGGTCGTTAAAGGCGAAGGTGATTTTACGGTAAAGTTTTATAGCAACCAAATATTTTTCATTGTACATTATAACCCACGTTACATTCCGTATCAATACGCATAATGTCGACAACGATGAATGCGTTATGTGCAGCACAAAGGGTTGCACTCGAAAATTTAATGAAATCCGCTGTGAATTTCCGAAAAGATTCCAGGACTCGGAAAACTGTTTCGTATCTGAAGAGCAGACTCGATGCTCTTACGACTAATTATGCGAAATTTGTGAGTCATCACGATCAGATAGTGGCCATGTTAAAGGGTGAGGCTACTGAAGAAGACATTGACTACTTCAAGTCAAGTATGTATACTGACTATGAGGAACGGTACTTTGACTTAAAATCAGATATCGAAGAACTATTATTTGAAATGGACAAACGGTCTAATGAAACCCTTGTAAAAGATCAAGCGCGTTTGGGAGGGTCGGAAGCTTTAAATGATGTAAAATTGCCTAGAATGTCTATGCCAACATTTAGTGGGCGGTATGAAGAGTGGGCGTCTTTTAGGGACTTATTCAGTTCATTAATCCACAACAAATCTTCTTTGTCATGCGTTCAGAAGCTTCATTATTTAAAAGCTAGTTTGGCAGGCGAAGCCGAGCTTCTATTGAGACCGTACACCATTACGGAGGATAATTAGGAGACAGCTTGGAAAATTTTAGAAGAACGGTACTCAAACAAACGAGCTCTTTTGCATGCCCATTTCAAACGTCTTTTCTCCCAACCGGCAATCCCGTCAGAGTCGTCCTTCGCTATTTGTAAATTAATTGATACATCTTTCGAGAGTCTCAAAGCAATCGAAAATTTGAAAGTGGATGATTTATGGGCAGCAGTAGTAGCATATTTTTTGATTCAAAAATTACCAAATGAGACTCGCAGTATCTGGGAACAAGAAACGGCAACTAAACGGGAAATACCAACACTTGAAGAATTAAATAAATTCTTAGATAACCGTTTCCGGGCATTAGAAGCGATTGCTGATGACAGGGTAAAACGTAGATCTTTCGAATTGCAGAGCACGAGCAGACAAAGTCATACGGTTCAAACTGTTCCGACGGCATCACAATGTAGCATGTGCAATGGAACACATAGTATCATGAAATGTTCTGAGTTTCTACAGGCGACTCAACCACAGAAACTTGAGTTGGTCAAGCGAAAGGGGATATGTTTGAATTGTCTACGAAAGGGTCATTTAATTATGAATTACCCAAGTAAATCTTCGTGCATGAAATGTCAGCGTCGTCATCACACACTATTACATCGTGAAAATCCACCGACTATTGGCAATGCTGTTAATTCCTTTCCAAATAATACTAACGCGTCATCTTTTCAACCGACATCTCAGAACGCAGCAGCAGCACAGTCGTTCACTACAATGGCATCAGGCTATGTACTCCTAGCAACTGCTTTAGTTCAGCTCCAAACTTCGAATGGAACCATAGGATTATATCGTGCGTTACTGGATCAAGGGTCACAAGCATCGTCCATTTCTGAATCAGCAGTCCAATACTTGAGACTGAAGAAAGAAACAACAAACATTAATGTTTTTGGTTTCGGAAGTTCTGCTGCAACTAAAATTACCGGGAAGATTTCCGCCAACTACTTAACTGGTAGCAAAGAACTAGTCCCTTTAACAGCTTTAGTGGTAAACAGAATCACTAAACACATTCCATCACGCAGCATCAAATCGTCTATTCGAGAACAATTGGGTAATCTACCTCTGGCAGACCCACAATTTGACAAACCTGGAAAAATCGACATATTATTAGGCGCTGAAGTATACGCAAAGGTCATACTTGGCGAAGTGCTCCAACTTTCTTTAGGCCCAATTGTTCAGAAGACTAAGCTTGGCTGGATAATTTCAGGAGGAATTGAGATAGATCATGCGCATAACGTTCACAACTTTAGTAAAGAAATTGATCATAGCAAGGAACTTCAACAACAATTACAACAATTTTGGGAGATAGAAGAAATTCATCCGCGGAAGTTATTGAAAAAGGAAGATGAAGAATGTGAAAAGTTCTATGCAGACACTACAATCAGAAATACAAACGGACGATATACCGTCAGATTACCTTTCAAGGACGAATGAAGTAAAGATCTATTAGGAGAATCAAAACAAACAGCCATCACAAGTTTGTTCAATTTAGAACGAAAATTTAGCAAAGATACTGAATTGGCAGTGCAATACAAAAGGTGTATGCAAGAATACATAGCCCTTGGACATATGCATCGAGTGGACACCCGAAGTGAATACAAGGTAAAAAATGGGAAATCAATTTGTACAACACACTATATCCCACATCACGCTGTATTAAAGGAGAGTACTTCGACTAAATTGCGTGTGGTTTTTGACGCGTCAGGGAGAACAAGTACCGGAGTATCACTTAACGACATATTACTAACAGGCCCAACAATCCAAACTAATATGATGTCAATACTAATGAATTGAAGATTGTTTAGATTCGCATTCATCGCGGATATCAAAAAGATGTATCGTCAAATCAGGATAAATCCCTCTGATGCAAATTTCAAACGAATACTGTGGAGGCAGGAATCGACGAAGTCAATATAAGAATACTGTTTGGATACAGTGACTTTCGGACTGACGTGTGCACCATTTCTAGCCATTCGCACACATCATCAATTAGCGAAAGATGAAGGACATCGATTCCCACATGCAAGACATTCAGTATACAACGAGATATATGTGGATGACCTACTCTCCGGAGGAGGTACTATTGAAGAATCCCTGGTAAAGCGAAATGAAATTGACACAATGATGCAACTAGGAGGATTCAAACTGCGAAAGTGGTTAGCCAATGACACACAATTACTAGAAGGACTTCCTGAGGAAGATATTGAGCTGAAAGAAGCAGCAGATTTACAATTGGAACAGGGATATAAATCACTAGGACTGATCTGGTACCCTTTATCAGATTATTTTACGTATCGAGTTCGACATCATGAACTAGCATCCCCAATCACAAAACGAAATATTTTATCCGAAATCGCTCGACTGTATGACCCTATGGGGTGGTTGGCTCCGATCATAATAGTTGGAAAAATGATTTTACAATCATTATGGTTACATGGTCAAACGTGGGACGAACCAGTTCCGCCGGAGATCGTTCAGCAATGGTCCAAGCTACAAAATAATTTGAAAACTATAGAACTACTGAATATTAATAGACGGGTCAGTAATCAACCTGATTCCAGGATCGAAATTCATGGCTTTTGCGACGCATCAAAGCAAGCTTATGCAGCCGCCCTATACGTAGTTGTCCGCAATGGGGATCAAACACAAGCCAACCTTCTCATAGCCAAATCGAAAGTAGCCCCTGTTAGGCCAGTCACGATCCCTCATTTAGAGCTTTGTGGTGCGGTTTTACTAGCAAAATTGCTGGAGGAAGTAATGTCAGCTCTCAACTTAGCAGATAAAGACATTTGGCTCTGGTCCGATTCCGAAATCGTTCTGTCCTGGCTCAAGGGACATCCAACTCGATGGACTACGTTTGTTGCTAATCGAACCGCTGAGATCTATGACTTTATAGGCAACGTATCATGGCGACACGTCCCATCATGTCAAAATCCAGCAAACTTAGCCTCACGCGGGGTTTCACCAGTGGAATTAGTAAACAGCAAGCTTTGGTGGAATGGGCCAACATGGCTGGAAATAGATACTGAATTCTGGCCGTCCCAGAAACTTATCGAGAATACTAAACTAAAACAGCGCAGTCAAATTTTAGTCAATGTACACACCAAAGATGACGATTGGATGGCCGTCGTACTGCAAAGTGTTTCTACATATACAAGATTAATCCATGTTTCGGCGTATTGTTTCCGGTTCGCAGTCATAATATCTCGGAAAAGTATCAACAAGGGTCCTTTAGCAGTTCAAGAGCTACAACGTGCCGAGACTTGTTGGATTAAACACACACAAGGCACTGAATTTCACAGCGAAATAAAGTCTTTAAATCTAGGACAACCACTTGAAAAGGGCAGCAGACTGCTCAATTTGAATCCATTCATTGACGGAAATGGATTTTTAAGACTTGGGGGAAGATTGTCAAACGCGGAGCTATCATTCGAAGAAAAACATCCCATAATTACTCCAGCCGATGGAAGATTTACTGATTTATTGATACATAAGTTCCACCAAGAAACATTACATGGCCAAATACAACTAATGTTAGCAACCATAAGAAGAAAATATTGGATTATCAAAGGGAAAAATGCAATAAAAGAATGTATTCATAAATGCATTAGATGTTTTCGAGCCACGGCAAAGTGCGCAACACAATTGATGGGCAGCCTACCCAAACCTCGAGTTTCAATATCGCGCCCATTTTTGCACACGGGCGTAGATTACTGTGGGCCTTTCAACATGAAGGATAAGCAAGGACGTGGTGGAAAAATCTATAAAGGTTATGTCGCGGTTTTCATATGTCTATGTACCAAAGCAATCCATCTAGAAGTTGTGTCAGACATGACAACGCAAGCCTTTATGGCTGCCCTCCGTCGTTTTACTGGAAGACGAGGGCTCTGCAGCCATATCTACAGTGATTGCGGAACTAATTTTGTCGGAGCTGCCACTGAATTTCAAAAAATAAAATCGATCTTGACGAACGTTGCTGAAAAGAGCGCTATGTATGATATAACTTGGCATTTCAATCCCCCTGCATCACCACACTTTAGAGGTCTTTGGGAAGCGGGGGTAAAATCATTGGAACGATATCTACGTAGAATATTATCAGATGCAGCTCTAACTTACGAAGAATTTACGACAGTACTCATAAAAATAGAAGCGTGTTTGAACTCTAGACCGTTATGTCCCTTAAGGCATTATTCTGGTCTAGAGGCGTGATTTTGAGGGGATTTTACGGACGCCATGAAAAAAAAACCATTAACATTTTTGGGATATATTTGTTTACCAGTGTTTTATGAACATTTTGAAAGTACAAAAATGTATTCAAAAAATAAAAAAAATTAAAATTGATGTAGAAACAGGCCGGCGAAGTGAAGGCTAAAAAAAAACTTGTCTCATGGTTGACATGATTAAAACCTGCCTGGTGGTCCGAAACTTACATTTTAGGTGAATTCTGTAATAAAAAGAATGTGAAATTCGTCTGACGTAGGCGATTTGAAAAAACCTTTTCTTTACAAAATGGCGTCCATGTGAAAAAAAAGTCGCTTTTTTGCCCCATTTTTTCAACTTTGGGGATTTTTAATAAATAGTAGAAAAAAAATTTGAAAAACCCCTACGTCAGACGATAACCAATAGTGTTAAGAGGGTTTGTGCAAAATTTCACGTAAATCGATTTATTGCAACTAGAGATATCATGTCAACCGTATCGGGAAAAGTAGTTCCGAGAAAAACGCGTTTAAAACTTGGAGTCTCGTTTCGGGCAGTTAGTTGGCGTGTCACAAAAATAGCTGTGACTCCCAAAATGATTCGAATTTCCTAAAATCCTTTTAAGAGCTTATTTTTAAAGGTCTAAACTTTATAAATATGCAAACAAAAAAAAATCGATTTGATGAAATTTCTAGACCAGAATACCTTAAGCGAATACCCTTAAGCGACGATCCCAATGATACAACAGCATTAACGCCTGCACATTTTTTAATCGGAGACACATTGTCGGCCCCTCCCGAAATGAATCTTATGGATGTTAAACTAAATCGTCTAGATCGCTGGCAACTGACTGAGCGATTGACTCAAACTTTTTGGAGAAGATGGCACACAGAGTACCTATCTAGATTACAATCAAGACCGAAATGGTTACAACAGCAACCGAATCCAAACATCGGAGATCTTTGCCTCGTTAAGGATGAGAGATACCCTTCGTACAAATGGGCACTAGCAAGAATTACCGCTGTGTACCCAGGCAAAGATGAAATTGTTCGAGTTGTGTCCATTAAGAGTACTGATAGAGAATACAAACGACCCGTCACTAAAATAGCACTATTACCAATACCTACTGCATCAAACCTACCAAACCAAACATATTAACTGAACCACCGAATTGAACTATTGGCTGAAACGTACCACAAGCACATTCTGCAACAATAGAAGCTATTATTACCTTAACGAATAGAATCCTATTAATACATGTCTCAACCACTCGAAAATCGAACAAACTAAGCACCATCAACCTAACATGCCAAATCACCTTCCCAAACAGCGAGTGTGACGCGCTGAAAAACGTCACCCGTTCCAGGGTCAAGAGACAGTCGGCACGGTGGAAATACCGTCGATAGTTCTTTTGACTAATCCAGCGAAAATCCCGAGACGCAGTATTTGGACAGCAACAAAGTGAAAAAAAAGGAGTGAATTTGGTAACATATTTCCTCGTACTAATAATGTTCTTGCAGATGAAAAAAAAACAAAATTCTGGCACTTCGTCCCAGCCGGGGGAGAATGTTTACAATTAAAACTTGACAGTGACAGACGACCGGTTGTCACTGTCTAGGAGAAACTATGGAATTAGGCGCAAGGGGTCGCTCAAGGCACTACCAGCCCGCAGGTCATTCCGGACTTCTAGGAAAGTGGCATAATACAATGACCCGGGCAAGTGCGGAAAGTTACCGGTGGCGCAGCGGTACGTTGTTTTTGAATTCGGTAGTGTGAAAGTAGCTTTTGGATTTTTAAAAAATTTTGAAATAGTTAAGAAGATCAGAAAGTAGTGAACAGTTGAGAGACTAGGTTGGGAAGTAAAAGTAAAAAGGTTATTAGAAAGTTGAACTAAGAATTTTGATGTTAGAAATGTGAAAAGTAGTGGAATAAAATTGTAAATTAGACGATTGGTGTTTTAAATTAAAGATCGAGATAAAGAGAAAAGTGAATTTGTTTATACTTTATATAATAATCCGTCTTTTTTATATAATAATCCGTCCTCATACACCAAAGAATGCCTGCGATTAAAATATGAGGTAATTAGCTTATTCTGCACCTTTAGTTTTTCTGGCCATCCATTTTGAGCCAACTGGATGACTTCCTGAAGGATTCGATCCTCTGCTGTATGTTTTCTAATAACATCGGCGTTGATGGGTGTACAGACTATGTCAACGTTTAAGCAGGTTTCATCAAATTGTTTATCAGATGACAAAGGCAAACGAGATAAAGCATCAGAGTTTCCGTGCTCTGTTGTAGGTCGATACTTAATTTCGAAGTTGAAAGCCATCAATATCATGGCCCACATTTCAATTCGCTGCGTAGCCATTGTTGGTAAATGTTTATCTGTACTGAAAATGCTGACTAATGGTTTGTGATCGGTTATTAAGATAAACTTCCGACCATAAAGATATTGGTGAAAACGTTGAACTCCAAACATAATTGCAAGCCCTCCTTTCTCGATCTGACTGTAGTTTATCTGATGATGACTAAGGGTTTTTGAAGCGAACGCAATTGGCCTTTCTCTTCCACTACAATCCAGATGTGAAATAACTGCTCCAATACCATATGATGAAGCATTGGTAGCGAGTACGACAGTTAAATGTTCTTGAAAATGTGCTTATGTTGTTGCTTTAACGATGCAACTTTTCAGCTTTTTGAACGCATGCTCTTGTTGAGGTCCCCACTTGAATGGAATGTTTTTCCGGCGAAGCGAATTAAGTGGTGCTGCTACTTCAGAGAAATTCGGAATGAAATTATGGTAATAATTTACTTTACCAAGGAAGGCTTCAATTTCTTTCACATTTTTTGGCTGGCGTAACTTGCTCACAGCTTCAACTCCAGATTTATCCGGCTGAATACCCTTTGCACTGATTTGACGTCCTAAATAGTATATTGAATTTTGCAAAAATTCACACTTTTCCCTTTTGCACTTTATGCCGGCCATTTGTAATAGTTTTAAAACCTTTTCTAATCTATATAAATGCTCTTCTATTGCTTCTCCACAAATAATTATATCGTCTAAATAATTTGCACAGCCTTCGACACCTTGTATTAGTTGTTGCACATATTTTTAAAAAATTGTTGGTGCACTAGCAATGCCATACGGTAGGCGTTGGTACTGAAAAAGCCCTAACGGAGTGTTTATGACCAGGATTTTTTTTGCATCTTCATCAAGCTTCATTTGTAAATATGCGTCTTTGAGATCTAATTTAGAGAAATATTTACCGAACCGCACAGTATATAATAAACTTTCTCGTGTTGGCAAAGGGAATATTTCAGCTTCAGTTTGTTTATTCACTGACACTTTGAAATCACCGCAAATTCGAACTGAACCGTCAGGCTTTCTTACTAAAACAATAGGCGAAGCCCATTCACTGAACTTTATTGGTTTTAATATACCAGCGCTCACTAGTCTATCAACTTCAGCTTTGAATTCTGACATTTGTGCAAACGGAATCGGGCGACTTTTAAAAAATTTCGGCTTAGAATCCGCTTTTAAACAAGTATTTGCTTCAAAGTTTATAATAGTCCCTAACGCGGGATCAAACACTTCCTTATACTTTCCCAACAAATGGTCAATGTCTCTAAGCTCAGTTTCGGTAACACAACACACTTGCTGAATTTGAAATCCAAACGCTTGCAATAAATCAGCTCCAAACAGGTTATGACCTCCATAAATACATGCCACAACGAGTCGACTGTTTTTTACTTTTTCTCCACATTCAATTTGCGTAGTAAACTCACCAAGAGTCTTTATCTTGGCTTAACTGAACCCAAATAACTTTCGAGAGCAAGTGCGAAGAGTTGGTCTGCCTAATTTTTCAAAAGTTTTCATATTGATAATAGAAACTGATGCTCCCGAATCGACTTGAAATCGGATTACTTTTTCCATCATTTTTAAATTGATGAACGTTTTATTTTTCTCTTGTTTAACTTCTCCTGTAATATTGAGCACCGTTTCAATTGTATTAACTCGTTCCTTATCTCTCTTGCCGCCATACCCATGTTGTTTTGTATTAGTCTTAAATTTTCCATTACAATTCTTTTCTGCGTTTGAAGAACACACTCCTGCTATATGGCCAATCCGACCGCAACTGTAAAGCCGAATTTACATTCTCGCCGAGCAATGCCAAATGAAGACAAGGCGAGTGTGTAAACGGTCTCCTTGTCTAGTCTCGGCTGTGTTTTTCATGGCAAGCACGAGTGTGTAAATGGTTTGCTCGTCGGCTCTTGTTTGTTTTACGAAGGGATAGTGATCCTTTTATTGCTGTGCCTGACTGTTTATGACCGTCTCGTCCTAGTTCGAAGCCGCTGGAAGCGAAGTCGGTTTTATGCATCAAGTCAAAGGGATTCGAGAGGGTAGCATGTGCTCATTTAAATTTTCGAATTTTTCGCCGGGACTTCAAACATGTGTTTGCGTGTCCCAGATTGAAATAACTCAACGCACACCAGGCAGTTGCAATAGCCACAGCCCGTACCTCAGTCATCGTTCACTGAATTGAACAAAACAGCTCACAACTGTCGAAAGATGCAAAGTGCAATATCCTAAGTAAACAATTCACCCTATGAAAGGTGCATGGTGTATGGTCCGTGTTGTACGGTGCAATATCCTAAGTAAACAATACACCCTATGTCTTGTTGAGTCTCGTCCAATGTCTTGTTGAGTCTTGTTTACTCTTGTACCCGAGACGCTCGTCCCAACGTATAAATCGGGCATAACATTGTGCTTTTCTGTATTTACATTCTTTGCGTGCGTGAGAAATATTGCATTTTATGCAGGATTTATATGTGTTAAAACTATTGCGTTTGCTATTACTTTTGTATTTGTGGAAAGTGCGATTACTTTTACCATTATACATTTTATTATGTGCTTCATTCACTAGTACATTCTCTTCTACCTCGTCTATGAGAGAACGGACAGCATTTGACGCAGATTCGAATGATTCTGCGATCAATAGAACATCGGCTAGTGTTGGTTGCAATTTTCGTAAAGCAGAGGTATGAACAACTTCGTGTGGTGTATGCAAAATTATCAAGTCTCTGATCATGTCATCTACAAACGAACGTTTGCATGTATTGTTATCGCACACAAAATTACATTGTCGCGCTAATCCTATCAAATCCGCTACCCATTCTTTATATGTTTGTTTGTGTTTCATTGTGCACTTGTGGAAAGTGTACCTTGCGGCGACAATATGAGTTTCTTCTCTAAAATGATCCGTTAACTTCTCAGTTATCTCACTGAAGCTTTGTATTTGCAAATCTTGCGTTTCGAATAATTTTTTCGTTAATTCAAAAATCTCGATACTGACCCACGACAAGAAAAACGACTTTTGTTTAACTGGATCCGTGACTCCATATCCTTGAAAATGTTGGTTTAGTTGTTCTAAATGACAACTTCAACGCTGTAGCTCCCTATTAAATGGGCGAAACGTCGGAACGGCATTGTTTCCAATCACTCCACTCGATCTATTTTCCATTATGGACTCCATCCATTCTTGCTGCTGCTTCAGCATCGTTTTGGTGAATTCTTGTTGCTGCCTGAGGAGTTGCTGTAGGAAATCTATATCCTTTGATTTTTCTTCGGTCATTCCGCTTACCTTATTTTCACTGTTATCCTTTACACTTGCACGCTTTTACTATTTATCTCTCACTAGATTTACTCAGGTCTCACCACCTTTCTGGGTTTTACTTCTAAACTATACTTTTTTCCTCGTCGCCACTGTTAAATATTTATTAGCAGTTAAAAAACAACACGACGGAATGACGGTTATACAGCAACTAACTTTATTAAACTCTAAGCATATATACAATGTAACAATTATAAATGTTTTAATTCAAAAGTATTAGTGAGAAATTATTTACAGAACTAGTTTATAATACAGGAGTTTTACAGCAAGTTAAATTCATATGTATGTGTAAGAGTTCCATATTAAATTAAATTCATTTTTAAAAGAATACATATATATCAATAACGGTAACTGCTGGCACTGATCTTCTACTTCACAAAGGATTTTGGCCATCTGAAGTACTGTTTAAGGAATTCACCAGGAGACCTCGTAAAAATTTTCATCAAATAAAACCAAAAGTCTCCATAACGTAGGAACCTCAACTTCAGATGATAATGGGTGCTTAACTGGAATCAGAACCAATGGAATCAGAACTTTAGAAATTAATAAGATCAATCCAATTCATATATACTACCACAACGTTCGTGGACCTAGGACTAAGCTAAACACGCTGAATCTCTCCTCTACTCTTTCGTCTGATCATATAATCTGTTTAACCGAAATATGGTTTACAGTAGATTTTTACGATAACGAGCTGTTTTCGTTTCATACAGTCTTCCGTTGCGATCGTGATCGAGCTACATCCGGTAAAAGCGATGGCGGTGGTGTATTAGTTGCAATTCAAGGAACATTCTGTATGGATTAATCTCCTGCTCCTCCTGTTGAATGAATTGCTGTGCGTTTGCCTTGCTCCCACAAAAATTCTCACTGTTTTTCCAGTATATGTTCCTTGTAATTCCTCAGTTGCGGTTTATAGTAAATTTTTTGATGAGCTTTCAACCTACTTCAAAGTTAGCTTTCCTTCTGCTTTTTCTTTAATATGTGGTAATTTTAACTTACCAAACCTGGTATGGAATAATAATTTTTCTTCAATAATCTCTTCCAGCAATATTTCTTTAATAACCTCATCCTTTCGATCTTTGTGTTCACTCTCCCAAGAAAACTGTGTTCCCAATATAAATAACAAAATACTAGACTTTGTTCTTTTTAATATTCCCTCCAATAATATCAGTATTCATACCGCATCCTTCCCCTACGTAGTCCATTCTTAGTCCATTATTATTCCTAGTCTTTATGAATGATCTCCCTTCTTTTATTCTTTTTCCCTGCCTCTTATTTGCTGATGACTTCAAGATTTTCAAAGTAATCGAATCTACCAACGACTGAACATATCCAAATGTCATCAAATGTCCTATATGTTACAAATGTCACCCGTAATATATTCCTACACACTGTACAGATCTTCCATTACGGCTGTTGATAATTTTAAGGATCTTGGTGTGTACTTTGATTCAAAGTTCAGATTTGACTTACACATTGCCTATATAACCACCAAGGCTTCTCGTGTGTCCGGTTTCATTCTTAGATGGTCTTCTTCGTTTACTAGCATCACTACCTCTTTCCATCTGTTTTTTTTCACTTGTTCGTAGCATGCTAGAGTATTATTGTCAAGTGTGGTCTCCCCGTCATAAATATCTTAACGAGGCAGTGGAATACGTTCAGCGTAGGTTTACTCGCTCCCTGTTGTTTAAATTCAATATCCTTTACTGTGGGTATAGTGATCGTCTATCCTTATCCCAAATTCCTTCACTAGATTCCCGACAAGTGTTCCTTGACGAGTGCTTGCTTTTCAAGCTACTCCATTACCCTATGCTCTCTGATCTTGGTCGTATGTTGTGTATGAGGAACGTCAATCGATCGGATAGATTTCAATTAATGTTCTCTCTTCCCTTCGCGCGATCTGATGTTTATTTTAACTCGCCGCTAGTGCGTATCCCCAGGAAGCACAACAATCTTCAGCTTGGTCCTTTTTCGCTAACGTTCGCACACTTTAAATCACAAATTAAAGATTAAATTCTTAAAGTTCCTTATAATGTTTGATTTTCTTTTGAATTTTTCTACCGTTTCGCACTTTTTACTAATGTTTGAAGAAGAACATTAGTACTAAAATCCCTTTGACCAAAAATTCATATTTCTATATATATGTATATATATATATATATATATATATATATATATATATATATCTATATATATATAAATATATATATATTTATATATATATAGGTATATATATATATATATATATATATATATATATATATATATATATATATATATATATATATATATATATACCTATATATACGTATATATATATATCTAAAGTAAAGTAAAGTAAAGCAATCCCACGACAACCCTTGTACGGGTCTAGGGGTTGAAGCTGGTAGAGAGCTTCATTACAATTTTTTTAATCATTGTGGATACGAGTGTGGAGTGACTAGTTCCACGACTCACTTTACCCCTGATTCAAATCAGGTACCTATTCAGTCCCTGGTTCGAATCCAGATTCGGACGAGGGTCCGCTCACCAAGCTTTGAGTTCACCTAACTCTGAATAGGTACCTGATTTAAATCAGGGGTAAAGTGAGTGGTGGAACTAATCAGTCTACACTCGTATTCACAATGATTCAAAAAATTGTAATGAAGCTCTCTACCAGCTTCAACCCCTAGACCCGTACAAGGGTTGTCGTGGGATTACTTTACTTTACCTATTCAAGGTGAACTCAAAGCTTGGTGAGCGGACCCTCGTCCGAACCTAGATTCGAACCAAGGACCCCACACGCAAGAAGCCAGTGCTCTACCCACTAGGCTACTCAAGCTTACATATATATATCATCAAAAAATTTCAGTGAAAAAATCTCAGGAACGCGCTATCCGATTGAACTGAAATTTTTAGGACACATTGAAGTATATGAAGAATAGCGCCGGGTCTCACAAAAAGTTAATAATCTTTAATGCTTTGGTGCTGGTGGCCATTTTAGTGATATTTTTAATATATCTATTATTCCGCACACAAATAATTTTTGCAAAAATAAAGTTGACGACATAAATTTCAAACGTGTTTTACATGTGAATCGGATACTTTTTTTCGAATTTTTTAACCTCATGTGTGCCTAAAAAAAACGAGAAAACTTGAAAATTTTTAACTTGCGATAACTTTTGACAGAGCTATTCAATCAATACGAAATTTTCAGGACATATTGGTATTATTTAGTTGAAGATTTGTGTAGCTTTTTACCCTGTAGCTAGGGCAGGCACTGAAAGTGAAAACCTCCAAATCATCGTATTTTTTGACAAAATGCCGCTTCTTAAAAAAAAAGCCACTCAAATGTAAATCTTGTGCTTTGTTTACATAGACAAACAAAAATTGATATGGTATAACGGGCACGCCTGGTAATCCTTGCCCAATTAATCTATATTTTTAGCATCCAAAACTTCTGTTCACGGAAACTTACGATCCGATGGGCAGAATTAATTGAAATTTGCAGAATGTATTGGTCTTCAACAGGACCAGGTCTGATAGAAGTGATTTTGAAATGCGGGCGATTCTGTGCCAGTGGTGCCATCTTGAAAAATCACTAAAAAAAGATAACTACTTTTAGTCCTATAAATTCGATTTTAACGAAATTCATACAATAGCTGGACCTTACTTCAAACCACGTTTTATAGAAATTTGCCAGCTGCCAGCTATTATAATTTTGGTTTCTTAAATTTGAAAAAATAAAACTTTGGAAGTGAAAACATTCAAACCATCGAATATCCTAAAAAATGTCCGCTTCTTACAATTAAACCAATCTGTATACAAATTTTATGCTTTATCTACACGTTCAAAGTAAAACTTTGGAAATTTCATGTCGAACAAGAACTGTAGCCCTATAACCTATATTTTTAGCACCAAAAACTTCTGTTCACGTGAACTCACGAACAAATAATCAGATACAACTGAAGTTTGCAGAATGCATTGGACTTTAGTAGTACCAGGTCTGATTGAAGCGATTTTGAATTGTGGGCAACTCTGTGCCAGTGGTGCTATCTTGAAAAATTACACAGGGAAAAAAATGCTTTTTGACGCATGAAATGTGAATAAGTTACCAGATTTTCATGAAACTGACACAATGGCTAATAGAAATTGATTGTTTGATAGAAATTTGGTTGAAAAATTCGATTGGTGCTGCCAGCTTTGGTAATTTTTGTGTCTTTGGTTTTGAAAATTCGCTCAGGAAAATAAAACTTTTTACCCTATAACTTCCACTGCAGTCATGAAATCAATACGAATTTCATACAATTAATGGAACTGATCATAAACATCATTCAACCCAAATTTAGTTGAAAAGCAACAAAAAGGTTTTGTGTTTGTTCGTTGGTTTTGTGTTTGTTTGCAATATCTGTATTAAGCGGTTTGATCGTAGAATTCTCAATTGGTAATGATATTGTAGTGACAATAAACAGCAAATGTTAAACTTTCCATTATTTGAAAGAACTCGCTGCAGATAACCCTAAACTTCTTTATACTCCTATAACTTTACAATAAAAATTTAAAAACATTTACAATGAAAATGAATAAACAATGTTCCAATTCCCAAATTTCTGCAAATTTTTCGGAGCGCAACCCCAAACACCAACTTCAGTTACAGTGCTGCAGGCAATGAGCATTTTTACTAATTTTCGAAGAATAGTAGTATTAAACTCGTTTCGCCGAAAATTCATATTTCTTATATATATATATATATATATATATATATATATATATATATATATATATATATATATATATATATTTATATTTATATATATCTATATATATATATATATATATATATATATATATATTTATATGTATATATATATATATATATATATATATATATATCTATATATATATATATATATATATATATATATATATATATATATATATATATATATATATATATATATATATATATATATATATATATATATATATATAAAGAAATATGAATTTTCGGCGAAACGAGTTTAATACTACTATTCTTCGAAAATTAGTAAAAATGCTCAGTGCCTGCAGCACTGTAACTGAAGTTGGTGTTTGGGGTTGCGATCCGAAAAATTTGCAGAACTTTGTGAATTGAAACATTGGTAATTCATTTTCATTGTAAATGTTTTTAAATTTTTATATATATATATATATATATATATATATATATATATATATATATATATATATATATATATATATATATATTTATATATATATATATATATATATATATATATATATATATATATATATATATATATATATATCATCAAAATGGTTAAGGGAGATAATCTCTGGAGTGGCCAATTCGATTGAGCTGAAACTTTCGGAGAACGTAGATGTATTTAGTAGGTAGATCCACGATTTGCTTAAATTTAGATATCTTAAACTTTTTGGCGGCGGCGAGCGTTTTAGTGAATTTTGAGGTACTCCTATATTTCAAAGCAGCCTGAATTTTGGTTCAAAAAAAGTATTGAGAATGAAAACTTATTATGGTCTTAGCTTGTTTATGGTAAAGAATTGGAAATTTTGAGCCGTGTGTGGGTGCAGCGTGCCTAAAAGTAGGCAAGGTTTTTTTCAAATTTTGATTTGTCATTACTTCTGACAAAAAATTGGGTCATCGTGAAATTTGCAGAGCGTATTAATGTTAACTAAAGTTTTATACACATGGATTTCCAAGAAACTGCGGGTAGTCCTGTAGCTGCGGCAGGCTCTTGAAAAAAAAACCTTCAAATCATTGAAACTCCTAAAAATTTTCGATATTTGACAAACAATTCAAATCATTGATAAATTTTAAGCTTTGTGCATTACGTCAATTTAAAATTTTTAAAATTCCGATTTGCCCAAGAACGGCAACCCGTCACTAAATTACCTCTATTTTCAGCACTCGAAATTTCTGTTCACGAGAACTGATGACCGGATTATCCGATCATAATGAAATTCACAGAACATGTTGGTATTAACTAGGACCAGGTCTGATAGAAATAATTTTGAAATGCAGGCAAGTCTGTGGCAGTGGTGCCATCTTGAAAAATCTCTGAAAAAAATAGCTTTTTGGCCTATAACTTCCGATTCAACCTATAGATTTAAACAGAATTCACACAATATTTGAATCTTACTTAAGGTAACATTTGGTGAAAAGTTGGCTGAAAAATTAGAAAAGGGCTGCCAGCTATGGTGATTTTTGACTCGTAAATCTTGCAAATCTATTCAGCAAAATAAAGCTTTTTTTCCGTTAACTTCCGGTGCAGTCATGATATCAAAATGAAGTTTATGCAGTAAATAGATTTTGATGTGAGCCAAATGTCAGGAATTTCGTACAAAAATCGTGAAAGGGCTGCCAGTTATGACCGTTTTTGCAATTTTTGGGAATTTCTTTACTGCGCGAGTATGTCATTGGATTTGCAAATGGGAACGATCCTGCAATGAAAATTAACAACAAATATTTACGCTGTAAAAATTTGAAAAGAGTTGAGGGTGGTAATACTAAAATTTTTTTCACCGTATAACTTCTAGCGCAGTGGTTCTATCGAAACGAAATTTATTGGTTGGGTTTAGTTTAACATGAAGCAGATTTGGCATAAATTTTGCTTTGCTGCTGACACAGGGTAACGAGCTTTAGCCATTTTCGTAACTATTGCATCAACAGATGCTTCAAATTACATACACATATGCAAAACATTTGCAATAAAACTAAGAAACCAATTTTTAAATTTTCCGAGTTTTGAACATTTTTCGGATGGCAGCCTCAAACGACGTTTAACCGCTAAAGCTTTCGACGAAGTTCTGCGATGAGAACGAAATTCAAAGGATAAGTTGATTTAAGTATGAGCTTGTGAAGGTTAACTTATTGCTGCTTCGTTGGGAAAATGTTGCCAGCACTGAAAATTTTCATCATTTGTGTTATAGTTGACTTCTGTTGCTTTGAACGAGGAATGGTTGATATGATTCTACAAAAAAGTGTATTACGTCTTTCCACATTGTCACTCAAAGACAACTTTCTTCGAAAATTAGTTTTCTAGCGGTTCAGGTGCGCTAGAGTTTTTTCATTGATGTTACATGAGATGCTGCTTTCAAAATTTTGTGAAATAAGCAACTGATAACGAATATAATTAACAAGTGTTTTGCTCTCATAAACGTTGAAATTAATGCCAGTGGTAATGTCTGAAACCTTCTACCATATGAGTTATAATGCGTTCTTCAGATCAAAGTAAAACGTGGCGTTTGAAACAGTTTGGCCGTAATAAGCAGCTCATGTGGTGGAATATCCACTCAAAACCTGAACGATTCTTTTACTGTTCTTCGAACATAAGTGTTTCTAGCGGCTCAAGTGCGCTTGAGTTTTTTTTTCATATTAACTTACATATTGGCATTAATTTTTTGTAGTTTCAAATATGTTTTTATTTAATTTTTTCAATTATTTAATAAGTTTTCTTTTTTACTAATGTTCGAAGAACATTAGTATTAAAATCGATTCGGCCAAAAATTCATATTTCTATATATATATATATATATATATATATATCATCAAAAAATTTCAGTGAGATAATCTCGGGAACGCGCCATCCGATTGAGCTGAAACTTTCAAGATACATTGGTGTATATGCAGAATAGGTCCAGGTTTCTTTAAATGTCAGTTATTGTCAACATTTTGGCGCCGGCGGCCATTTAAGTGATATTTTTAATATACCTATTATTTCGTGTACAAATGATTTTTGCAAAAATAAAGTTAATAAAATAAATTTCTAACGTGTTTTACATATGAATCGGATAATGCTTTGGAATTCTTTAACCCTATGTGTGCGCTGGGTGCCTAAAAAGAGGACGGGAAAATTTCAAAATTTTTAAATTTCGATAACTTTTGACAGAGCTATTCAATCATTACGAAATTTTTAGGACATATTGATATTATTTAGTTGTAGATTTGTGTAGCTTTTAATGAGCGTGCTGGCAACCCTGTAGCTAGGGCAGGCACTGAAAGTGAAAACCTCCAAATCATCGTCTCTCTTGAAAAAATGCCGTTTCTTCAAAAAAAAGCCACTCATATGTAAATCTTGTGCTTTGTTTACAAAACCAAAAAATAAAAAAAGATATGGTATAACGGGCACGCCTGGTAACCCTTGCCCAATTTACCTATATTTTTAGCATCAAAAACTTCTGTTCACGGAAACTCACGATCCGATGAGCAGAATTATTTGAAATTCACAGAATGTATTGACCTTAAATAGGGCCAGGTCTGATAGAAGTGATTTTGAAATGCGGGCGATTCTGTGCCAGTGGTGCCATCTTGAAAAACCACTAAAAAAAGATAACTGTTTTTAGCCCTATAAATTCTGATTGAATCGTTCGATTTTGACGAAACTCACACAATTGCTGGACCTTGGTAGAAACTACGTTTGGTAGAAATTTGGTCGAAAAATTCGGTTGGAGCTGCCAGCTATGATAATTTTGGTATCTTCATTTTGAAAAAAAAAATTTGGAAGTGAAAACATTCAAACCGTCGAATATTAAAAAAAATGTCCGTTTCTTACAATAAAACCAATCTGTATATAAATCTTATGTTTTATCTACACGTTCAAAATAAAACTTTGGAAATTTCATGTCGGACAAGAACGGTAACCCTCTCCCAGTTAACCTATATTTTTAGCATCAAAAACTTATGTTCACGGAAACTCACGAACCAATAATCAGATACAGCTAAAATTTATGAAATGCATTGGACTTAAGTAAGACCAGATTTGATAGAAGCGATTTTGAATTGTAGGCAAGTCTGTGCCAGTGGTGCCATCTTGAAAAATTACAAAGAAAAAAAACTGCTTTTTACCCTATGAAATGTGAATAAGTTACCAGATTTTCATGAAATTGGCACAGTAGCTAAACCTAACTCTAATCTCTGTTTGGTGGGAATTTGGTTGAAAAATTTGATTGGTGCTGCCAGCTATGGTAATTTTTGTGTCTTTGGTTTTGAAAATTCGCTCAGGAAAATAAAACTTTTTGCACTATAACTTCCAGTGGAGTCATGAAATCAATACGAATTTCATACAATTAATAAAACCTGTCATAAGCATTATTCAGGCCAAATTTGGTTGAAAAGGAAACGATAGGGTTGCCAGCTATTGTTGGTTTTGTGTTTAATTGCAATAACTTTATTAAGCGGTTTTATCGTAGAATTTTCAAATGGTAATGATATTGTAGTGACAATAAACAACAAATATTAAGCTTTCGATCATTTGAAAAAACTCGCTGTAGGTAACTCTAAATTTCTTTATACTCCTATAACTTCGAATGTAATTAAACAACGTGAAGCAGGTTTGATATATTCTTGGCTTTGATACTGGCGAAAGGTTGCCAGCACGAGTCGGTTGTGCTACTTTTGTATCAATAAATGCTTACAGTTAGTATACATACCGGAAACATTTACAATGAAAATAAATAACCGATGTTACAATTCGCAAAGTTCTGCAAATTTTTCGGATCGCAGCCCCAAACACCAACTTCAGTTACAGTGCTGCAGACACTGAGCATTTTCTTTATTGATGTTATATGAGATGCTGCTTTCAAAATTATGTGAAATAAGCAACTGATAACGAATATAATTAAACCGTGTTTTGCTCTCATAAACGTTGAAATTCATGCCAGTGGTAATATCTGAAACCTTCCACCATATGAGTTATAATGCATTCTTAAGACGAAAGTAAAACGTGGCATTTGAAACAATTTGGCCGTAATAAGCAGCACATGTGGTGGAATATGCACTCAAAACCTGCACGATTCTTCTACTGTTCTTCGAACATTAGTGTTTCTAGCGGTTCAGGTGCGCTAGAGTTTTCTTTTTTAATATTTTTTTGGCTTTGTCTAATATTTCTATTTCTATAATTGCGCAACAGCCTGTTAAAATGGATATAAATAAATAAATAAATAG
>OZ022264.1:124211530-124214030 GCA_963978885.1 Nemotelus pantherinus | reverse complement strand
CGAGCGTTTTAGTGAATTTTGAGGTACTCCTATAGAGGTACTCCTATATTTCAAAGCAGCCTGAATTTTGGTTCAAAAAAAGTATTGAGAATGAAAACTTATTATGGTCTTAGCTTGTTTATGGTAAAGAATTGGAAATTTTGAGCCGTGTGTGGTTGCAGCGTGCCTAAAAATAGGCAAGGATTTTTTTCAAATTTTGATTTGTCATTACTTCTGACGAAAAATTGGATCATCGTGAAATTTGCAGAGCGTATTAATGTTAACTAAAGTTTTATACACATGGATTTCCAAGAAACTGCGGGTAGTCCTGTAGCTGCGGCAGGCTCTTGGAAAAAAATCCTTCAAATCATTGAAACTCCTAAAAATTTTCGATATTTGACAAACAATTCAAATCATTGATAAATTTTAAGCTTTGTGCATTACGTCAATTTAAAATTTTTAAAATTCCGATTTGCCCAAGAACGGCAACCCGTCACTAAATTACCTCTATTTTCAGCACTCGAAATTTCTGTTCACGAGAACTGATGACCGGATTATCCGATCATAACGAAATTCACAGAACATGTTGGTATGAACTAGGACCAGGTCTGATAGAAATAATTTTGAAATGCAGGCAAGTCTGTGGCAGTGGTGCCATCTTGAAAAATCTCTGAAAAAGACAGCTTTTTGGCCTATAACTTCCGATTCACCCATTAGATTTAAACAGAATTCACACAATATTTGAATCTTACTTAAGGTAACATTTGGTGAAAAGTTGGCTAAAAAATTAGAAAAGGGCTGCCAGCTATGGTGATTTTTGTCTCCTAAATCTTGCAAATTTATTCAGCAAAATAAAGCTTTTTTCCCTATAACTTCCGGTGCAGTCATGATATCAAAATGAAGTTTATGCAGTAAATAGATTTTGATGTGAGCCAAATGTCATAGGAATTTCGTACAAAAATCGTGAAAGGGCTGCCAGTTATGACCGTTTTTGCAATTTCTGGGAATTTCTTTACTGCGCGAGTATGTCATTGGATTTGCAAATGGGAACGATCCTGCAATGAAAATTAACAACAAATATTTACGCTGTAAAAATTTGAAAAGAGTTGAGGGTGGTAATACTAAAATTTTTTTCACCGTATAACTTCTAGCGCAGTGGTTCAATCGAAACGAAATTTATTGGTTGGGTTTAGTTTAACGTGAAGCAGATTTGGCATAAATTTTGCTTTGCTGCTGACACAGGGTAACGAGCTTTAGCCATTTTCGTAACTATTGCATCAACAGATGCTTCAAATTACATACACATATGCAAAACATTTGCAATAAAACTAAGAAATCAATTTTTAAATTTTCCGAGTTTTGAACATTTTTCGGATCGCAGCCTCAAACGACGTTTAACCGCAAAAGCTTTCGACGAAGTCCTGCGATGAGAACGAAATTCAAAGGATAAGTTGATTTAAGTATGAGCTTGTGAAGGTTAACTTATTGCTGCTTCGTTGGGAAAATGTTGCCAGCACTGAAAATTTTCATCATTTGTGTTATAGTTGACTTCTGTTGCTTTGAACGAGGAATGGTTGATGTGATTCTACAAAAAAGTGTATTACGTCTTTCCACATTGTCACTCAAAGACAACTTTCTTCGAAAATTAGTTTTCTAGCGGTTCAGGTGCGCTAGAGTTTTTTCATTGATGTTACATGAGATGCTGCTTTCAAAATTTAGTGAAATAAGCAACTGATAACGAATATAATTAACAAGTGTTTTGCTCTCATAAACGTTGAAATTAATGCCAGTGGTAATGTCTGAAACCTTCTACCATATGAGTTATAATGCGTTCTTCAGATCAAAGTAAAACGTGGCGTTTGAAACAGTTTGGCCGTAATAAGCAGCTCATGTGGTGGAATATCCACTCAAAACCTGAACGAATCTTTTACTGTTCTTCGAACATAAGTGTTTCTAGCGGCTCAAGTGCGCTTGAGTTTTATTTTCATATTAACTTACATATTGGCATTAATTTTTTGTAGTTTCAAATATGTGTTTATTTAATTTTTTCAATTATTTGCTAAGTTTTCTTTTTTCTTTTTTAATATCTTTTTGGCTTTGTCTAATATTTATATTTCTATAATTGCGCAACAGCCTGTTAAAATGGATATAAATAAATAAATAAATAGGTTAGTGAAGAGGGCTGCCGGGAACGCGGCCAGCATTAGGCAGCCAGTTTGCGCCTATTTGCCACCCTCATGGACAATCACACGCATTCACACTAACAGCCATGGCACTGGCGGGATTCGAACCCGCAGTATCCGTAGCCACGCCGCTTTTCACCTGATGCCTTAGCGAGCAGAGCTACAGACCCCCAAATAAATAAATAAATAAATATATATATATATATATATATATATATATATATATATATATATATATATATATATATATATATATATATATATATATTTATATATACATATATATATATATATATATATATATATATATATATATATTTATATATATATATATATAT
>OZ022264.1:124191530-124206530 GCA_963978885.1 Nemotelus pantherinus | reverse complement strand
AACTTACGAAGCTGCCACATTTTGCAAGAATCAGTTTCCTGAGTTGACACGAGTTTGTTCCATCGATCATTACTTAGAGCAAGTAGAGTGAAACGGATCTGATTATTCAGCTCATTAAGGTAAGCCTTAAGGTTTTGGCACCGAGTTCTTTGCCATTGCCTGCGAATTTTACTTCGATGCTTGATGAGTACTGTTATTGAGCTATCGAGTTTCGTTTGAGGATACTTGTATTGAATTTTAGGAGTGTCAGCGTTACGTGCTGATATAAGAGCAGCCACGAAATTAGACACATTATCGTCAATCTGTGCCTGATTTAATGTCTTGGATATGTCGCAATCAACAAGTGATAAACTTCCGTGGAGGTATTTACGAAAAAGATCCCAGGATGTTTTAGAATATATATAATTTGATTGAGCTGATATTGAGATGGGTTCATTTATTTCAAAGAATACCGGCAAGTGAATGGAGGACAGATCGTTAATAACTATTTGCTGTGTTAGAGAAAAATTTCCCTTACTCAGTATCAGGTCAATTATAGAAGGGTTTCCCCTGGGAGGAAAACACGTAGGGCTATCGGGAATGTGAAAAAGTATGTCATTGCTCATCGCTAGCTCAAATAAAATGCTTTCCGCTTTGTTGGATCTAATGCAGTTCCAATGGCGATGGCGTGCGTTAAAATGACGGCAAATTATTGTTTGAGAGTTGAGGTTGATTAACATTTTAATATCGTCATTAAATAAAAAAAGTTTGTAAGCGTTCAGTTTGGTGCCACTGAAGTATACCACAACAATAGTGATATTTATATCCTCCAGGTAAATCACAACCGTTTCTAAAATCTTACAGTTTAGATTATTCAAACGATTAAACTTGATACCTTTTTTAATGCAAATAGCAACACCACCTCCTGTTGCATTCTGTCTATTGTTCCTGACAATATTAAAGCTGGGATTACTTAGCTTATCTTCTTCTTTTAACCACGATTCGCACAGTAGGAATACGTCTTTATTATTTTCCGATAGAAATTTGAAGGTTTCTAGGGATTTATGTCGAATGCTCTGAGCATTCCAAAGTATGCATTTAATGATTTCTTTATTTAAAAACAAATTTAACTGCAAGGTCTACGATCACATTGAACTGATCGTTATTTGCTTTGCAGCAAGATAGCTTTGCTCGTGACTTAAGCTTATGAGCTCTGCCGCTGAAAATAGCTGATAGCAAGAAGAAGACAAGTTTCCTACATTATCTGACTTAGAACTAGTATTGTAGCACTCTTCGTTGTATAGTGGAGCGCCGCGAGCAATTGCACTGAACGATAGTGGCATGCTTTGGGTGTTGAAAGTTTTTGAAATATCCGGACCGTTGCCTGGTAGTGTCGGAAAATCTTTGAAATTGCGGCTAGGAGGCTGTTCATGCCTAACGTCTGGATGTTATAGTTTGCTTTGCGTTCCGCTTGGATGCCAGACTACGTATGCGGAGATAATCGTCTCGTTTGGGGCAAATGCGATTGTTTGATAAGTGAGGTCCATTGCACAGTGCGCATTTGATGTCACTCATATTTTTGGACGGGCAATTTGTTTTACAATGTGCTTGCCCACAAATCAAACATTTGGTAAGCAAATAGCAAAATGATGTGCTGTGACCGTAGGCTTGGCAGTTGCGGCACTGCCTTGGATGTTGGGCTCTCCTACGTTGAAAATTCCATCTGACTTTCGTATGATCGATTGATGTGATCTTTATCATATCTGAATATTTAATGGTCCCGTGAGCAAAGTAGCAGAGGTAAAGCGTTTCATCGTTATACCTACAGTTTACAGTGGGGATTTGTATGGTTTTATTATCCGCACATACCAGATTGTGCTCTTGTGCTAAAAGTTTCTTAAGCTGTGCACATTCAGTTTCATAGAAACCGCTCAAAACATATTTGATTGGTCTCTGGTCAGCTCGAGCAAACGTATAGAATTGCACCTTTTTGGCTATTAGATGAGAGAAATTTGAAGGTGAGAGAAATATTTTCAAATTTTCCCGATCTCGTTTTAGGTGCCTTGCACTCACATAGGGTTGAAAATTTCAAAAACATAATAATATTTACATTTAAAACACGTTCCGAATTCATAACATTAACGTTATTTTTGGAAAAGTTTTTTTTTGACAGAAAAATTTGTATATTTCCAATATCGCTAAAATGGCTGTCGCCGCAAAAGAGTTAATGATTATTAACTTTTTGTGAAACCTGACACTATTCTGCGTAAACAACAATGTATCCCGAAAATTTCAAGTCGATCGGATTTCGCATTCCTGATATTTGTTCACTCAAATGTTTTGATGATATATAGAAATATATATATATATATATATATATATATATATATATATATATATATATATATATATATATATATATATATATATATATATATATATATATATATATATATAAACACTCCTTTTCACTTGAATAGCCCACTTGGAAAATCCGTCATAAGTCTTCCATTGGTTTTCCGAGAATATTGGCATCAAAATTGTAAACACATTTTAGTTTGTAATGAACATCTAACTGGTATTACGATTTATTTCTCGAAAATTGTGCCAATAAAAATGAGCAACGAAAAAAATGCATTTTTCAGCGCGTCAATAGAATAGCCCACTTAGTATTTGTCTATACTGTGTGTCAGGTGTATCAATCTCCGGTTAGTATTTGTTTGAGTTTTTAAATTTGAGCAAAATTCATTTTTTGAGAGAGATCAACGTGTTGGTGTGCAAATGGAAGGCGGAAACTCATTGAATGGCGAAGAAAAAACTACCATCTCGGTTTTAAAGGAAGAAAACTTAAATAGCAGTGAAATTAACAAGCAAATTAACAGAAGTAATAAAGTAGTGAGAAACTTTTTAAAAGATAAGGATAATTATGGTAAAAATTATATGAAACGCGTTAGTAAAGTGACAACAGAGCAAGAACGGCGAAGAATTTTGAGGGAGCATCTAATTCGAAGGACTCTGTGAGTAAAATCCGTGCAAAAGTTGGAGTTACTGCAAGTGTTTCAACGGTTCGTCGAATTATTAAAGGATCTTCAAATATGAACCACAGGAAACTGAAGTGTAAACCAGTGCTACAAAAGCGTCATAAGTAAGCGCGCCTGGCATTCGCAAAGAAGCATATGACTTGTACCAGAAAATGTCAAAAAGTCATATTTAGCGATGAAAAAAAGTTTAATTTAGACGGACCCGATGAATTTTCATATTATTTTCACGATTTACGAAAGGAAGAATTGGTATTGTTTCGACGTAACACAGCGGTTGGATCAGTCATGGTGTGGGGAGAAATTTCCTTCAATGGGGTCGTAGATTTGGTTGTTTGGTCCGGTCGTCAGAATGCTGCAAATTACCTAGAATTAACGAAAAACGAAGCAATAAGATGTCGCGAGGTTTTGGAAATCCAGGATGCCATTCTTCAGCAGGATAATCAATCCACACTGCGCGTATAGTGAAACATTGGTTTGAGTCGGTAAATTTAAACGTTTTAGACTGGCCAGCGACGTCACCCGACTTGAATATTATTGAAAACGGATGGAGATAATTAAGTCGAAAAGTTTACGAAGGCGGAAGACAATTTGACCACCGGGAAGGGCTAACAGAACCCATACAAGAGGAGTGGAAAAAATTCCAATAAAGTACCTGCAAACTCTATACATATGTATATATATATATATATATATATATATATATATATATATATATATATATATATATATATATATATTTATATATATATATATATATATATATATATATATATATATATATATATATATATATATATATATCTATATATATATATATATATATACATATATATATATATTTATATATATATATATATATATATATATATATATATACAGTTGCTCACAAAAGTCAGCATACACCGCTTAAAAACGCGGAATTGGCAATATATAGGTAGAAAAAAAATGAAAAGACGGATGAAAAACGAACTTAAAAGCAATATGAGAGACATTGTAATCTATTTTACACAGAATTTATGAGAATATACATATACATACACATATACATAGTAAATAACAAGAAATTCCGCTGAAAGTGAGGAAACAAAAGTCAGCATACACCACAAAAAATTCAAAAGAATCAGCCTAAGCGATGAGTCATACTGCGATAAAGATTGCTACCCGTGTTAATACACAAAGATAAACATTAGAACATTGCAAGTCGATCAAACTAAAGTGATTTGGGTGCCTTTAATGCTTAAAACTCTAGCGCACCTGAACCGCTAGAAAACTAATTTTCGAAGAAATTGTCTTTGAGTGACAAAAAAGTGTGGAAAGACGTAATACACTGTTTTGTAGAATCATATCAACCATTCCTTATCCAAAGCAACAAAACTCAACTCTAACACAAATGATGTAAATGTTCAGTGCTGGCAACACTTTCCGAACGAAGCAGTAATAAGTTTACCATAACAAGCTCATACTCAAATCAACTTATCCTTTGAATTTCGTTCTCATCGGAGGATTTCATCGAAAGTTTCAGCGGTTAAACGTTGTTTGAGGCTGCCATCCGAAAAACGTTCAAAACTCGGAAAATTTAAAAATTGATTCCTTATTTTTATTGCAAATGCTTTGCATATGAGAACGTAATTTGAAGCATTTGTTGGTGCAATATTTACGGAAATGGCTAATGCTGGTTAGCCTGTGTCAGCAGCAAAGCAAAATACATACAAAATCTGCTTTACGTTAAGTTAAACCCTACCAGTAAATTTCGTTTCGATTGAATCACTGCGCTGGAAGTTATACGGGTGAAAAGAATTTTAGGATTACCACCCTCAAAACTTTTAAAATTTTTAAAGCGTTAATATTTGTGGTTAATTATCATTGCAGGATCATTTCCTTTTGCAAAACTGATGACATAATCGCTCTGTAAAGAAATTTCACAAAATTACAAAAATGATCATAGCTGGCAGCCCTTTCATGATTTTGGTACGAAATTTCTACGACATTTGGTTCACATTAAGGTCCATTTGCTCCGCAATCTTCGTTTTGATTTCTGCACTGGACCGGAAGTTATAGGGAAAAAAGCTTTATTTTGCTGAGCAAAGTTGCAAGATTTAGGAGACAAAAATCACCATAGCTGGCAACTCTATTCTAATTTTTCAACCAATTTTTTATCAAATGTTACCTAAGGTAAGATCCAAGTACTGTATGAATCTTGTCCAAATCTGATGGCTGAATCGAAAGTTATAGGCCTAAAACTAGTTTTTTTTCTCACCTATTTTTCAAGATGGCACCACTGCCACAGGGTTGCCCGCATTTCAAAATAGCTTCTATCAGACCTGGTTCTAGATAATACCAACATATCCTGTAAATTTGATTATGATCGGATTATCCGGTCGTCAGTTCTCGTGAACAGAACTTTTGAGTGCTGAAAATAGAGGTAATTTGGTGATGGGTTGCCGTTCTTGTGCAAAACGGAATTTTGAAAATTTTATCTTGAGATGAAGGACAAAGGATAAAATTTATCAAAGATTTGAATTTTTTGTCAAAAATCAAAAATTTTTCAGGAAGGTCAATGATTTGAAGGATTTTTTTTCAGCACCCTGCCACAGCTACAGGGTTACCTGCTTTATGCTGAAAATTTCTACGTGCTAAATTTTAGTCAACATCAATACGCTCTGTAATTTTCATGATGATCCATTGTTTTTCTTACAAGTAATGACAAATCAAAATTTGAAAAAAAATCCTTGCCTACTTTTAGGCACTCTGCACCCACACACGGCTCAAAATTTCCGATTATTTATCATAAACAAGCTAAGAACATAATTAGTTTTCATTCCCAATACTTTTCTTTAACAAAAATTTACACTGCTTGGAAATATAGGAGTTCCTCAAAATTCACTAAAACGCTCGCCGCCGCCAAAAGGTTTAGGATATCTGAATTTGAGAAAATCGCGGACCTACCTACTATATACACCTACGTTCTCCGAAAATTTCAGCTCAATCGGATCGGCCACTCCAGAGATTATCTCCCTTAATCATTTTGCGGATATATATATATATATATATATATATATATATATATATATATATATATATATATATATATATATATATATATATATATATATATATATATATATATATATATATATATATATATATATATATATATATATATATATATATATATATATATATAAAGAAATATGAATTTTCGGCGAAACGAGTTTAATACTATTGTTCTTCGAACATTAGTAAAAATGAGTACACGGAAGGAAACAAGTTTGGAAGTGCGAAAAATTGTCCTTAGTGAACGAGTGGAAGGGAAGTCGTATGGCGAAATTGATAAAATAGTTGCAAGAAGTCGAGCAACGGTGCAAACGATAATACTGGAAGCGGAAACAGAAGGGAGAATACAAAATAAACAACGAACAGGTAGACCCAAATCCTTAAGTAAGAGAGATGAGAGAGAGTAATGTGCTTGCAAGGAGTTTTCCAAAAGTCCATGACTGGCTAATAAAAATCGCCCCTAGAAATAAGGAGAAAATAACTTGTCAGCATATATCGGCCATGGTTGGTGTGCTACATAAAACAGAAAAATGAAAATTTTGGAGCATTTCAAATCATCACAGGTAAGTAAAATGTATGAAAAAGTAGCAAAGAGAATGCGCTATTAGAATTCCTAATGAGCGTCACAATCACCCAGCATGCAATATCCACACATTTCGGGTCATGCAGAACTACGATCGGCCGCCGGCCAAAGCTTTGATTCGTATTCACCCTAGATGACGGAAAAGCAAGAATACGATATCGTACTTTCCAAAAAACTCTTATACATAAAGCTATAACGCTAATAGCATAAGTTTTTAATTGTATAAATCTTCTCAGACTAGGACATGCAATGTTAAAAAGAAATAAACATGCAATGGTTCGGTAATGCTTCCACGCATTACGCAAAATGCTTACCGAATATATCCGTAATCATTCCTTTTCCCGTTGGGTTACGGTTTATTGTCAAATTGACTTTTTAATATCAAAGAAACGCAATTATACGATAGAGGCAAAGCCGATTCACTTATTCTAAAACATTTATTGTTATCTCACTTTTACCCACAATCGGTAAATTTAGAATTCTTGATACATTTTTTCAAACGAATGTCTTTTGACTACCACCATCAACAATGCATCGAATCAATACAGATTCGTTTTTCTGATAGCATGCGTGAACGAAAGCTGTATGTAAATACACCTTTGTACAGTTATGTGCATGCAAGCTCATTATTTGATCATTTTTGGAATGTTTCTTTTGATATTCAGGATCACACATATAAGGTAATTAATAATAAGGTTTGGTTTTTAATCTCAAATAAAAGGCATAATGCTGAATTCTATAGTAAAAGTTTTATTGTAAGTCAAAAGAACAATTTATGCCATTTACCCTTTAAAGATTATCTCATTTAAATACAATTTAAATACGCCGCGTTTCAGCAAAGCGACCGGCATCTCGCGAATGACACGATTAATATTGGCTTCCAAAACGTCGATTGAAGTTGGCTTATCCCTGAAGACCAGAAACTTCATGTTATCCCAAAGAAAACAATTCAAAACGCGAAATCAGGTTCTCGTCAAAATTATTTCTCAATCAGTGCATTGTTTTTCTCGTTAAATGCGATGGAGCGCCGTCTTGTTGAAACCAAAGATCACCGATACCATGGGCTTCAATTTCAGATAGCAAAAAATCTTTTATCATGGTGCGATAGCGGTCGCCATTGACGGTTACGTTCTGACCGGACTCATTTTGAAAGAAATATGGACCGATAATTCCGGCGGCCCATAAAGTACACCAAACTGTGCAATTCTGTAGCTGTAATGGTAACTGTTGAGGCTTTTTCGGTTGTTCATCAGCTCAAATACGGCAATTCTGCTTATTTACGATCCATTGAGCCAAAAATGCGCCTCATCACAGAACAAAATTTCGCGATAAAACAGCGGATTTTCATTGACCTGATTCAGAGCCCATTCGCCAACCTTGTGGCGGTGTTAGTCTTTGCATGATAATTTGTCAAACAATGCTGAATAAAAATTACTTAACAGTTTAACAGAAGTCACGCCCGATCTGTCAAAAAAAGCCTATTGAAAATCAAACCTTGTAATGAATCACTCTGTATTACAAGCACGACAGCCTTTACACTTTACATTTATTCCACTTAATACGAACAGAATAATGTTTCGAACTGCGACTGAATTTTCAATGCAGATAACGTTTTTCTTCCCCCTTCAGCACACCCTGGTATAACTTAACAACAACGATCCACCGTCTTAGCAACTAAACACCTCAGCCAGACAGACAGCCAATTGATGCACCTAGGAACATCAACATCGTCAGCATAAACTACACACCATGGAAACGCATCAAACTCATTTTCCCCACATTCGAGGAAACTGCAAGCCGGCAGCTCAATTGCATAAATTCAAAGTAGTACGCCTAAAATAAGTCAGTCGATGTTTGAATTTCAATTTGATAAGAATAAAGTAAAAATTGTAATTTGTAAAATACATCTTTTTATTTCTCGATCCAAATAAGTGAATCTTAACTGGCGCCCAACGTGTGGCCGTTCAAGCAAAGTCGTGCGCGAATAATATTTCTGGAGAAGCTGATAAGTCAGCAAAATAAAGCTTCTTAAAAAATCCTTCTTCAGCCTGAGAAGGACATCAAGAATTATTATTATTTCGATAAATCCAGTTCGGTACGGGAAGTAGCGCTTAACCAACGCGTAAAATGACAAGTACCGCCGCAAATCAAAAACGCTCGAAACAGAAACGGTCGTAAATCGCAATTGGAAGAAACCGAACCAAGAAAAGTTCCAGTGAGAGGCCTAACCAATGCTCTGTTGCACGACTGAATTCCTAGGAATCTTTATTCCAAGACCCCAGTAAGCCAAGACACCAAGATCAACTCAAAAGGAAATTGCCAAATTGGAAACGGCAGAACGGCCTATTAAACGAACACACATGGAAGCAGTAATAATCACAAAAGGCAGCATAATGCTTCTATTGTAAGTCTTCCACTGTTGGTATTTTTATATTTCATTGTCATAAAAATTGTTTCAAAGATACAGTTCTGTACTCGATTCTATTTTACTAATAATTACAAACTTCAAGCAAAGATTAATACATATACATACATAAATATTTTAAATTTCAAATCATGAATTCTTTAAAAAAATAAATACAAAAATCAGAGCCTTAATTATTTTTATATCCTATATTATATCAGTACATATAACTACTAGCGTAAAGAGAAGAAAATTATAAAGTGTTCTATGGTGACAAAATTCTTAAAGTGAAACAACAGCGGCTTAAAAGCTTAGTGTTTAGTAATCGTGTTTGCGTAAGCTTCGAATAAAATTTATCGCATTCTTTTTTGAGACCTTGTATTCCGATCCTCGATTCTTTGTAACCGAGACTATTTTCCTTTTTTCTTGCTAACATCTGCCAAAGTCAACGAGTTGTTCAGAGTGCTTTATTTCCTCTTGGCTCGTCAATAGTGTATCACTGCCATAATGCTAATCGGGACAATCTCGTCAGGCTCCCTCGCCTGGAGTTAGGCGCAGTACCAGCACCCACTCATCCGGCTGGTCAGCCAGCCGCTCATAATAACGCCTCCAATAACCAAATTATTAGTGACGACATACGACAAGTCATCGTGCAAATTGTTGCAACTACCTTACAAGTCCAAGGTAGACAAATTTTTTATTCTCTCATGAATCCCGTTTCGGATATCAACAACGATGTTGATGTTCCCATTAATGTCAGTATCGATCATAATCTTACTGATAAGGACAGAATACGCGACGTTGTCGAGAGCCTTAGAGATTTTCCCGGACATCCAGGAGAATTCAGCTCTTGGAGAAAGTCTGTAGATCGTATTCTACAGATATACGAACACTTAAAGGGAACCCCAAAATACTACGGTATTTTGTCAGTGATTCGCAATAAAATTGTAGAGCATACCGAAATTGCCCTTGAATCTTATAAAACAACTCTTAATTGGGATAAAATCACAAAACGCCTTACACTTCCCTACGCGGACTAGCGCGATCTGGGAACATTAGAGTAACAGATGACCACATTGGTCCAGGGAACATACACCATTCCCGATTTCTATCAGACAGTGTATCACCATGTATCTATTATATTGAACAAACTCAGATCAATGAATTTAAGTCAAGATTCGCTCAATATAATGACACAATCATACAGGGATAAGACGTTAGATACTTTTGTACGAGGGCTAAGAGGTGATCTTCTAAGGTACTAGAGTATCTAGCACTTGCAGATACACAGACCTCTCCACGTGAGCCAAATAACCACCAGCAGACAGACCAAACAGACGTGACTCCTTCCAACAGCACTAACGAGACTAACAATGCGACTGTTGATAACACCGAGCACCTCGATGACATATATTTTTAAGGTTGAAACGCTCTTCACTTCCATACTTTCAGTTTCAGCTAAAAAGTGGAGAGCTACTAAAATTCCTTATCGACACTGGATCTGACAACAACTTCATCCAACCACGTCACATCAAATATCCTTTCCTCAATAAAAGAGAATTTTATGCCAAATCAATAGCAGGGTTGTATCAAAATTACGCACCATGCGTACGTGCAACTTTTTGGACCATCTGTCAAAAAACTTGAACTTTTTATATTACCTAGCCTGATCTCGTTTGATGGTATCATTGGCAATGATACATTAAAAGAGCTCAAAGCTATCATCCGCTCTAAAGACAACTATATGACGATTGACCCTAACATAATTATACCACTAAAACAACACCTATCGGAAACCGTTAATAATATCAATATCAGAACCTCCCACCTAGACTCCAACACATCAAGCAAATTAACAAACTTAATAAATCGATTCGCTAATCTTCTTACCGAGCCAGATGAGCGCTTGACCTTTACAACGAAAATTAAGGGAGAAATCCGCACAACCTCAAAAAAGCCCGTATGTTCGAAGTCATACCCCTATCCCATTGCCCTGAGAGGGGAAATGGAGGAACAAGTCAAAAGTTGCTCACTGCTGGCATCATAAGAACATCGCGATCACCCTTTAACTCTCCGGTATGGATCGTAACAAAAAAGGAAGATGCCTCGGGCGAAAAAAAGTACCGCATGGTGGTAGACTATCGTAAGTTGAATTCCACTACCATCTTCGACAAGTACCCCATACCTGAAATCAACAAGGTTCTGCCTAATCTAGGTAAAAGCGAATTATTCTCTATCATTGATCTGAAAAGTGGTTTTGACCAAATCCAACTGAAGGAGTCAGACATTGAGAAAACAGAATTCTCGATTAACAATGGCAAATGCACCTTCAATCTTTCAAAGGGCTTTGGACGACATTCTGCGGGACGAAATAGGGAAAAGTTGTTATATTTACAGTGGCTCACAGCTTATTTGATACAGTGACTATTTAAAAATGCAAATCACTGTAACTTTGAAATAAAGAACCCTGTCCAAAAAATTTAAACGGTTTTGACTAGATGCATGTTCAACGAATGCAATGTAAACAAAAAATGTTCCAGCAATATTCCTCGGCGTCCCGTATAAGAGAAATACCACTGGCGCAGAAAAATTGCAGGTCACAGCTTATTAGATACAGACACTTCAATGCGAATAAACTTCTATTTGTCGCGCCGTTAATCTGTGTTGTTTTTGTTTCTTGAATTTTTGATTGTGTTTAGACATTGGCTTAAGTAATTTTTAGCAAGATCTTGTAAGCTGAAGTGCCAAAATGAGCCAAAATTGTAAAATGGGTCATGGCACCACAATTGAACAGCGCGAATTGATATTAAACCACTTTAAAAAAGGATAAAGTGTTCGAATAATTGCTGAAAGTGTAAATTTGAGTGTCTCTACAGTGCAGCACAAAATTGAGCGCTTCGTTCACAAAAATCGGGTAGAAAATAAGAGGAGAAATGCGCCAAACAATATTTTCACCGTATCCGGCGAACGATACATTGTAAGGAAAGTGAAAGCAAACCCAAAGATTTCCGCTCAAAAATTGTCTACTGAGGTTCAACATGAATTAAGGAAGTCATGTAATGCTGAAACCATCCGACGAGTGCTTCGCGACCATGATTTCAACAGGCGAGTTGCTCGTAGGAAGCCATACATTTCCAAAAAAAATTCAATAAGCCGATTTGCCTTTGCCAAAGAGCATGTGGGAAAGTCATCCGCGTTCTGGAATACGGACGAGTCGAAGTTTAACATTTTTGGCTCCGACGGAATGTCATATGTCTGGCGCAAGGCAAATACTGAGTTAAACAAGGAGAACCTCAAAGCTACTGTGAAGCATGGTGGTGGTAATGTGATAGTTTGGGCCTGCATGTCCGTAGCCGGAGTCAGAAATTTAAAGTTTATTGAGGAAACAATGGACCAAACAAAGAACCTTGATGTACTCAAAAACAATTTGCTGAAAAGGACTGAAAAACTGGGTGTTAGCAACCGATTTCGGTTGCACCAAGAAAATGATCCAAACCACAAGTCGGGAATTGTGCAGTCCTGGCCAATTTGGGATTGCCCTCAATTGATGTCTCCGCCGGCACAGTCACCAGATATGAACGTCATTGAGAATCTGTGGACTTTGTTGGATAACAACATTAGAAAACACAAGATTTCTAATAAACAAGACCTGAAGAAAGCACTGCTAGAGGAATGGCAAAAAATTACTCCTGACATCACAAAAAAACTCATTGACTCAGTGCCGAATAGGCTCCAAGCTCTGCTTAAGGCTAAGGGCTATCATACGAAGCATTGAAATCAACTGGAAACCTCATAGTTCACAACAATTTTAATGTTTAATAAAACTGTATCAAATAAGCTGTGATATGAAATTTGTTATTACTTTTGGTTTTTTGTTTTTTAAGATGTAAAACAGCAACTTTGTAACAAATATAAACTTGTTTAATAAACAACAAACATTTTTCTTTGTGATGGCATTCAAAATTTTTTTGATATTGTTATTATGTTTTGAGTTATTGCAATTTAATTTTTTAAAGAAGCACTGTATCAAATAAGCTGTGAGCCACTGTATATTGATGACATAATAGTGTTTGAAAAAAACGAAACAGAACATTTTAGAAAATTAGAAAAAGTATTCCGGATACTAGAGGCAGCAAACTTAAAGATCAAACTCGACAAGTGCGAGCTCATGCACAAAGAGATCGAGTTTTTAGGATACGTCTTTGGGAAGCATGGGATAAAAATCAATCCAAAAAAAGTCCAGGCAATAGTAGATTTTCCGCCTTCAACCACTCTGAAAGAATTACGATCCTTCCTCGGAACGTCAGGGTAGTATCGCCGCTTCATTCCCAATTACGCAAATATAGCGAAACCCATGATATCCCTCTTGAGAGGGGAGGTTGGATGCGCGTCCAAACATCTCTCGAAAAACAAACCAATAAACATGGATAAAAGCGCCTTATCAGCCTTCAACAAACTAAAGAGCTCGTTGATTTCTAATGAGGTAGTTTTGGCTCGTCTTGATTTCAACAAACCCTTTGAGCTCACCACAGATGCCTCCACCTATGCCATTGGTGCCGTACTCTCGCAAAACAATAAACCAATTACTTTCCTTTATAATACTTTAAATAAGCCACAAGAACACTACGCTGCTAACGAAAAGGAAATGTTGGCAATTGTCTGGGCTTTGAACTCTTTAAGGAGCTATCTTTACGAATCACGCGAAGTTATCATTTACACTGACCATCAGCCCTTGATATATGCCTTAAGCAATAAAAATAGGAACAGTAAGATAAAACGGTGGAAATCAATCCTCAAAGAATACAATTACCAACTTAAATACAAGCCAGGTAAAGCAAACATTGTTGCCGATTCTTTATCAAGACCTCCACAAATCAACGAAGTAAATTCCCTAACACCAACACAACATAGCAACGATAGTTCTTCTCACAGTCTGATCCCTACTGTAGAGACCCCCATCAATGTCTTTCGAAACCAAATGATTTTAAAACTCAGAGAAGAGGACAGCTATCAAACTACCCACCCATTTCAAAATAACAAGAGACACATTATTACAAAACCCGAATACTCAAGCATTAATCTTATTGATATCTTCAAAAGATACCTCAATCCTAGTACAGTAAATGGACTCCTAACGAACGAAGAAACTATGGGTAGAGTACAAGAAATATATCCCATTCATATTCGCGACTACAAAATAAGATTTACACAGAAACTAGTCAAAGACCTTACTAGTGACATAGAGCAAAAATAAAATATCCTATTAACTCACCGCAGACTCACCACATTTCGAAAGAATATCGTCTTTAATTACTTGAAAATTTTTATTTTCCACGTATGACTTCCAAAATTAAAAATCTGCTGAAACGCTGCACAACCTGTAAATTTAGCAAATACGACAGACACCCTAACAAACCCTTATTGCAGTCTACTCCAATACCCAAATATCCTGGACAGACAATACACATAGCTTTGTTCTTCACCAAAAAGAAAACACTCATTTCCACCGCAGTCGACCAATTTACAAAATTTGCACAGGCCAAAATTATTTCGTTTAAGTCAGAAGAAAATATAAAACAACCGTTATTAGATATTTTCTACTTCTTTTGTGTACCAGAAAATGTCGTAATTGACAATGAGGGAGCTCTCACATCAATATCTTTAACATTAATGATGGAAGAAGACCTTCAAATAAAAGTCTACAGAGCTCCGGCTTATAAAAGTGAGGTTAACGGCCAAGTTGAACGTTGGCACTCCACACTAGCCAAATTAATGAGATGCCTTAGAAAAGATGGTCCACCACGATCTTCCCAGGAACTCTTAGATAAGGCCGTTAAGGAATATAACCACTCAATCCACTCAACCACAAATCGAAAACCTGTCGAGTTGTTCTTCGGTAGAAGTCTCAACATCAGCCCTGAAGTTGAAAAAGTTAGAGT
>OZ022264.1:124176530-124186530 GCA_963978885.1 Nemotelus pantherinus | reverse complement strand
TTCATCTATTCCAAAAGCAAGACCAAAAGAAGGTCCAATTTCAAAATCAATACCTGACCTTCCTTTATTAAGCGACATTGTTGCGATGCTGAAAAAAAAAATTATTAAATACTCAGAAAAGAAATAAACAAATTATCAAAATAACCACCTCAGCAGGCAGAAACGTCACAACGGGTGACAGTCGTAAAGGAACTGACAGGCGAGCAATTCCATTCCACAATATGGCTGAAGAAGAAATTTATCAGCTGATGATTGTGATCTGTGTATGTACATTGGAATTGGTGATGCCCTATTGGTTTATGAAATGTATCATACGGGAATTTTGGAAGAGAACCGCTTTTGCGGTTCATGGGAAAAATTTTCTCGAAGGAGAACAAAGACTTGCTTTCTGATTGTAACCGTCGAGGTGAAAAGTCGTAAAATTTTTTGAACTGGATAAAGGGGAATTTGTATCAGTCTGTAGCAGTTGTAAAATTGAATTATAAGAATTTGTAAAAACAAAAGACAATTTGAGTTTGGTGTAACAATTTGAGTTTGTAAAACTATTGCTGTGAAAGTGGCAAGTGCATAATTCAGGAGTTGACTGGGACGTTAATTTACTATCTGACTCCCAAGAATCCTTTTGGCATGCAGCAAAGCAGTTGGCAAAGCAGAGCACTGGTAACCTGTAAGCATTTTGGGTCGAGACGGAGTGGACAGTTCTTATTGAAGGAAGATCGAAGGCTGAAAAGCGAATATTCCCAGCAACCGTAGTGTCGGTTCCCAGATAAGTAGCAGAAAGTTTAAAAAGACAAAAGAATAACTAAAGAAATCAAGTCCAAATGAACCAAAGTTAAAAATTAACCGCTAAAAAGTTAACCGATTTTAACAGTTAACAGATTTGCGAAAAGTTAACAGATTTGCGGTATAAACGGAACGCAAAAATTAAAGATATTTTTGATGATGATATGATATATTTTCCATTTCCAAATTGTAATGCGGTAGTCGGGATGTATCCACCTAATTTGTTAAATCATCTAGTACCAATTCTGTGCTAATGTAATATTATTTTCACACCTCATAGCTGTATGAACAGTGAATATCACGATTGAGTTTCGTTAAATTTGTCAGAGCAGATAACTTATAAAAAAAAAGAATAATAATATCAAAAAAAATCATGAAAATCATTTGTTACGATGCATGTAAACTAAATCCGGCCGGAGTTAGGTAAAGATTTAATTGCGAATGTACGTTCTAATATTTAAAGATCTTTTCTCATTGAAACTGAATTGAATAATTTTACATTGATTTTTTGTTTGAATTGAATTGAATAATTTTTCAAAGATATCGTTGATTTGTCTCTGGTAATTGGGTTTTGTTTGTATGGAAAATCTTTCGAATCGTTAATAAATATGTATAATATGGAGTAGTTTAAAATTTAAAAATGGTGATTCATTTCCCGTCTCGTCCAATTCCTGTGGAAATTTGTGTGCGTGTGTGCAATGTCGTTTCAGGTCGGACTTAAAATGTCGATATAGCGTGCGTAGCACGAGAAGAGTATCAGCCCGAAAACTCACGACCAGGCTGAGCTAGCTGGCGGAGCAAAGCACGCTGGGCTTTAACAAGATACTCTTCTAAGAAAATTCATGCTGCCCTGGCGACTGCTCGATAGCAGAAGCTAGAGCGCAACAATTGGCACCCAAGGTAGGCTATACGGTTTTCAGCTTGATGATGTTTCACTTTGCAGTTTTGCTTTTCGGCTGAGGTGGCAAATGTTCAATCAGAGCATTATGTTGCCTCAGCCATATTTTTTTTTTTCTTTCTTTCTTTGGCCGTAGTTGGCATTATAAATCAATAAGCGTTAAATCGTATCATTTCCATCGTATCGAGCAGTCGTCAGTGCAGCATTGGCGCCCGGCTCGTGCTATTGTCCTTGTTTTATGTGTGTGATAGAGTGTGTTTCATTATTTATTATCCAAATTTTTGCGGTTGTAAGATCACCCTCAGCATAGTCAACGATAATATCTTCTATTAAGTAGAATAACTCTCGTGAAAGAGATAATTTGAATTTTTCGTAGCTTTGGGAAGACATTTGTTGAGATGCCCGCTGGTCTAGTTCGGTCTTTGTCCACCAATATATATGGTGTTGTTCATTTACAAGAACTGGCTCGAACAGGACTCGAACACATGAGCAGAGGGATATGTCAAGACAACCGCAAGAGATTTGTAATTCCTTAAATTTCCCAGTCCCATTTTATCATTTTATGTAATATTTCAGTCCTTTTCCTTTCCCTTATTTTAATCCTTTGCTGATGAGACGGGGGAAGAATCATCATTTTAATTATGTTTGATACATTTGGAATCTTGAATTTTCTGACTTTTCATTTATACAATTATATTGTGTCAATTATATATATATATTTCATTTTAAATATTCTGCAACTTTATCAATCTTTCAATGCTTCGGAACTTAGGAACTAATGGTATAACTTTCTGATGGCAACATATTAATCTGCCATTCATAAACGTAACAACTTTAAGAATTACAGAGAAAAACTATTATTGTTGTTACGTGAATACTGTTGATGGTCATTGACTTTGTCCTGTGGAAATCAAAATCATTCTTTTCAGAAATTGAATTTCAAAGGAAGTTTTACCCTTTCTTTTTTTTCTTTCTCTCGCGTTCTTGTCCAGATGAAGTGAACGACTCAATATTTTATTTATGCGGGAAAATCCTTCTAGTTTTAGTGGATTTTAATAGGAAAACATAAACTTCGTTATTGATCATTGCATATATACTAGTAATTTGCAATATTCATACCGGCTTCTTTTCTTCTTTCTCCTGCAATTGGATAATTTCAGTACACGTACTATTTTTATTTATATTTTTTTTAATAACAACTCTTTGTTAGCGAGTAGTTGAATTTAAAGTGAATTTTATTTAGTTAGTTTTAGTTATAGTTACTGAGTTACAGTTTGAATTTAAGCGTTTGATTCAATTTGAAATTTGAAGTAGCAGATTTATTAGTTGTGTGTTACAATGCGTCGACGGTCTAGTAGCTGGGATCCTAGCTACACACCTTTCCATCGTCAGCTGGAGAAGCTGAGTATATCGCCAGTCAAACGCCAGAATGTGCAGAATCTCTCCACTCCTGCTTCACATACTACTACACGTCCAGCAGATATTTCACGGATAGAAGCCACTAGTCCACCAATGCCTGAACTAACACTCCAAGAACCAGCGTCTCATGATCAACCACGCGTCTCCTTTAAGCCACAAGCAGAAACATTAAGTAAGACCAGTTGTCGATTACCATTATCCAAATGGAATTTAAGTTTTGATGGATCTGCTGACGGTTTGGGAGTGAAACAGTTTTTATTTAGAGTACTCTCGTTAGCCATTGACTATAATATTGGATCTGCAGCCTTAGCGACAGATTTTCATCTACTCCTGAAGGGCTCGGCGGCGGATTGGTACTGGCGGTTTCGGGAATTGAATTATCCGCTTTTATGGGATCATTTGCAAGATGAATTTGTAAAAAGATTTGGTTCCTATCGAACAGACGTGGATGTGCGGCGAGCAATGGATGCACGCGTACAGGGGCCTCGAGAGAGATTCCAGGATTATTATGACGCCTTAGAAAATCTATCGTTGCATTTAACAGTGCCACTATTAGAAACGGACTTCCAATGTATCGTATATCGCAACATGTCCCCTCGGTTGAGAGCTCATTTGGCAGGGGTGGAGTTTGGAAGTGTTAGAGACTTGGTCCGGCGTTGCTGTTTGATAGAGTCAGAGTGGCAAATGTTAGGCATGGAAAACGCTCGTCGAGTTAAATTAGTTAACGAAATTGGAATTCCAGAGGAGGATTTAAGAGACGATTATTTGCAATTGAACAATTTTTCTGACTATGGAGCAGCTCGAAACACTTCTTTTTACTCATCTCCTTCTTATTCACGTGATACTCCTAATTATCCAGACACTATGGCAGTAAATAGTATCCAACAGACAAATCAGTCAGCAGATCGAATTCATAGAAATCAGAGGAAATATCAAGTCTGTTGGAATTGTAAGGACCTTGGGCACTCTTTTGCAGATTGTCCCACACCCGTTCGTGGTATTTTTTGCTTCGGTTGTGGAAAGGCTGGTGTGCTAAAGCCACGATGTCCTCAATGTCAGTCGGGAAACGATCATCGGAACACGAATTTTGCGGGGAGAATGCGTGTTCCCTCAGTCAGTCGCCCTTCCAGACCAGAAATGATCGATGTGGCTACCAACGTCGATCCCGAATTACGCCGGCAACATTAAATTCTCATCATCAACTAATTAAGGACAGCACTGGAGCTCATGTGCAACGTAGGAGACGTTTTGATCGTGCATGGAGGTATTTTGCCCTACGACGCTCCCTTAGACAAGCTTGTGTGGAAACTATAATATCTATGCCTGGTGACAATCGCCCTTTTGCAACTATTTTTATCAAAGGGCGAAAGTTGACTGGTTTGCTGGATAGCGGAGCTAGTGTCAGCATCTTAGGGGCCGGCAGTTTGGAATTGGTGGAAGAACTTGGTTTGCACCTGCACAGTATGCAGACTAATGTTCATACCGCATCCGGTGACAAGGCGTCGGTACTCGGTTATGTAAGTACTTTGGTGAGATTCAAGGATAAAACCAGGCCAGTAAAATTTCTTATATGTCCCACCTTGACTAGCCCAATCTATTTGGGGATCGATTTTTGGGACACCTTCAGAATCTCTCCTCAATGCTCCGCTATTAGTTTACCATCGCAGGATTCTTGTTTTCATCAATTATCTTCCGATGAGAGGCATGAGTTAGGGTTGGTTATACAAAAGTTTCCTTCTTTTAATAAATTAGGTTTAGGTAGAACCGATCTGGTATCACATTTCATAGACACAGGTGATGCTCGACCAGTTAAACAGAGACACTATTCAGTTTCACCGGTCGTGCAGAAACTTATGTATGACGAACTCGATCGCATGTTATCGTTGGGGGTTATCGAGGAAAGTAAGAGTTCTTGGAGCTCACCAGTCACTATTGTCAGAAAGCCGGGTAAAGTACGTCTGTGTCTGGATGCGAGACGACTAAACGAGCTAACGGTCAAAGATGCCTATCCTTTGCCACTGATCGAAGGCTTATTGGCACGCCTTCAGTCGACCCGATTTATCACTAGTTTAGATCTTAAAGACGCTTTCTGGCAAATTCCGTTGGATGTGAAATCTCGCGAGAAAACCGCATTCACAGTACCAGGACGACCCCTCTATCAATTCACTGTCATGCCATTTGGACTTTGTAATGCACCCCAAACGATGTGCCGTTTGATGCATAAGGTCATCCCACACGAGTTGCATGATCAGGTATTTGTTTACTTGGACGATTTGCTGATCACAAGTCCAACATTTGATGAACACCTCAAATTGCTGACAAAAGTGGCAGATTTATTGCAACAAGCGAGGCTAACCATCAATGTTGAGAAAAGCAAATTCGTCCAAAAAGAAATTCGGTACCTGGGTTATGTAATCAGTGATGGAGTCCTAAAGACAGATCCTGAAAAGGTATCAGGCATCATTTCATATCCAAAGCCTATAACGGTAAAAGACGTGAGGAGATTTATGGGTATGGCTGGATGGTACAGACGTTTCATCCCGAATTTCGCATCTATTACTTCACCATTGACGGATTTGCTGAAGAACAAAAAGAAATTCGTGTGGACGGAGGCGGCCAATAGTGCTTTCGAAGAAACAAAAAAACTTCTAGTGTCCGCACCCGTGCTGGCTAACCCTGATTTTTCCCGTCATTTCTTCATTCAGTGCGATGCAAGTGCCACCGGCATCGGCAGCGTCCTCTTTCAAAAGGATGATAAAGGTGGAGAGCATCCCATTGCATTTATGTCCGCAAAGCTAAATGCGGCACAACGCAACTACAGCGTCACAGAGTTAGAGTGCTTAGCTGCGGTGCAAAGCATCAAACGTTTTCGGGCATACGTCGAGGGATTGCCCTTTACCGTTATCACCGACCATGCAAGCTTAAAATGGTTGATGGCGCAAAGGGACTTGTCGGGAAGATTAGCGCGGTGGAGTTTAAAATTACAAGGTTTTAATTTCAACATAGAGCATCGAGCAGGCACTCAAAATGTCGTACCAGACGCCTTATCACGAGCACGTGACTCCAATGTCGATTTCAGTTGTGCAGTGATCTGCCTTCCCGAGCACCACGAGCGGCTGGGTGATATTCCAAGGCAGGCCTTCCAGGACCCTGATTATTTAAATTTAGTTCGACAGGTCCAACAACATCCAGACCAATTTGAAAATCTGTTCGTGACGGACGGAATTTTGTATATTAATCAAGGACCCTCGGGAGGTCTCGATTTGGACATTCCCAGCACAAAGATATGGGTACCAGAGGGATACCGACAGACGCTGTTAACTCGCAGCCATGATAGCCCTATGGGGTCGCATTGTGGTATTCGGAAAACGGTGGAAGTGTTAAAAAGATACTTCTACTGGCCACGGCTTCGTCAGGACGTGACAAATTATATCAACAAATGTCAAACCTGTAAGCAAATTAAATCACCGAATGCTACAGTGAGACCACTCATGGGTGCCGCTAGAGTTACAGACCGGCCTTTGCAGCGTCTGTTTGTGGACTTTATGGGACCATACCCCCGATCGAAAATTGGAAACACCCAGTTGCTGGTGGTGCTTGATCACTTTACAAAGTTTGTATGGCTCAAGGCGTTACCTAAGGCTACAGCGGAACTGGTTGTAAAATATCTGAAGGAAAACATCTTTCTTACCTTTGGTGTACCCGAAACCCTTCACGCCGACAATGGTGTCCAATTTACCTCCAAGGTTTTTTCGGAGTTTCTGGCGAAGCATGGAGTAAAACATTGTCTCACATCCTATTATTCGCCTCAGGCTAACGCTTCCGAAAGAGTAAATCGATCCATTCTCGCTGCCATTCGGGCCTACATAGGAGACGACCATCGGAATTGGGATGCTAACCTGTCAGAGTCGTGTGCCGCATTTCGCAATGTGGTACATGAATCTACAGGATTCTCACCTCATTTCCTGATGTTCGGCTATCAACCTAAACATCATGGTTCCGAATATGTCTTACTAAAATCTTTACAGGCTTTTGAGGATGAAGAGATTCAACTAGTTCCAAATTGTGAACGATTGCGATTGGCCCATAGCCATGTTAAGTCGAAATTGGCTGACGCGTACGCTAAAGGAGCACAGCGGTACAATTTGCGTAGTCGCCAGAAGGACTTCACTCCAGGACAGGAAGTGTGGGTGCGAAATCACCTACTTAGCTGTGCTGCTGACCGATTCGCTGCCAAACTTGCCCCGAAGTTTTTTAAGGCAACGATAAAGCGGAAGGTGGGACAGGTATCGTATGAGGTTGAGGATGCTAAGGGCAAGATCTTGGGCGTTTTCCATGCCAAAGCTTTGAAGGTGTAGTGAATGATATATAAAATTATCTGATGAAGGAAACAACGGTTATAGGTTGGTGGACTTCTTGTAGCCCGGCTTTGAGACCTCTCAGGGTCGGAGTCGTCCCCACGATTGTTGCGATGCTGAAAAAAAAAATTATTAAATACTCAGAAAAGAAATAAACAAATTATCAAAATAACCACCTCAGCAGGCAGAAACGTCACAACGGGTGACAGTCGTAAAGGAACTGACAGGCGAGCAATTCCATTCCACAATATGGCTGAAGAAGAAATTTATCAGCTGATGATTGTGATCTGTGTATGTACATTGGAATTGGTGATGCCCTATTGGTTTATGAAATGTATCATACGGGAATTTTGGAAGAGAACCGCTTTTGCGGTTCATGGGAAAAATTTTCTCGAAGGAGAACAAAGACTTGCTTTCTGATTGTAACCGTCGAGGTGAAAAGTCGTAAAATTTTTTGAACTGGATAAAGGGGAATTTGTATCAGTCTGTAGCAGTTGTAAAATTGAATTATAAGAATTTGTAAAAACAAAAGACAATTTGAGTTTGGTGTAACAATTTGAGTTTGTAAAACTATTGCTGTGAAAGTGGCAAGTGCATAATTCAGGAGTTGACTGGGACGTTAATTTACTATCTGACTCCCAAGAATCATTTTGGCATGCAGCAAAGCAGTTGGCAAAGCAGAGCACTGGTAACCTGTAAGCATTTTGGGTCGAGACGGAGTGGACAGTTCTTATTGAAGGAAGATCGAAGGCTGAAAAGCGAATATTCCCAGCAACCGTAGTGTCGGTTCCCAGATAAGTAGCAGAAAGTTTAAAAAGACAAAAGAATAACTAAAGAAATCAAGTCCAAATGAACCAAAGTTAAAAATTAACCGGTAAAAAGTTAACCGATTTTAACAGTTAACAGATTTGCGAAAAGTTAACAGATTTGCGGTATAAACGGAACGCAAAAATTAAAGATATTTTTGATGATGATATGATATATTTTCCATTTCCAAATTGTAATGCGGTAGTCGGGATGTATCCACCTAATTTGTTAAATCATCTAGTACCAATTCTGTGCTAATGTAATATTATTTTCACACCTCATAGCTGTATGAACAGTGAATATCACGATTGAGTTTCGTTAAATTTGTCAGAGCAGATAACTTATAAAAAAAAGAATAATAATATCAAAAAAAATCATGAAAATCATTTGTTACGATGCATGTAAACTAAATCCGGCCGGAGTTAGGTAAAGATTTAATTGCGAATGTACGTTCTAATATTTAAAGATCTTTTCTCATTGAAACTGAATTGAATAATTTTACATTGATTTTTTGTTTGAATTGAATTGAATAATTTTTCAAAGATATCGTTGATTTGTCTCTGGTAATTGGGTTTTGTTTGTATGGAAAATCTTTCGAATCGTTAATAAATATGTATAATATGGAGTAGTTTAAAATTTAAAAATGGTGATTCATTTCCCGTCTCGTCAATTCCTGTGGAAATTTGTGTGCGTGTGTGCAATGTCGTTTCAGGTCGGACTTAAAATGTCGATATAGCGTGCGTAGCACGAGAAGAGTATAAGCCCGAAAACTCACGACCAGGCTGAGCTAGCTGGCGGAGCAAAGCACGCTGGGCTTTAACAAGATACTCTTCTAAGAAAATTCATGCTGCCCTGGCGACTGCTCGATAGCAGAAGCTAGAGCGCAACAACATATCAGCCCGAAAACGATTCAACGACCTTCCTTACTTCTAACGATCACGGACAATCGAATTGACAGGGGGAAGACCTAACAGCAACGATCTTCCGACTCAGCAACCAAACACCTCTGCCAGACAGACAGCCAATTGATGCACTTGGAAACGACACCAACATCGTCAGCATAAACTACACATCATGGAAAACCATCAAACTCATTTTCCCACATTCGAGGAAACTGCAAATCGGCAGTTCAATTGCATAAATTCAAAGTAGTACGCCTCAAATAAGTCAGTCGATGTTTGAATTTCAATTGATAAGAATAAAGTAAAAATTGTAATTTGTAAAATACATTCTTTTTTTTTCTCGATCTTAATAAGTAAATGTTAACTAAGCCTTTTTAAGATATGCGTCCATGCGTCCACGCGTCCACGCGTCTATGCGTTTTTAGAATACATGAGTCAAGTCAACGCAAAAACAGTTTTTAAAGGCGGGGCTAAGGCGATAAGTGGATGGATTTTACACCCTTGTATTGATGTTTTTTTTTTGCTCCGTACAAACATATTAGTAACAGAAAATTGTATATATTTATCCATGTGGTTATATATACCTACATATATATATGTGAGTGACTAGATATTCATATGCAGTCAAAATTTTTCGTAAAAGTTATGCACGTAAGGATGCAAAAAAAGTATTATAGACATCATCATATAATAAAATAATCATTTACAAAACATATATTTAAATGATCATCTAAGAATCATCTACACATGTCACTGAGCGAAAGAAATCATTATAAATGTATTGAACATGAATCAGCATCACTTTAAACCCGCCCAAATAAACAAAATTGAAT
>OZ022264.1:124058788-124171330 GCA_963978885.1 Nemotelus pantherinus | reverse complement strand
GGTACCCCTGGTCAGGGTCAGCCTGCACGGCTCTTACTGGACTTTAAGGTCCAGTATACGATCGCGGTTGTTTTTCGGTGTTATCTCCGTCCTACAGGCACATGAACATAATGTGATGATTATTGGGACACCTGACAGGGAAAAGAACCCCCCCCCCCACTTCTCCCGAGCAGAGCTAGAGGCAGCCAGCATGTGCCGACCTCCTTGTCACGTGAGAGTCGTAGCTACTCCGAGTAGCTCAGTCCTGCACGGATAAATGACTCGTTTTCCTTTGATGGTCATTCGAGACCATCACAACACTTTATCCCAAAAATAATTTCATTACAAATGGCGCCTAACGTGGGGCCCGAATTGCTCGTAAGAGTCCTTAAGGTTCGCTCGAAGAGATTCGAGTTTAGAACTACAGACTTCGGTCTTCACCTTATATGGGTCCCCACACTTTTTTTTACCAGTAGTTTTCATTAAAGTTAGTAAAAGCTCATTCCATTTTCGTTTCCATTCGTAATAGAATTCTTAGTATCAAGAGTCGTTTGAATTACATGTTACATTTCTCTAATATTTTCTCGGAATAATTATCGAATCTTTAAATCTGTTTCCTCTTGTTTTCATATAAGGGAGTCTAGCACCGCCGCTCTCGCAAAAAGAAAAAAAAACAGTCCAAGTTAAGTTCGTTTAAGCAAACTCACTTGATATAACCTGATCTATTGAACCTAGGGTATATCACTCACGGAACACTTTTTGTTGATAGTTCTCAATAATCAACTTTCACTGATCCTATAGGGATTACTGGAAAGTTTCTTTAAGCAATTGCACACTACAAATTTATTATCTTTTATCCATAAAACTTAGGATTAAGTATTACTTAGTTGTTAAGCTACTGTAATCTTTTAATTCACCTTTCAAACATGCCGTTCGAAAGAACGCCACCGCCATAGGCGGCGAAAGACTTTGAAGATGGCAGCCATGAGAGCTGTGCCATCTGCCAAAAGGCGTATCAGCTAAGCGATCGCTTCTTGCTTACCGGATGTGACCACAAGTACCACGAGGAGTGCTTCCAAGGTTACTTGACACAGTCCACCGCATGTCCATTATGCCGCAGAGAAGTTAAGGCGGAGGACTTGCGTGGACCCAATTTTCGTGCCGAAACCAATAGGTGGCTGAAACAAGGCGCAGTGCCTAAGGGCCACCAACCCGTAACTCGGTCCCACAAAACCAGACCTCTGGACGGAGAACCAAACGTTTCAGAGCTACCCCTGTTGAATTCTCTCGGGGAAGCCGACGACGCTGCATCAGCTCTTCAGACAGATCCCAAGACGTTAAAATCTGATAAGGAAATCGGAGAGCTTAAGAGCCACATGAGTCAGATGTTGCAGACCATGAGAAATTTGCAGCAACAGATGCACACACTGGCACTCTCTAGTCCAGGTGCTACACCCCGAACTTCACCAGGTGGACCTCGTCTAGATGGCTCGGGGAGACGCTTTGAGAGGGGAACGTCTACTCCAGCATCGCCGGGGAGAATTCGCTCCTCGCATTCACGGGATGTTATGCCTTCAGACCATCTGGCTGCAAACAAGTCCCAACAGGGTATATCAGAGCCGATGGTTCCCAGAAACCCTCGTGCTTATCGAAATAGAGGACTTGCTTCAGATCGAGTCACCACCATCATGGCAGGGTGGAATTTAAAGTTCAGTGGAGAATCTGGGAGTATTCCCGTGGAGAAGTTTTTATACAGGGTGACGGCCCTAACACATCAGACTTTACAGGGAGATTTTGGTGCCCTTTGGGAGAAGCGGAGGAGTGGTACTGGCAATACCATCAAGAAGTCAGGAGAGTGGAATGGGTAGGATTTTGCGAAGACATTCGACGTGAGTTTAGAGATTTCGCTTCTAGTCGCGAAATCACCAACAAGATCCGAAGGCGTCGCCAGAAGGCTGGCGAGTCATTTGACGACTTTTATAGGGATCTGCGGCGAATGTCTAGTGCTCTTCCGATGCCATTATCCGACCACGATCTGTTGGACATTGTGCAGGGCAATATGCTGCCGGAACTACAATGGCAATTAGTAGACAAACACTTCGCCAGCACACAGCAGCTTCGGGAGCACGTAAAGCGACGCGAACGTTTAGCCCAAGCTTAAGGGCAACCTGAGAGGGTCTTTGGTACTCGCCGTCATCTGGCGGCTCTCTCGGATCCTGGTCTGTCTGGTGATGAAGATCAGTTGTCACACGAAGTTTCTGAGGTCGCTCGCAGTACGATGTGCTGGAATTGTCGTCAGCCAGGACATTTATATGTGGATTGCCTGCAAGAGCGCAAAATTTTCTGTTACGGTTGTGGAGCAGAAAACATCTATAAGCCGCACTGTGAAACTTGCCAGCAAAAAAACCGGCTGACCGGAGCAGCTCCCAACACCCAGAAGCTCTCCGGAACGAATACATGGCCTCGGCAGTACCCCAAACCGTAACAGTTCCATCCTCTTTACCTGATGCCAGCGTACCCTCTCTTGCTTCGACGAATGTTATTCCTAGTGCCACTCTTGCGACTCCCACCATCGCAGACAAATTACCGCTTTTTTCTAATAAATCGGACGCGAGGAACCTAAACAGTTCTACGGGGGAGCCGGAGCGGGTCTCCGATGTCAGCCCAATTCCTTGTTACCTGCAACCTTTTCATGTTCACGTCAGGGAATACAAAAACGCACGTCAGCGTATTTTTGGTAGTGAGGCAATCTCTCACGTGAAAATAACGAAGAGATCCACACTTCGTCTACGTAATTTCTGGCGGCGTATAAAAAAACAAAGGAGCCAATACTGCTCAGCTACCGTAGTGGATAAACTCACAGGGGATCTACGGCCCTACGCTCAAGTTACATTGTTCGGCGACGAGAAAGCCAGTGGATTGATAGACACGGGGGCGAGTGTCAGCTGTCTGGCGGCTGACTTGGCGAAGAGAATCATTGCTGACTCTCGGCACCGTTTGGAGAAGTTGCATGTGAGCGTAAGGACCGCGGATGGCACCACTCACTCAGCCGTTGGACGCATCACAGGCTCCATCCAATTTCGAGGGCGTACAAAAACTATGGAGTTCTTGGTAATGCCTTCGCTAAGTCAGGACCTTTATTTGGGAGTTGACTTTGTGCGCTTGTTTAATTTGGCCACTGATTTGTTTGATCCGTGCCAACGTTCTCAGGAGCTGTCCTTGCCTACTTTATCACCTGTCAATTGTCATCGCTTATCTTCAGAGCAGCAAGAAGAACTAGACTCAGTCATTACGAGACTTCCATCGTTCGCGAAAGAAGGGTTGGGACGCACAACACTCACTTCACACGTGATTGATGTGGGCCCCAACAAACCCATCAAGCAACGGCACTTCGCCGTCTCGCCTGCAATAGAAAATTTTTATTATATGCAGAGGATGACCGAATGCTGAGTCTAGGTGTAATCAAGGAATCGCAGAGCAGCTGGTCTTCTCCTGTGACTTTAGTCGTCAAACCAGGGAAGGTCAGGATGTGCCTGGACGCTAGGAAGGTCAACCAGGTGACGGTGAAGGACGCTTATCGTTTGCCTCTGATCGATGGTATACTAAGTCGACTACCACCCGCAAAATACATAAGTAGCCTAGACTTAAAGGACGCCTTTTGGCAAATACCACTCGATAAGGACTCACAGGATAAGACGGCCTTCACTGTTCCTGGTCGACCCCTCTATCAGTTCGTGACCATGCCATTTGGCTTGTGTAACGCGCCGCAAACCATGCAACGGCTGATTGATAGAGCGATTCCTGCACACCTTAAGCATCAAGTATTCATTTATCTAGATGACTTGCTTTTGATTACGGAAACCTTTCAAGAACACCTTGCATTACTCAAGGAAGTTGCCCACTACTTTCGTGCTGCCGGACTGACCATAAATATAGAGAAGAGCAAGTTCCTGATGAAAGAGGTGAAATATCTCGGACACATAATCGGTCATGGGACTGTTCGCACAGATCCCGATAAAATCCAAGCCATAAAGGAATTCCCAATTCCTCGGACAGTCAGACAGTTGCGTCGCTTCCAGGGATTTGTGGCTGGTATCGGAGATTCGTTCCCGCTTTTTCAGCTATATATGCACCTTTGACTAATATGCTGTCCAGTAAGCATAGATTTGAATGGACTGATGAGAGTTTAGGCGCTTTTCATGCTTTGAAACAGTGCCTTATTTCTGCTCCGGTGTTACATAGTCCGGACTTCCCTAAACCCTTTGCGATACACTGTGACGCAAGTCAATACGGCGTGGGGGCCATTCTGATGCAAAAGCTGGAAGATGGAAGTGAAGTACCTATAGCGTATATGTCTCAAAAACTAAATTCCGCTCAGCGCAATTACACGGTGACGGAACAAGAATGTCTAGCTGCTGTACTAGCTATCAAGAAGTTTCGAGCATACATCGAGGGACAGGAATTTGAAGTTATTACTGACCATGCATCTCTGAAGTGGTTGATGAGCCTGCAAGACTTGCACGGGAGACTTGCCAGATGGGCATTGAAATTACAGGGCTTCAAATTCACCATAAAATTCACCTCTCCCGCGTTCACACACCAGAGGCTTGTGACACCATCCACGAGCTCTCGGATCTCGTCGAAATCGATCTGAAATCACCTCATTTCAAATCGAAGGCATACTTGGAGTGGATCGACAGAATCGTATCAAACGCGGCCACACTTCCTGATCTTAAGGTGAACGATGGGTATGTCTACAGACGCTGTCAACATTCCACCGGGGATCTCATCCAAGAAAGGGACAGTTGGAAGTTATGGGTTCCTAGCGAACTTACTGCTAATTTAATCATGCGGGCCCATGATCCTCCCACAAGTGCGCATGGAGGCATCGGCAAGACTCTGCGACGATTGCAGACACATTTCTTTTGACCTAAAATGGCTTCACAGGTCAAGGACTATGTTCTAGCATGTGACGCTTGCTGGATGAACAAAGCACCAAATCACATCCTGAGACCACCCATGGGGAAGGCAGTCGCTAGTGACAGAATTTTTCAGCGTCTGTATATAGACCTATTGGGCCCTTACCCCAGATCTAAGGAAGGTCACAATGGGATACTAGTGGTAATGGATGATTTGTCGAAGTTTACCTTCGTGGAGCCTTTGAAGAAAAGCACCGCAGCCCAGGTGTGTGAATACGTGGAGAAGAGTGTTTTCCACGTTTTTGGTGTCCTTGAAGTGATTGTTACGGATAACGGAGTTCAATTCCGTCCTCACGTATTCAATTCTCTGCTCGAAATATATGGCATACAGCATCAATATACGGCAGTGTACTCACCCCAAGCTAATACATCAGAACGAGTCAACCGTTCGTTTGTAGCAGCTATTCGAACTTATGTAGCACCTTCCCAACGCGATTGGGATAAAAAGCTGTCGGAAATTAATTCGGCACTATGTACATCTCACCACTCTTCTACAGGATTCAGCCCTTACTATTTAGTATTTGGTCAGCACATGGCCAGACATGGAAGTTCTTACAAGCTGCTTCGTCAACTGGATCTGTTACAGGAGCCCACTGCAGAACTGCCCTCTCATTCCCGTCAAGAATTGGTTCGACAGCAAGCGCAAAGACAACTAGACCTGGAACACCAGTCTCAGGCTAAATATTATAATTTACGTACTTGACCCACACAATTCAACCCTGGAGACCTCGTGTTCGTGCGGAATTTTGCCCAAAGCAAGGCCACGGAGCATTACAACTCCAAATTGGACCACAAATTTACAAAGGCCAAAGTAGTAGCTCGGCTGGGTACCTCCCGATATCTCCTACAGCATCCTGACGGAAAAGCTATGGGGGTGTTCCACGGCAAGGACATTCGACATTGAGCCTCAAGCCATACACTCACCCCGGGAGTCAGCACGGTTTCTTTCACGCACCAACGTGCCTAAGCTAAACCTGTTCTTCAGTCAACTCAGCTGCAAATGAGAAACGCCTGGCTTCAGTCAACTCAGATGTAAATGAAGGACGCCACAGGGCTTCAGTCAACGCATCGGAAATTAAGTAATGCGAAGGACTTCAGTTCACTCAGCTGTAATTGAGTACCCGATGGGTTCCTTAGCCCACTCAGCTAAAATAGAGTAACCTTTCCCTGTTCATAAAGAGTTCGCTCTTGCTTTTTAAGCCCGTCCGTTGCAACAGAGAGGACGCATGTCATTTCGACGTGCCATATTTACGTCTTACCATGGCGAAACGTTTTTATTGCGTCCCGTACTTCAGTGATTAAAGCAATAACAAGGGTCTTCTGTTCTTTCCGCGCAGTATTCCTTGCCGAAAGAACTGTTTGTGTAACGGGTTCCTTATTTCAAATTTTATTTCAATAACATTCTTCAAGTGCAATTGTAACAACAATGCTTTGTTGGAATTTTCGGACCGAGCTCAAAGGTGCACAGTGCATAGTATTTCCTAGTTCGGTCCGATAATTCATATTTGCGCTGTGCGCGGCTCAATAAGTTCAAGGCGAGTTTGCAACAACAATGCCTTGATGAAATTTTCGGACCGAGCTCAAAGGTGCACAGTGCACAGTATTTCCTAGTTATTTATTGCGCTGTGCGCAACTCAATTAGTTCAAGGCGAGTTTGCAACAACAAGGCCTTGATGGAGTTTTCGGACCGAGCTCCAACGTTAAAAGTTTTCGCATTTCCTGGCTTGGTCCGATCATTTTTTTTTCTGCCTGGCACCGCAAGTTGGAGCTCGGATCGAGAGCCCGGCACGGGATTGTTGTTGCTAGGGTGCGTTTGAATTTTTTCAGAAAAATGTCGAGCCCGTGTAATAAAACTTGGCTTAGCGGTAAATTCTCGGTCCGAGAAATCATTTATTTGGATCAAGACGGGTAAACACCTGCAACAACAATGCTACGAGATTTGGGAAAATAATAAACGGGGCTCAAGCAGCAAAGTGGCTGACTGAGCTTGGCAGGGGGTTCTGCATCGAATCGTTGCCAGTAGTCAAGGTGCAGGGTTCGAGTGAGCGCGTTAGCTCAACTGCGTATATCCAGTAGGACTGTGTCAAATGGGACAAAGTTTGATAAATCCGGTGTCTGAAGCGTGTGACCGTCAATGCAGTTGGAATCGTTTCGATTGTTAGAATTTGAACGGGTCTTGTAATATGTGTTGTGCAGTAAGTTCCAAAGAGGAAAAAAATTAAGGCTAAAAGGGAACCCGACGCTATGTGAAGTGCCATGGAGAACAAGGATCAGTAAAGTATCAAACGTGTTCACCTCCGACTAAAGCCATTCACCTGCGAACATTTCAACCGATAATTCGTCCAAGAAAGTGGAGCTGGCGGTTCACATGCGACGACCTACTGGTGAGCGACAGTGTCATGTTTCATGATTCCAACTTAACTGAAGGAGCACTTTGAGAGGAAGACGATGGTAAGGAAGCATACGGCGAAGCCTTCGACGGAACAACCTTGCGTGTACCCAACTTGCGGCAGCCGCTCCAGTCGAAAAAGGACTTTAGTAGCGCACAAGAAGATCCACATGAAAGTGAAGCAACCTGTATGCAACTTTTGTGAAAAGGCGTTCGTACAACACACTGGTTTGTATATGCCCAAGAGGACTCATACGAATGCTGTTGAATCGCTGTAAGTCATCCTATTAAAGTTTTCTTTCTGTTTTTTTGTGCGATTTTTTTTTTTTTGGTTTAACTTTACTGTAACGCACCCTTCAAGAATACGATGTGTATCGAGATACAAACCGTCAAACATAAATTATCAGACGTTAAAAGCAAACACGATTTGTGAAAGACACTTTCATGTAGAAGCATTTGGAATGAGCTAGTTTACTCGGTTATAGAACTATTGAACATTATGAGCAAAGTTTTTTTGACTGCAAGGCAGATTGAATTTGAAGAAATGCTGTCAAATATGAAGTACTTTTCCCTTATTATTAAGTTTTTATCATTTAAATCATTTATCATATTGAAAGAAAGAAAAAAAAAAAACTAAATTTTGTTAGGCAGTTTTTTTATTCCTTTAGTATTTATGTACATAAATCTGAAAGAAGCATTTGGAATGAGGTAGTTTACTCGGTAATAGAATTATTGAACATTATGAGCAAAGTTTTTTTTTGACTGCAGATTGAATTTGAAGAAATGCTGTCAAATATGAAGTACTACATTTTTCTTAGTATTACGTTATTGTCATTTAAATCATTTACCATATTGAAAGAGAAAAAAAATTTTTTTGAGTCAGCTTTATATTCCTTTAGTGTTTATGTGAAAACTGAAATACCCTCCTACGAAACAGGAGAACTCATAGGAGAATATAAGTTTGAAATTAGGCAATGAAAAGCACAATTGTTTGTGGCTTCTGAATGTTATTCTCAATTTAGTTACAACAAGGTTACAACAACAACAAAAAAGTATATAATAATGTTTTTTTTGAAAAACTAGAGTTATCATCATCAAGAGAAATTGACATCCCTTTATGTTAAAGCAAGAATAATGTTTTTTTTGTATTTAATTAAGCAAACGAAGAACATAAAAATATATAAACGCAGCATGTGTGCTTTAGAGAAGAATCTCAATTTTTTTTCTTGATGTGAGAGTGGTGGTGCGGACTCCTTTTGTACCTCGTAAAGGGGTGGTAGGTTGGTGTGCAGACGGGACAAGGTGAGTCATGGCAGTTAATTAACTATTTTTTTTGTGTGGTTGTGTTTCAGGTTGTGAGCTCTCGACGATAGCGCACGTTTTTTTTTCTTATCCGGTTTTCGCAACTCGTTCGGTAAAATCTGTAGGTTTCATTCCTTTTCTGTCGTGGATTTTCTTTCGAAGCTATTCGTGGTTGCTCCATCCATTTTCATGACCCACTCATTCGTGTTCGCAGCGTTGCGCGTACTTCTTGGTGCTTTACTACCTTTCGACTTCGGCCACCAATCCGCGATCCCTCGCGCGTGTACCTAACGGGGTCGCGTGTAGTTCGTAGGAAGCTTCGTAGGAAGCTGAACGACCTTTATTGGTGGCCTTAATTTTTTGTTGTTGTTCGGCCCTGGTGATGGTCAGAATGGTACCCCTGGTCAGGGTCAGCCTGCACGGCTCTTACTGGACTTTAAGGTCCAGTATACGATCGCGGTTGTTTTTCGGTGTTATCTCCGTCCTACAGGCACATGAACATAATGTGATGATTATTGGGACACGTGACAGGGAAAAGAACCCCCCCACTTCTCCCGAGCAGAGCTAGAGGCAGCCAGCATGTGCCGACCTCCTTGTCACGTGAGAGTCGTAGCTACTCCGAGTAGCTCAGTCCTGCACGGATAAATGACTCGTTTTACTTTGATGGTCATTCGAGACCATCACAACACTTTATCCCAAAAAAAATTTCATTACAATATGTATATTTATATATATTTATATATATATATATATACATGTATATATATATATATATATATATATATATATATATATATATATATATATCTATACATATATATATATATATATATATATATATATATATATATATATATATATATATATATATATACACATATATATATATATATATATACATATATATATATATATATATATATATATATATATATATATATATATATATATATATATATATATATATATATGTATATATATATATGTATATATATATATGTATATATATATATGTATATATATATATATATATATATATATATATATATATGTATATATATGTATATATAAATATATATATATATATATATATATATATATATCACTAGAACTACCGATGTTAAATATATACCTAGTTTTACCGAACCCGTCAAATTGACGGATTTTTGATTATGGCTTTCATAGTAACTTGTGATTTAGTTTAAGTAAATAAAAGAATGCAATTTAGCAATAACAACACTTAATATAATAATTCATTAATTATATATAAAAAAACAAACAAAAACAGTTTCTACTTCAATTTATATTATAGCAAATTTGTCATGTATGAAATAACTATGAGGCACATATTTTACATGTACATGTTATCTTAGATGAACACTTGCCACAAACATATTTGTTGCATGCATTGCAAGTATAAATCGCTCTGTTTTTATTGCACAATCGAATTTGGCAAGATTTGCGTTCATAAGGAGTTTTTTTTGAGTTTTCTGGAGTACAATCCATTGCCTGTTCTTGTTTTTTGGAGGAGGCTTCTTTTCTGCAACGACTATATTCACTGGAGAGTTCTTCGGATAATTGAAATAAAAATTGTTTTCTAGTTATTTTTTCATCACAAGTCTCTTTATATAAAATCCACGCATTGATTGCTGCCAAGTCCAAGATATTATAAAATACCTGCAGAGGCCATCTACGTGAGCCTGCTTTTACGCTATATTTGCGGGCCATTTGGTCAACTACATCTACTCCAAACTTTGTTTTATTGTAAAAAGATACAGTTTCAGGAATTTGTTTTCGATTAGAAGCAATTTTTACAAATTTATGCTTAGTACTAAGAAGTAGTACTTTTTTGCGAGACTTACTTTTGTAAATTGTTAGAACAATATCATTTGATTTGTAGAGCTTTGTGGAGAAAAGAGCCATGTTATCTTTTCTAACTTTAGCTATTTTCGGTAATTCTCTTTTATTTGCCCGCATAGTTCCAACAAGGCTTGTTTTTTTGGCCAATAGCTTCTTTGCAAGTTGAACACTTGTAAAAAAATTGTCTGTTGTTATGTTTCTCCCACAATTTACATAGTTGTCTACAAGATTCAAAACTACAAATTCATTCAAAGGTACTCCTGATGGTCTAGTTTCATCTTTGCCTAAGTAGGGAAAGCCACTTATAAGATATTTACTTCGCACGTCTGCAGATAACCAAAACTTAATTCCGAATTTGTCCGGTTTATTGGGCATATACTGCAGAAATCTGCATCTTGCCTTTGTGGGAAACAGTTGTTCATCTACGCTTATATTCTGATCTGGATTATAACAAGCTTGGCTATTATCAATGAAGGACTTCCACACTTCGGAAACTAATCCAAATTTGTCAGTTTGTAAACGAACACTCCTCTCGCTTTTTTTGTCAAAACGAATGAATTTCATAATTTCTGAAAATCTGTTTCTACTCATAGTTTCGTGAAAGAAAGAAGGACCCCATTTTTTGGACCACAAATATGATAACTTCATGTTTCTTGCTTCATAGGCTCCTCGAGCATATAAAATGGCTATAAAAGCATATAATTCGTCTATAGTAATTTCCCAGTCCTTCTGTAAAATGGTTTTGGCTTGTAGCTCAGTGCAAGCTTTTATGTGATTCATCATTCGATTATCAATTATAAGTCGAAATGCACTACTAACATTACCAAGCATAATTTTTCTCTTCGCATAACCAGTTGGGCCCGAAGTATCCTTGAATATAGTATGTGATGACAGTCTACCAACACAACCATTCCCTAATTCTTCCCATTCAGTACCGTCGACAGCAATGCTTTTTTGCGGTTTTTCTTCGGTTTCTGCTTCGCTATCCGATTCAGTATCTGAAAAAATTCTCAACCGTTTTCTGCGTTTCTGGCTCTTTTGAAGAATTTCTTCTTCGCTTACTGAATCTTCACTTTGATATTCATCTTCTTCACTTTGTTCAATATCTTGCACTTCAATTTCATCTGAAGATTCTTCAGAATCTAAAAATTCAGTTTTATTTTCCACGCAAGATATGTCCAAATCATTATTACCTGAATTAGTATCCGAACAGTCTTCATTTATATTAGTGAGTTTTTTGAATTCTTCAAAAACATTTTTGCTTCCTGGAAATCGTTTCATTGTTGCATAGGGTTTACAAAAACTAAATTTCAATTTTTCCGAGAATGGACTTCTCACAGGTTATCACAGATTGCACTTTTCACCAAGAACTTTATCACATTAGAAGTAAAACTGATAATGATTGTGTCCTGAATACATTTACCAGTTAGAGCTATTAGTTCTAAACTAACCGCGTTATAACGGCTTTCTCACACTTTGGATCATTCAGTACAAATGTCTGGAAGCGACGTAATGAATGTAAATATGTATATGTCCATCATTGTGTATATGTCCATCATTGTGTAGATGATATACATATAAATTATTATAAACGTCATTTTGACGGGTGCTGGTATAAATAGGTATAGGTCATACTGATTATGGAAATTAAAGTCGGTGAGGGGAAATTGAATAGTGATAATTAACTGTTCTTATATTTTATTAAAAGTCGTAATAAAACTCTAGAACAATTATATAAATTATATCAAATTTATAAGCATGTAATTTGAAAACCGTCAAAATGACGGTCTTGGTAGTTCTAGTGATATATATATATATATATATATATATATATATATATATATATATATATATACATATATATATATATATATATATATATATATATATATATATATATATATATATATATATATATATATATATATATATATATATATTTATATATATATATATAGATATATATATATATATATATATATATATATATATATATATATATATATATATATTAATATATATATATATATATATATATATTAATATACATATATATATATATATATATATATATATATATATATATATATATATATATATATATATATATATATATATATATATTTATAGATGCGTACATACATGCGTACATATTTATAGATGCGTATACATAGATGCGTACAACAGGTACGTCAATAACTTGCCAGAATTCACATATCTTAAACCTTTTGGCAGCGGCGGGCATTTTAGTGAATTTTCAGGTACTCCTATATTTCCAAGCAGTGTAAGATTTTGGTAAAAAAAAGTACTAAGAATGAAAATTTATTATGTTTTTAGTTTGCTTATGATAAAGAATTTGAAATTTAGAGCCTTGTGTAGGCGCTGAGTGCCTTAAAGTAAGCAAGGATTTTGTTCAAATTTCGATTTGTCATAACTTCTAAGAAAAATAATGGATCATCGTGAAATTTTCAGAGCAAATTGATGTCGACTCGAATTTGGTTCACATGGACTTTCAAGACTGCTTGGGCATTGCTGTAGCTACAGCAGGTTCCTGAAAAAAAATCCTTCAAATCGACAATCCTGAAAAATTTTTGATTTTTGAAAATGAATTCAAATTATTGATAAATTTTTACTTTTGTCCACCAGGTCAAATAAAATATTTCAAAATCCCGCGGTAAACAAGAACGGCAATCCGTGATCAAATTACCTCTATTTTCAGCGCTCAAAATTTCTGTTCACGAGAACTGACGATCGGATAATGCGATCAATATGAAATTTACAGGACATGTTGAAATTAGTTAGGACCAGGTCTGATAGAAATAATTTTGAAATACGGGCAACACTGTGGCATTGGTGCCATTTGGACAAATTGCTGAGAAAAAAACTGGTTTTTGGCATAAAACTTCCGATAAAGCCTCCAGATTATTACAAAATTCACGCAGTAGGTGAACCTTACTTCAAGACAAATTTCATAGAAATTTGGTGGAAAAATTGGTTTCGGGACGCCAGCTACGGCAATTTTTGTCTCCTAAATATTGTAAATTTGCTCAGGAAAATCAAGATTTTTTCGTTATAAATTCCGATGTAGTAAAGAAATGAAAACGAAATTCGTGTGATAAGTAGGAATTTCGTTGAAAAATCTTGATAGGATTGTTAGCTTTGATGAATTTCGTAATTTATTGACATTTCTATATCGAGTGATGTCGTCATAAAATTTCCAAATGGGAATGATCCAGCAATTACAATTAACAACAAACATTTACTTTTCAAAAATTTAAAAAGTTTCAACGATGGTAACCCTAAAATTATATTCACTCCTTTAACGAAACGAAATTCATAGGGTGGGTTTAACTCAACGCGAAGCTGCTATGGTACTAGCACATGATTGCCAGCACTAGACGATTTCGTAAATATTGCACCAACAGATGCTCTCTTGTGTATTCATAAGCAAAAGCATTTACAATAAAATAAGCAACCGAACTTTAAATGTTCTGAGTTTTGGAAATTTTTCGGATGGCAGCCTCAGACATAGTTTAATCGCTGAAACTTTCGATGACATCCTCGGACGAAAATGAAATTCAAAGGATAAGTTGATTAGGCACGAGCATGCTATGGTAGATTTATTGCTGCTGTGTTGGACAAATGTTGCCAGCACTGAACATTTTCAGCATTTGTGTTATAGAAAATGATGTAAGAAAATGATAATTGTTCCTTTGAGTAAGAATAGGTTGAAATGATACTACAAAGAAGTGTATAACGTCTTCACACATTTTTAAATCCCGCAAAGATAGTTTCTTCACGAATTAGTTTTCTAGTGGTTCTGATGCACTAGACTTTTTTATTAATGTTCAATGAACATTAGTATTAAACTCGTTATAAACATATATCTTTATATATATATATATATATATATATATATATATATATATATATATATATATATATATATATATATATATATATATATATATATATATATATATATATATATATATATATCTATATATATATATATATATATATGTATATATATATATATATAAATATATATATATATATATATATATATATATATATATATATATATATATATATATATATATCTATATATATATATATATATATATATATATATATATATATATTTATATAAATATATATATAGATTTATTTATATTTATATATACACTCCTTATCAATTGAATAGCCCACTTGGAAAATCCGTAATAACTCTTCCATTGCTTTTCCGAAAATATTGGCATAAAAATCGTGAGCACATTGAAGACCGTAATGAACATCTACCTGGTATTGGGATTTAATTTTCGAAAACTGTGGCAATAAATAATGAGTAACGAAAAAAAGGCATTTTTCAGCGCGTCAATGGAATAGCCCAGTTGGAAAAAACAGCCGAAAAGAATAAAATAATAACAAAATTTGCTTCTCTTGATATCGGATGTGTCCCCCTTCGCTTTTATTACTTCAAAAATTCTATTTTTTAAACCTTTATATAGAGTTTGCTGGTACTTTATTGTAATTTTTAATAATGTTCGAACATTAGTTTTAAAATCATATTTCTATATATATATATATATATATATATATATATATATATATATATATATATATATATATATATATATATATATATATATATATATATATATATATATGTATATATATATATATATTTATATATATATATATATATATATATATATATATATATATATATATATATATATATATATATATATATATATTTATATATATATATATATATATATATATATATATATATATATATATATATATATCTCATCAAAAATGTTCAGTGAAAAAATCTCAGGAATGCGCCATCCGTGTTACGCGTACGGTTGATATAATACTAATATACGAATGATGTGTACACTAATTGCAAGTTTAATGTAGAGTATGGGTATTGAATACTTCATGGTCAAACCTGCACTGTAATGTAAAATTTTCGTAACTGGGTCAATAAGTCGGAATTATTGCAAACATGTTTTGATTAAGCTCGTTTTGGTATGAACCTAAATTTATTAACCCAGTTGTTCCACTTATTTATTTATTTGCGAGAAAATTAATGTTTGAGTATGGGTATTGAATACTTCATGGTCAAACCTGCACTGTAATGTAAAATTTTCGTCAATAAGTCGGAATTATTGCAAATATGTTTTGATTACGCTTGTTTTGGTATCAACCTAAATTTATTAACCCAGTTGTTCCACTTATATGTTTATTTGCGAGAAAATTAATGTTGAGTCAAAGATTTGTAGAAACGTATAAATGTTCAAGTTTGGAAGAAATAAATTATTCATTGTTCAACACATCGAACGGAATCTTGTTCTTAATTGTTAACATAGTAACAAAATATTGGTCCTTCGAACCGGATATCATGGCGTACCAGCAGCAGGAACTCAATATCAAGCAAGTCCAGAGGGTGATCAGCAATTATAAGAAGGATGGTGAGGCTCGTCACAGTCTTATTTATTTTCAGAGCCGATTGGAGCGTTTGGAATCATCGTGGGCAAAATGCGAACAGAACCATTTTGCAACCGTTCAGGAGTTGGCAGAAATGGGAAAGGAAGTCAAATGCTACGGGGAACAATATGAAAAATTGGAAGAAATCGTCTTCAGTTACTTCGTGGTTTTTAAGCAGAAAATAGACGAACTAAGGGAAAGTTCTACGTCAACTGGAGCGCTAGCGACTCCTGAAGTTCCAGAATCCCTCAAGTTGGAAAGGATTCGGATTCCAACATTCAGTGGCTCATACACCAAGTGGTTGGCATTTCGCGATTTATTTCGAAGCATGGTGCATGAGAATGCACATTTGACTACGGTTCAAAAACTGCAATTTCTTCGGAATTCGGTGCGTGACGAAGCAGAACAGCTGATCAATCACCTAAGTATCACTGAGGCAAATTACGAGCCAGCATGGAAGCTTTTATGCAAGCGGTACGATAGCCACCGTCTCATCTCACAGGAGATGATGCAACGATTCTGGAACATCAAGTGCTCTCAAGAAAACGAATCTTCCGGACTTCAGTTAATGTTGGATGCTGTGAACCAGCTCCTTGCCAGTATGAAGACTTTGGAAGAAAAATCGTTCGAGGTATATTAAAAATATCACTAAAATGGCCGCCGGCGCCAAAGGGTTAACAATAATTGACATTTAGTGAGACGTAGACCTATTCTGAATGGCGCGTTCCCGAGATTATCTCACTGAAAATTTTTGATGATATATATATATATATATATATATATATATATATATATATATATATATATATATATATATATATATATGTATATATATATATATATATATATATATATATATATATATATATATATATATATATATATATATATATATATATATATATATATATATATATATATATATGGAAATATGAAATTTGGTTGAAAAGTTCGTTTGGTGCTGCCAGCTTTGGTAATTTTTGTGTCTTTGGTTTTGAAAATTCGCTCAGGAAAATAAAACTTTTTGCCCTATAACTTCCAGTGCAGTCATGAAATCAATATGAATTTCATATAATTAATGGAACCTATAATAAACATTATTCAAGCCAAATTTGGTTGAAAAGCCATGATAGGGTTGCCAGCTATTGTTGGTTTTGTGTTTGTTTGCAATATCTTTATTAAGCGGTTTTATCGTAGAATTTTCAATCGGTAATGATGTTGTAGTGGTAATAAACAGGAAATATTAAGCTTTCGATTATTTGAAAATGCTCGCTGCAGGTAACCCTAAATTTCTTTATACTCTTATAACTTCGAATGTAATATAACAACGTGAAGCAGATGTGATTGATTCTTGGCTTTGATACTGGCGAAAGCTTGCCAGCAAGAGTCGGTTGTGCTACTTTTGTATCAATAAATGCTTACAGTTAGTATTCATACCGGAAACATTTACAATGAAAATAAACAACCGATGTTTCAATTCCCAAAGTTCTGCAAATTTTTCGGATCGCAGCCTCAAACATCAACTTCAGTTACAGTGCTGCAGGCACTGAGCATTTTCTTCATTGATATTATATAAGATGCTGCTTTCAAAATTTTGTGAAATAAGCAACTGATAACGAATATAATTAACCCGTGTTTTGCTCTCATAAACGTTTAAATTCATGCCTCATTCAAACCTTCTACCATATGAGTTATAATGCATTCTTGAGACCAAAGTAAGACGTGGCATTTGAAACAACTTGGCCATAATAAGCAGCTCATGTGGTGGAATATGCACTCAAAACCTGCACGATTCTTCTACTGTTCTTCGAACATTAGTGTTTCTACTGGTTCAGGTGCGCTAGAGTTTTTTTTTTACTCCTCTTGTATGGAGGTTATTAGTTCTTCCCGGTGGGCAAATTGTCTTCCTCCTTCGTTGACTTTTCGACTTTAGTATTCTCTTACGTTTGAATAATATTCAAGTCGGGTGGCAACGCAGGCCAGTCTTAAACGTTTAAATTTACCGACTCAAACCAATTTTTCACTATACGTGCGGTGTGAATTGGGGCATTATCCTGCTGAGGAATGACATCCTGGATTTCCAAAACCTCGCGACATGTTATTGCTTCGTTTTTCATTAACTCTAGGTAATTTACAGCATTCTGACGACCGGACAAAACAACCAAATACACGACCCAATTGAAGGAAATTCCTTCCCGCACCATGACTGATCCAATCGCTGCGCTACGTCAAGACAATACAAACTCTTCCTTTCGTGAATCGTGAAAATAATATGAAAAGCCATCGGGTCCGTCTAAATTAAACTTTTTTCCGTCGCTAAATATGACTTTTTGCCATTTTCTGGTACAAGTCATATGCTTCTTTGCGAATGCCAGGCGCGCTACATTATGACGCTCCTGTAGCACCGGTTTGCGCTTCAGTTTCCTGCGTCTCGTGTTCGGAGATCCTTTAATAATTCGACGAATCGGTGAAACACTTGCAGTAACTCCAACTTTTGCACGGATTTTGCTCACAGAGTCCTTCGAACTAGATGCTTGCCTCAAAATTCTTCGCCGTTGTTTCTCTGTTGTCACTTTACTAACTCTTCTCACATAATTTTTACCATAATTATCCTTGTCCTTTAAAAAGTTTCTTACTGCTTTATTACTTCTGTTAATTCACCTGGCAATTTCACTGTTATTTAAGTTTTCTTCCTTTAAAACCGAAATAGTACTTTTTTCTTCGCCACTCAATGATTTTCCGTGTCCCATCTGCACACCAACACGTTGATTTCTCTCAATAAATGAATTTTAACATAGAAAGAGTCCTCAAATTTAAAAACTCAAATAAATATTAACCGGAGATTGATGCACTCGACACACAGTATAGACAAATACTAAGTGGGCTATTTTGTTGATGCGCTGAAAAATGCATTTTTTTCGTTACTCATTGTTTAATGCCACAGTTTTCCAGAACTAAATCCCAATACCAGGTAGATGTTCACTACGGTCTACAATGTGTTCACGATTTTTATGCCAATTTTCTCGAAAAAACAATGGAAGAGTTATTACGGATTTTTCAAGTGGGCTATTCAAGTGATGAGGAGTATATATATATATACCATTTGCAAGTCAAATTCACCATTTTACAAGTCAATTTAACACTTTTGCAATTCGATTTAACACTTTTGCAATTCAATTTAACACTTTTTCAAAACAATTTAACACTTTTGCAATTCAATTTCACACTTTTGCAATTCAATTTAACACTTCTGCAACTCAATTTAACACTTTTGCAAATCAGTTTAACGCTCTAAAAATGATGATACTAGATAACTTCGAGTGTACCAAATAAACATAGAGAAAATTAAGAAACGACGAATGTGAGTGCTTGTTTTATTTTCTAATCAAACTTACACTTAATTTTACTACTAACTATACCATTTGCAAGTCAAATTCACCATTTTCCAAGTCAATTTAATACTTTTGCAATTCAATTTAACACTTTTGTAATTCAATTTAACACTTTTTCAAAACAATTTAACAATTTTGCAATTCAATTTAACACTTTTGCAATTCAATTTCACATTTTTGCAATTCAATTTAACTTTTTTGCAAATCGGTTTAACGCTTTAGGAATGGTGATGTTAGTTATTTTCGAGTGTGCCAAATGAGTAGAAGAAATGACGGATGTGAGTGATTGTTTAATTAAAATCGGAAGAGTAGTATTAAAAAAATAAGTAATATTATATTTTTACTAATTCGTAAATTACGTATGATAACACTATTGCTATTATAGCAATTGAATTTCATCATTAATAATAAAAATATTTGTTACTGTTTGTACTTATCAAAAATATTTTCAAATGATAAAAAAAATGAAGTAAAAATTATGAAATAATTTCATTCTGACTTCATTTGAATGAAATGATACGCAAGTCCTAGTAAAAATTGAAAAAATCGAATAGTCATTACCATGATAATGACTGTTAGAAAGCTTAATATTGCGTTGCGTGTAACCGTATCATCTTACTGTTATAATATACGGTTATTTTCGAACAATATCTATCGATGTGAATATCAGCCAATTAATTTCTGTACTCATTTACTGTACACTAATTCGACCTGTAACGCTGGGCGATTCTGTTGTTTCATACGGGTATTGATGGCGAATCTTGGCACCTCTTGGCAACCTTCATTAATTATAATGGATAATGCTAAGATCCACAAGCGTCGAGAGGTCCAAGACATTGTGCAGTCAGCGGGATTGCTTCTGATGTTTCTGCCGCCATATTCTCCGATGCTCCACCCAATTGAAAAAGTATTCTCAAAAGTAAAGGGCTTTGTGCGGGAAGCTCTAGGCAAGGATTCACAGGAGCTTTCCCTGCCAAATTAAATTGCTGCAGGTGTCAATAATATCATACCATCAGACTGCACAAACTACTTCCTGGACATGATGCTTCAACTTCCATCTGCTGAACAATCACTCACATTCGTCGTTTCTTAGTTTTCTCTATGTTTATTTGATACACTCGAAGTTTACTAATATCATCATTTTTAAAACGTTAAACTGATTTGCGAAAGTGTGAAATTGAGTTGCAAAATTGTTAAATTGAATTGCAAAAGTATGAAATTGAATTGCGAAAGTGTTAAATTGAATTGCAAAATTGTTAAATTGTTTTGAAAAAGTGTTAAATTGAATTGCAAAATTGTTAAATTGAATTGCAAAAGTGTTAAAATGACTTGCAAAATGGTGAATTTGACTTGCAAATGGTATATATTTATTGCTGCTATATTCATGTTCAGCCGCAGCAGATGGAAGTTGGAGCATCATGTCCAGAAAGTAGTTTGTGCAGTCTGATGGTGTGATATTATTGACACCTGCTGCAATTAAATTTGGCAGGGAATGCTCCTGATAATCATTGCCTAGAGCTTCTTGCACAAATCTCTCTACTTTTGAGAACACTTTTTCAATTGGGATGAGCATCGAAGAATATGGCGGCAGAAACACCAGAAGCAATGCCGCCGGCTGCACAATATCTTGGACCTCTCAAATCTTGTGGATCTTAGCATTATCCATTATAACTAATGACTTCTGCTAAGAGGTGCTAAGTTTTGCCATCAATTCCCACATGAAACAACAAAATGGCTCAGCGTTACACGTCGAATTAGTCAACACTTTACTGTGTATGCTCATAGCAGCTATCAAGGTCACATTGCGGCTTCGAACTGTTGGAATTTCCACACGGGGACGTGTATTTTTTTGGGAACGTACTTGCCCTCGATGAAGATGAAGGTTGAATCCACATTCATCTATGAAAATCATGTTTTGACGGATTTGCTGGCATCTTGCCGACATATCAATAGCGTATTCTTTCCGTATTTCTATTGTGCGAGTATCCATCTCAAAGTGTGCTAGCTTTAGCGTGATTTTCAATTTGGTCAACCCGATGTTGACAGTGGACATACTTATACATCAAATCCTTGCAGTGCAAGCTGGTGCTTAATAGTCTTGATGGTTATATGTAGTAGGGTTTCGCTCCACGTATTCCTCGAATTTTTGTAGCACTTCTTCCGTCAACTTTTTTTATCGAGATCCACCACGTATGTTTAGCTGTAAAGTGCAATCATTTTTTGTATTCGCGTGCAGAATGCTTTTGACTGTCTCATGTTTTATTTCAGCTGCAGCTGCTTCTTTCACACTTATCCCAACTTCATAAAATTCTACTAGCAATGCCTTTTGTTGCTTTGTGTAAAAATATAATGTTTACTTATTTTTTTAATGCTACTTTTCCGATTTAAATTAAACAATCACTCACATTCGTCGTTTCTTCCAATCATTTGGCACACTCAAAGTTAAAAAATTTCATCATTCCTAAAGCGTAAAACTGATTTGCAAAAAAGTTAAATTGAATTTAAAAAATGTGAAATTGAATTGCAAGAGTGTTAAATTGAATTGCAAAAGTGTTAAACTGTTTTGAAAAAGTGTTAAATTGAATTGCAAAAGTGTTAAATCGAATTGCAAAAGTGTTAAATTGTCTTGTTATATGGTGAATTTGACTTGCAAATGGTATATATATATATATTTATACATATATATATATATATATATATATATATATATATATATATATATATATATATATATATATATATATATATATATATAATATATATATATCTATATATATATATATATATATATATATATATATATATATATATATATATATATATATATATATCTATATATATATATATATATATATATATAAATTTATCTATATATATATATATATATATATATATATATCAGCAAAATGATTAAGGTAGATAATCTCTGGTATGGCCGATCCGATTGAGCTGAAATTTTCGGAGAACGTAGATGTATATAGTAGGTAGGTCCATGATTTGCTGGAATTCAGATATCCTAAACTTTTTCGCGGCGGCGACGGTTTTAGTGAATTTTGAGGTACTCCTATATTTCCAAGCAGTGTACATTTTTGTTAAAACAAATGTTTGGAAATTTATTTATTTTTTTATTTAAAATAATCCATTAACAGGCAAAAAGCCCAATTATAAATAGATTTGCTTAGTACTAAAATGAAATAAAAAAATTGAGTAAATTAAGATATGAAAAACAAGAATCAATGACAAAAAAGATAAATAAGATTAAACATAAGCAAAAATAGTGTTGCGAATATTTCTTTTAAAGGTGGCAATAGAGTGTGGAAGAGGACCAAGTTGGAGGCCATTATGGGTACGTAATAGGCGCAAAACAGGAGAATGAAAGTAAGTTTCAGTACGGGCAAATGGTACATCGAAGACAACGGAGGACCTAATTTGCCTCTCACAATGCCGTTCATTAACCAGGGATGCAACAGATGAGTTTAGATGGCCACGGCAAATTTTGTAAAGAAAGCATTCATCAAGGTAAACTCTGCGTTTTGCGAGGAGAGGGAGATTAAGGACCAATAAGCGTTCATTATAAGGCATATAAGGAAGATTATATTTAAAGAGTAGGGTGCGACTGAACCTTCGTTGAACAGATTCAATAGCATCGGAAAGATAAGCGAAACGAGGAGACAAAACTTGAGTGCAGTATTCAAGTTTGGAACGAACAAGGGTAGCAAATATCTTGGCACAAGTAAAAATATTAAAAGAATTGTGACAGGAACGAATAGCAAGGCCAGCAATCCGCGATGCACTATTAGTAATGTTACGAACATGGATGTCAAATTTAAGTTTACGATCAAAGGTTACTCCCAGATCAGTAAAATAATCCACAGAGGCAAGGACGGATTCACAAAGTAGGTAAGGAAAGGTATTAGTTTGGGACTTCAGAGAATAAGACATGGCAAAACACTTTGAAACATTTAACGGTAGGCAGTTAGAGTTACACCAATCAGTAAGAGAGTTCAAATCATCCTGAAGAAGTAGATGATCATCTGAGCAACTGATTATTCGAAATAATTTTAAGTCATCTGCATAGAGCAAACAAGATGACGATAGAATCATAGGAAGATCATTGATGAAGAGGTTGAATAATAGAGGGCCTAATATAGAACCTTGAGGTACACCAGAAGAGGGTGAAAATGGTTAGGACGAAACGCCAGAGAGGGAGACAAAACACGTGCGGCTAGTTAAAAACGAAGATAACCAAGAAAGTAAGGGTTCACAGATGCCATAGTGGTTTAACTTGAGTAGCAGAAGATCGAAATTGACAGAATCAAATGCCTTAGAAAAATCAGTATATACAGCATCAACTTGAGAGTTCCGATCTAACGCCGAGGACACAGCATGAGTAAATTCAATGAGGTTCGTAGCTGTGGACCGACCTTTAATAAAACCATGCTGCTGAGGTGTGAAAGTGTACTTAAGAGAGTCGTAAATTTTGGTAAACACAAAACGCTCAATGATTTTTGAGAAACAGGGAAGGATAGAAATAGGACGATAATTTGAGGCAACATTGCGTTCACCAGATTTGAAAATAGGAAAAATGCTTGCAAGCTTCCAGGAGGAAGGAAATTTACCAGAACTAAAACTTAAATTGAATAAAATTGATAGGGGGACACATAAAGAGGAAGCGAGATTTTTCACAAAAAAATTAGGAAGGCCATCAGGACCAGGAGAGTAACTAGAATCAAGAGAACATATAAGGGATTCAACTTCAAGAGGATTAGTCGAGAGTGAAGAGAGACAAGGAGGGTGATTAAAAGGGACACTATAAGAAGAGGGAACCAAAGAATCAGAGTATACAGAAGAGAAAAACATTGCGAAGAGATCACAAACATTCTGAGGAAGAGCAGCAGTGATATCATTATGTAAGGGAGTCAGGGATAGGAGAGGAGGATTTTAAGGAGCGAAGGTATAACCAGAAATGAAAACTTATTATGTCTAAAGCTTGTCTGGATTGAAAAGTTGGAAATTTTGAGCCGTGTGTGGGTGCAAAGTAGGCAAGGATTTTTTTCAAAATTTTTTATTTGTCATTTCTTCCAACAAAAACATTGGATCATCGTGAAAATCGCAGAGCGTATTGATGTTGAGTAAAATTTAACACACCTAGATTTTCAAGATAGTGCACGTAACCCTGTAGCTACGGCAGGCTCCATAAAAAAATCCTTCAAATCATTGACAATCCTCAAAAATTTTTGAATTTGACAAAAAATACAGATCATTGATAAATGTTGACCTTTGTCCATCATGTCAAGTTGAAATTTTGAAAATTCCGATTTGCACAAAAACGGCAACCCATCACCAAATTACCTCTATTTTCAGCACTCGAAAGTTCTGTTCACGAGAACTGACGACCGGATTATCCGATCATAATGAAATTTACAGGACATGTTAGTATTAGCTAGGACCAGGTCTGATAGAAGTAATTTTGAAATGCGGGCAACCCTGTGCCAGTGGTACCATCTTGAAAAATCACTCAGAAAAAAAACCGGTTTTTGGCCTACAACTTCTGATTCAGCCATCAAATTTCAAATACTTTTTTCTTTCTTTAGACAACATTTGGTGAAAATTTGGTTGAAAATTAGAATAGGACTGCCAGCTATGGTGATTTTTGATTTGATTGTGATTTTTTAAGGCGACATAGCACCTTCAAATTGAAAAAAAAATTTTATTTTCAAAGGCTTGTTTTTAATTGAATAAAAAGACATATCTTAATGAAACTTTTTACACATACTTTATATATCTTAGACTACATAAACAAAATTGTTAAAAATGTTTTGTGGCCCCCTGTCGCCTGTTACAATTTTTTGGAAAATACACCAAAAAAACCTGGCGTGCATGATAACTGCCCTCAGGAAAGTCTGAAAAAAAAACAAAAACGCGGTTATGACCAGCATTAAAGCGGCCTTAGAATGAACTAAAAAAAAAAAATTTGGTTGAAAAATAACAAAATGGCGGCGTTTTTTCGAAAATCGAGTTTTTTTTCCCCCAAAAATCGGCTATAACTAAAAAAGTTTAATGCCGATTTTTTGATCCGAGGTTCATTCTGAGCATTAACATGTGCAAATTAACGTGTTAAAATTTCAAAACGATTGGATAATATTGTTTTTCTTAATCATGCACGCCAACTTGAAAAACGTTGTTTCGAGAAAATCGCGTTTCAAGTTAAAATTCAATATTTTTTGCAATAAATCTTATCGAAAATTAATCTGCGATGCTTGGACCATACAATACACCTTCTTCTTGCTCATTCTTCCTCCTCTTCTAAAGATTTTTGCTCCCTTCGAGCAGTTCTGGCCTCTTTAGATGCCTCAGTCGAGTGTTTTTCCGCCTGGTTAATTCTTGCAGCATCTCTATGCTCTGCATGTTCCAGCGCACATTGGCCAATTGTAATTCCCATGACTTGCATTTTTTTCAAGATAGCCATAAATCCTTCACTAAATGTACATACAGAAATTTTTGCAGCCATATTTAGTACGTTTTTCCCACAAAAAGTATGTTTGGGGGCCAAATTCCAAACACAAGAATTATAGCTTTCGTTATTATTCTGCGCAAAATTGCCCAAGCAACGCTTTAATAAATCTTCTGATGATAAGTCATCATAAATAGGCTTTAAAATTTTTTGTACCTCATCATCTAAAGGTGGAGGATGCTTGAAATTGTTTAATGCATTATCACCCGCTGCCTCCGCCTTGCGCCAGTTACACCAAGTCGTTTCTCCAACAGGACAATAACAGTGTTAAGGGTTCTCATCAGTTGAAATTTTGTGGTAATATGCTGCCCAAATTTCCTTGCGCATATTTTCAACTGAATCAGGATTTCGTCGTATTGTTAGGCCATAATGCGTGGCTAAATTTTTCATTAATTTTAGTGTCAGGTGAACTTTTTTCGGACCTTTTTTGGAGATTCTACACTTTTTTTAGAAACATCTTTTACAGCTATTTTTTTATTTTTTTTTGCCAAGGCTAGCTTATTTTTTGCTTCCTTTAAAGGAGATGACTCATTTATCTTTGTCTACACTTTGGCTTAAGTCGATGTAGCGATTTAGCGAAGTGAACGAAAATCATAGAAAAAATGATCTTGGGGCGCTTCGCTATATATACTCATAAAATTTTTTTGTTTTAGAATTTCAATTTTATATTATTAAAATCATGTTTTAAAACCTTCATTCTAACATATTCAATCAAAAAACAAAAATCGATTTTTTTAAAATTTGGAGGTGTTACGTTGCCTTAAATAACGCTTTTTTCCCTATAACTTCCGGTTTAGTGCAGAAATCAAAACGAAGTTCATGCAGTAAATGGACCTGAATGTGAAGTAAATGTCGTAGGAATTTCGTACAAAAATCATGAAAGGGCTGCCAGCTATGACCATTTATGTAATTTTGTGGAATTTCTTTACTGAGCGATTATGTCATTAGATTTGCAAATGGGAATGATCTTGCAATGAAAATTAACAACAAATATAAACGCTTTAAAAATTTGAAAAGTTTTGAGGGTGGTAACCCTAAAATTCTTTTCACCCGTATAACTTCCAGCGCAGTGATTCAATCGAAACGAAATTTACTGGAAGGGTTTAACTTAACGTGAAGCAGATTTGGTATATATTTTGCTCTGCTGCTGACACAGGGTAACCAGTATTAGCCATTTTCATAAATATTGCACCAACAGATGCTTTAAATTACATGTGTACTCATATGCAAAGCATTTGCGATAAAAATAAGAAAACAATTTTTAAATTTCCCGAGTTTTGATTATTTTTCGGATGGCAGCCTCAAACAACTTTTAACCGCTTAAACTTTCGATGAAATCCTCCGATAAGAGCGAAATTCAAAGGATAAGTTGATTTACCATAAATATGAGCTTGTTATGGTAAATTTATTGCTGCTTCGTTGGGAAAGTGTTGCCAGAACTGAGCATTTTCATCATTTGTGTTATAGTTGAGTTTTGTTGCTTTGGATAAGGAATGGTTGATATGATGCTACAAAAAAGTGTATTACGTCTTTCCACATTTGCGAAAATGACCCCCCTGACACTTTGTCCGTCAAGGACAAAAAGTCTCTTCAGTGGGCAAAATCATTCATTGGCGAGCACCCTAATCCGCTCCTTTTACACACTTGAGCTTCAGCTCAGAAACGACAAAGGTCGGCTGAGCAGATGAATCAGGGCAGGCAAGACTGCAAAAAGCAGAAAATAATGACGGCTCCTACAGGGATATTTCGGCCATTTAGCGAAATTGCCAAATAGTGCCTGGTTTGGGCCGTGATTGATGCCATCAAGGGAGATGGAACCATCTCCCCCAAAAATTGGCTTAAGATAAGGCAGGCTTTGTTTGGAATCTGCTGTAGGCTGCAGAAGGCCAGCTCGGGTCCACCACCTACGGTGAACGATGCGAGCTGGCACAAAGGAATTCGGCTAGTTGCGTGTGGAGAGCAACCATTTCTATAAGCAGGCAATCTGCGAGCTCGGGCAACTCTGGCCAGGCGCCATGATTAAGGTGGTGCACAAGGATGAGATTCCCAGCCGGCCTAGATGCAGGACTTCGATTCCAAGTTTCCACTCGGATCCAGTGGAAGTCCTGAAAATAATGCAGCTTTTCAACCCGGATCTTCCAACGGAAAATTGGAGGGTTGCGAAGATTGGAGAGCCAGTAGACAATCGGTGGGAGGCTCTCTTCATCATTAATGAAGAGGCACTCCCGATCTAAGATGCCCGAAAGGGCATTATCAGGTATTGGGTCGAAAAACTAACCCTACGGATCTACCGAAGCGACAGGCCAAAGAGCTCTACTGCGGGAGATCCAACACCCGAGGAACCTCACCCTAAACAAGTGACTCACAGAACGGGGGACCCGCCTAAAAAGGGTTTGAATACATCTTCGAGGGCGACATCTGAGGATGAATCCGAGGTGGAATCCCTATAGGCAGACCATTCCAAAGTAGCATCAGCTACCCTACTCTTCCGACTGTCTTGGACAGAGGAAGAGCTGATTCTAATCCAAGAACCATTGGTTGCCAAAAACCGGGTGTTCAACAATGAATTGACGTTGTCACATTGACAACATCAACAGCAGATGGGAGACAGACAGCTGATTGGAAAATTTTAATGCTGTGTTTAAAATGTAAAACTGGATATTGGAAATATAACCAGTAAATTGTTGAAATTTTCACTATCCAGTTATTTTTCAAAAGTTAAAGTTAGAATAGAAATTTGAAATGAAAGTTAAGTACATCGTCAACCTTGAAACCGTTCGCATTAAAATTCGTTTTCGAAATTAGAAATTAGTTAGAATTTGAAATCTTGTCGTTGAAACCATAGTATTTAACCGCAAATAGAAAGTTTTAGAATTTGAAATTAGAAAGTGTATTTGAAATATTAACAATTGAATAAATTGGTGAACTGAACTTGCTTTAGTGTTTTTGATTTGAACGAAAGTTCTCATAAGGTGAAATTTTAAGATTCGAAAGAAACACCGGGTTTGCGGGCTACGCACCGATGGATGCAGAATAGTGGTACCCGATGGCTTACATGAGCCACGTGTCTGCATTCTTGTCAAGGAAACCATAAACGTCCTTGTACCACACAATTTCAGTGACAAGGATAAGATGGCTATTGCAGTGGAAATCGACCAGAGATCATATTGGTTTGTTTCTTGCTACATGGCACACGATCATGGCAATAGCCCACCTTGCGACATTGTCAAGGGTGTTGTGGCTGAAGCCACAAAGATTGGTGTGCCTCTTATTCTAGGGGCTGACTCCAACGTTCATAATGAAGTATGGCGTAGCTCCAACACTAACGGCCGAGGTGAGAAACTTTTTGACTTCATCTTGGCCCACGACCTTTTCATTTCCAATACTGGTAGCGATCCAACCTTCCTTACCTCAAACCACAGGGAAGTTCTTGATGTTACCTTGATTAGTGGGCGGCACTCGCATCTTCTCCGTGACTGGAGTGTTCTGCAAGAGTGCTTATTCTCTGATCATAGGTACATATCGTATAACGTGGCTGGCCGCAGCTCTGCTGTGCAGGCAGCCTTTATCAACAGAAAAAGGACAGCCTGGAAACTGTTTCATTCTCTGGTACGATCTTCACTGGAAACTGCTCCAAAGAGCATTGACTGCTACCATGAATTGGGTCGGGCGGTTGACACCCTTACTAATTCTCTCAATTCCGCGTCTAGGGAAGCATGTAAGCCACCCTCAGCCAGGGGCAATCGTAAGCCTCCCTGGTGGAGTGTGGAAATAAGCATCCTGTGGAGAGAATGTAGAAAGGAGTTTAATAGCTCGAATAGATCTAATGACTGGTCGGCATATAAAACGAAGCTGAAGGCGTTTAAGTATGCCATACGCAAGGCTAAGAGGTCCTCATGGAGATCTTTCTGTGGAAACGTAGAGAGTCTCAGCGAGGCGAATCGCCTTCGCAATGTATTAAGCACGAAACCAAAGGCTATGGGGTGCATCATGAACCCTGAGGGCATTTGGACGAGTGCGAGCGCAGATACTCTAAACGTTCTCATGGACGCACATTTCCCGGGCAATTATTGCCCTATAGGGACAGTGCACCAAACGGAACTAAATAACGGTAGAGCCCCACCGATCAGAATATCAGACTCTCAGCTGAGGTGGGCTATTAACTCGTTTGAGCCGTTTAAATACTCGGGCCCTGATGGCGTGCTTGCGGCTGACGTTACGCTTCTCGTATGTTCCCACCAGCTGGCGGGAAACTAGAGTTGTGTTTATTCTGAAAAGAGGAAAAGTTTCTCATGTTAGGCCAAAGGACTACCATCCAATAAGTCTTAATTCAGTCCTGCTTAAGATTTTGGAAAGGATCATTGATTACCATATTAAAAGATCAATTGATCCTATGTTAATCTCGCAGTCACAACACGCTTATACGAAAGGTTAATCTGTTGAGATTGCTCTTCACGTCCTCATTGAGCAAGTTGAGAAATCTCTTGCGCTTAAGGAATATACGCTTGCCGCCTTCTTGGACATCGAAGGGGCCTTCAACAACGTAGATTCTAACGCAATAGTTGAGGCTCTCTCGGTGCTTCATGTGGACGAGCGGCTGATTGCTTTTATTGTGCAGCTTCTCAAAAGTAGAGTGGTTATCTCTTCCCTGGGGGATGCCAGCGTAAGACGAGGAGTCAGTACGGGCACACCTTAGGGTGGAGTCCTCTCCCCCCTGCTGTGGAACATCACGGTGAATACTCTTCTAATGAGGCTCGACCGTGCTGGCTGCAAAGTGATTGCTCATGCAGGAGACATGGCTATAGCAGTGTCGGGAAAGTATTTATCTACATTGTTGGAAAGCTAAATCACTCTCTTGACATACTTCCACGTTGGAGTCGTGAGTGTGGCTTGAATGTAAATCCTAACAAAACAGAACTAGTGCTGTTTACAAGGAAGTACTTCTTTTGAGTTACCCAAGTTGAATGGGGTCTCCATTAACTTGAACCAGAGGGTCAGGTACTTAGGACTGATCCTTGACTCAAAGTAACTATGGACCTACAATGTAGCAGAAAGAGCTCGGAAGGCTTTTAATGCACTTTACTGCTGTAAAAGAGCCATAGGAGTGAATTGGGGACTACAACCTCGTACTGCTGCTTGGCTGTGGTTGAGCTAATTCTATTGTAATGGATGGTGTTCTGGTGGCAGGGTGCTATTAAAGCTGCCTGCAAAGGCAGATTGAAAAAGTGCGGGGAATGGCTGCACTACTTGTAGCTGGTGCGGTCCGCTCCACCCCTACTAAGGCAATCTTCATGTTACTTCATTGGCTGCCAACTAATCTACTTAAAGGTAATTGAATTTGATCACGGTTCCCTTCTTGTCTATAAATCAGCATAGACAACGTATATCATTTCTACAGCATCGAAGCCGAGCATATTGAAACGGGAAACTTCGATCGTTTTGCGGAATCAGCCTCCGAAAGCAGAATCAAATTGGAAATGTTTTTGCGGGATGATTAAAATTGAATTACTTTTTATTAACATTAAAAATTTTAATCTTTGAAAAAACCACTTTTTCAAAATAGAATTTTCAATGTAGATTAAAATTTTTAATGTTAATAAAAAGTTGTTCAATTTTAATCATCCCGCAAAAACATTTCCAATTTAATCTATTTATCTGACAGCAAGCTAATCTTGCTGCTTTGAGATAAAATTGTATCTCGGCATGGAATAGAACAGATTTTGGCCATGCGAGGATTTTAGTTGAGGGAGTTCCCGCTCCAGCGGGTGTTGACTATATCGCTCCGCAGTACCTACTAGATTTGGAGTTCACAGCTCGCATTTCTGGTAGGGATAAATGGCCTGATGGTGTCACCCTCGAAAGTGGGCTTATCCATGTGTACACTGACGGCTAAAAGCTAATTAATAGAGTTGGAAGTGGTGTATACTCAGATGAGCTGAATCTCAAGCTGTCTTTCCGTCTACCAGACCATTGTAGTGTCTTTCAGATGGAGGTTGCGGCAATTTTACAGGCAATCGACTGGTTTCTATGTAATCGTATATTCGGGGCTATTATTTGCATTTTCACAGATAGCCAAGCGGCTATTATGTCCCTTGCTGGTCCTTGTACAGTTTCCATGATTGTTGCTGAATGCCGTGCATCTCTCAGAGAGATGTCGAGACATTCTGTGGTTCAATTGATTTGGGTACCAGCACACAGGGGTTTTCAGGGCAACTGTGAGGCCGGTGAGCTAGCAAGGCTTAGAACCTTGTTACCGGAGGTCTCCTGCTCCCTCTCAATAGATATACCGATGTCATCGGTCAAACTGGCGATTAGGCAAAAATATCTCGACGATGCTAAGAGGTCCTGGGCAGATGAATCATCCTGTGCAATAGCAAGGCAGTCCTGGGTATCTATGGATGCGCATCGCACCAGGCAGCTTTAAGGCTTAACTTGAAGCGCTCTACGCTGCACAGTGGGAGTTCTTACCGTCCATTGCCTCATAGGACGGCATGCACAACGATTGGGAGTGCAGTTTAACGATTTTTGTCAGAATTGCGGCTCTGAGGATGAGAAGGAGTCCGTCCTCCACCTCTTGTGTCAGTGCCCGGCGTTGGCAAGGAGAAGGTTGGCGGCAATTGGTGCTCCCTTTTTCTCGAACCTGACCGAGTTATCACTGGTTAATTTAGAAGGGATAACGCGATTTGTCGCGGGAAGCAGATGGTTTCCCGATTTTAGTGAGTAGAAGAGAGTCACTTATTAGTGTGGCAACACAACGGGCCTCTCATGTGCCTACGTGTGCCGGACGACAAACCTCTGTAGACCGGCAGCCACTTTAACCTAACCTAACCTAATCTTCCACATTTTTTAGTCACTCAAACAAAATTTCTTCGAAAATTATTTTTCTAGCGGTTCTGATGCGCTAGACTTTTTTCATTTATATTACAAAATATGCTGTTTTAAATGTTGTATGTAACATAAACAACCGATATTGAGTATAAATAGCTGCTTATAATTCGAAGCTTTTGCAAGTGGTTACCTTGAAAACCCTTTCTTCCTATGGGTTACAATGCATTTTTTGTGATCAAAGTAGTGCATAGCAAAGTATGCTTGATAGCCTACACATTCAAGATCTACACAATTCTTCTGAAGCTCAATGAACATAAGCTTTGGTTTTAGTACAACCGAACGATATAACTTGCGGAGATTCCCAACGGGGAAAGTTATGCTTCGGGATATATTCGGTAAGCATTTCGCGTAATGCGTGGAAGCATTACCGAACCATTGCATGTTTATTTCTTTTTAACATTGCATGTCCTTGGCTCGGAAGATTTATACAAGGGGAAAAGTATGCTTTTAGTTTTATAGCTTTATGTATGAAAAACACGGTGGTTCTTGCGAGGCGTTTCGCGAGCGGAAAAGCGAGTCGGATTAGTCGTAAATGCATTTAGCGTTGTGATGACACACACCGCGGCGCGAACCGCCTCTCGGTTTCAGAACCGAGTCGGTAGACGAGAGAAATGACCCACCGACTCGGATTTCGAGCGTTTTTCGATTTGTTCATTGCTGTGTATTCTGATAGAGCTGAAATTTTCTGGATACATTGTTGAATGCATGAGATATGGGAATGAATATCTGCTAAATAAATAGATTTTTGAAGAATGGTTAGGGTACAATATTGGAAAATGCAACATTTGTGGGCACTAAGTTTCCAAAAGTATGCAATTACAGATTTTCAAAGTAAATTGGTATTAGAATAACTTTGCCCAAAATGCATATGCATATATATACTAACATATATATGCATATACAAATATGTACATAAATATGTAGACACGACTACTTTTTTCACAAGCATCTATATGATACTCCGACGTAATTTGTAACTGAAGCAACTCGATAAACGCTTCTGAAAATCGCTGTGTGTGTCAGCAGACGCGCCAAGCCGAAGCGTTAAATGCTTCGGTGAAACCGAAGTGTCTATCATTGGCCGTATTCTCGCATTTTCGTCATCTAGGGTGAATACGAATCTAAGCTTTGGCCGGCGGCCGATCGTACCTCTGCATAAACCGAAATGTGTGGACATTGCATGCTGAGTGATTGTGACGCTCATTGGAAATTCCAATAGCGCAATATTTTTGCAACTAGGGGGAATTGGTACTCTTATTTTTCGTACATTTTTCTTACCCGTGATGATTTGAAATGCTCCGAAATTGTCATCTTTTCGCTTTATGTAGCACACTACCCATAGCCGATGTATCCTCGCAAGTTCTTTTCCCTTTATTTCTGCGAGTGATGTTCATTGGCCAGTCATGGACTTTTGGAAAACCCCTTGCAAGCAAATTAAATTTAGTCACGGTCGCTCGGGTTTCGCAAGTATTAGTAAAAAGAAAAAAAACCTCCACCGACCTACAGATGCTAGATCGATGGAGGTTGAGCTGCAACTACCGAGAAACTAGCTCTCTTAGGTTTGCCATATGTTTTACATTTAATAAATCATGTTGGGTATATGCATTAAGCACAAACGATATGGCTGTAGCTGAGGACGCGAAACTTGCATGCATCTAAGCGACGGAACAACTTATACACTCAATGCGACCTACGATCAGACATTTAACACGACTCAGGACGATCTCGATGGTGTCATCTAGATGATTCGTACCATCAAGAATCGAGACACAACAATCAAAACTCAAAGACACCTGAGATTACCGATGCCGAATCACGAAAGATGCTTCAAACGAATCTCATCACGATCTAATCTTAAAACAAAGCTAATCGCAATCTAATATCTAAGTCGACACGTTAATTTCGTCGCACGAACACGCGGGGCATCGCACAATTTTGAACATTCGGGGCGGCGACTCCTGACCTGGGCCAACATCTGACCCAGATATGATGAGAAGGGAATGCACGGTGGGAATATCTCAATAGGCAAGGGACTGGGTATATGACTGGAGAACTCAGTCTAGAAGACACTCGGAGGGCAATAGAGGAACGATCGACGTTCGGTGAATCAATCACAATACTACGGCGAATAATCTAGAGAACCGCATTCACTGACACCGCAGAAATTTCGGAACGATGATGCACACACAAAACCTCGGATCGCGCAAGATGTACTTTCTCCTCCGGGACCGGCACAAACTAACAAGGATCTTACTTACCTAATGAGCAAATTTCCTGGATACGCGTACGATAATTTAGTCATTTTCCCGACACTACATAGCTTTAAATTGACAACTCCACAAATTTCACCTGTCACCATACAATTTGAAGTGTGACAATTCGAAATGTCACAGATGACGGATGTTCGAGCAGGGAAAATTGAGCTGTCCCAAATGGGTGGAACGCGAGGTGAAAATGAGAACTCGACGCGTGGGGGACAGTGACGGGGTGAATAAACTAAGCGGTTCAGGGAAGTCCCGATAATTTGAAAAAGTTGGGCTACATCGAGCGAAAAGTGAAAGCCTGTCTTTCTTTCTGAATCGAGCCAGGTACAGTAGCAGAAGTGTGAGGTACGATTTGGGAAAAAAATAATTGGAGATTTTTTGAATTGCATGTCGATTGGAGTCAGACTGTGAGGACTTTTATTCTATTCATAGTATTATTAAATTCTTTTGGAATCAATAGTTAAAAATAGATGTAATCGTGTAAAAAAATTGATAACCGTTCGTAAATATCATTTTTACTTAAAGAGTTGATTCCGACGGTGAGAAATTTTAGGTGGATGCACGTCGCTCATTTCTCGCTTTAGAGCGGTGGTGCCTTTAGTGGTTTCGGGCTGAACAAAGCGAGTGGCTCTCAAACCCACCCCTTTCTCCGTGAGCAGAGGCGCCCGAAACTACTGCCCTTACGTCCCAGTCGGGCATAAAGGGTTAGAAGACGGTTTTCAAAATATAACGGTAACAAATTGGCGCCCAACGTGGGGCCTAGCGGTGATAACGGTACCGGTGAAAATTTGGTAGCCAAGACCCAAATTGTGGGAGGCCCGAGAGACGCGAAGATTCAGTTAGGAAGAAGCCCTTAAGGCATATTTGGTAATATCTCTCGCAAGGGATCGCGGTGCGAATATATTATTTAGTAGCCCCTCGGGTTGTTTTGCGGGTTACATAGCGGTTAGTTCTTTTTAGAACTTAAATACATTTATAGATATTACGCTGCATGGCCTTTATTGATAATGGTATATATTAGTGATCACCATAACGATACATATATTTATTTGGAATATTAGCGATCACCATATAGATGCGTATCTTTATTTGAAATATAAGTGATCACCATATAGATGCATATATTTATTTGAAATATTAGTGATCATCATATAGATACGTATATAGATATATGTTTGAATTCTGGATTCTCAGGGTGGCTGTGTGAATTGGAGTCTGTGTGGAGTGAAACAAATATTGAATTGGCATGCAAGGAAAGTGTGAAAGCGGAGAGGCGTGATTGATAAGAATTTCAGTGAAAGCAGCGTAGAGGACGGTGTACATAAGGGTTAAGAGGTAGCTAGAGGAACGAGAGTCCAGGTGGATTGGTGGTAACAGTGAAGGGTTCGTAGATCAACCATGGCTGAGACGAAGACGGATTTGGTATACTAAGATATACAGTCCTTGTCCACGCTTTTGATTTCAATTGTCTTATAGATGAAATATCTGTAGAATATATGATTGTGGACAGTGGTGTATACTTTGATTGAGCTAGTGAAATCCTTAATTAATTTCGCGAATTTTCAAACTGGGTTAGAAAGAAACAACCAGGTGTGTGGTGTTGTGCTATACAGAGTGGACACAAGATTCGGGGCGCTTGAGTGTCGCAGAGGGCAGTATTCTTCTGAATTGGAATTAGGATAAGTTTAAGCGTTGGATAAGGGTATTAATCGAAATTTTAGTTTTTGGAGTGGAGATAACGCTGATATAATTCTTCTTCATTATTATTGATTTCGTGGATGGATAGTGGTAAAATGAAGATTAGTGTGGATAGGTTAAACAAGGATGAGCTCACGTATGAGCTCGCCATTCGTGGATTCCCATCAGATACTGTAGAGAATATGCGGAAAACGCTCAGGGTTGAGCTGAACGCTGAAGGCAGAGACAGCTCTGGATACGTCCTATGTGGAAGCGGCATACTCTTTTGAGTTCGAAACAGATCTCGTGGAGTTGACGGCGAAGGCAGCTGAAATCGAGGATTTGGTGGCTAAAATCTCGGGTGATAAGAAAGACATAATCAGACTTTATCAAAGCCAGAGTCAAGATTGAATTTGGCTTTCGTAGACTCGAAAATATGCAGGCAGTTACCCCCGAGCAGGTGGAGTGTGCGAGGAAGATACGCAATCGTCTCATTATATCTATGGGCACTTTGGTGGAGAAGACGGAAGTGGTCAGCGAGGACGAGGCGGATCTTGCTAGTGAAATGACGAATATGATGGCACCACGGGAGGCGAAAGTGACAAATCCGGCAGAAGTAGCAAAATGGGGTCTCAAGTTTAGTGGGGATGCTTCTGGGTCAGTGAATGCCTTTCTTGAGCGTGTTGAGGAGTTGAGACAGGCAAGGGGATTCTCTAAGCCGCAACTATTTAAGGCGGCTGTGGATCTATTTGAATCACGAGCTTTGATTTGGTTCAGGGCCAATCGCGGTTTAGTGTCATGTTGGGACGATCTGGTAGAAGAACTGAAGGCTGAGTTTCTGCCGACTGACTATGAGGACCGTCTGCGAGATGAGATCCGCAGGCAGACGCAGGGTGAAGGCGAATCGATGGGCGTGTATGTGGCCGTAATGGAGCGCCTGTTTTCTTGTCTGAAGCAGAACTTGAGGACACTGAGAAATTGAGGACACTGCGCAGGAATATCTCGCCCTTCTACCAGCAGCAGCTAAGTCTGACGCCAATATCATCGATAGTGGACCTGGTCAGAATGGGACGGACGTTGGATGCCACGAGGACGTCTGTAGCGGCTTTCATACCACCCAATACGCGATCCAGACGCTGTTTGGAGCCGGACTTGGCATATGTAAACGCAGAAGTCCCAGATCAGGTCGCTGCGCTATCTGGACGGAGTTGTTTGCAATGCTGGAATTGTAGGAGGGAGGGTCATATGTCGAGAGAATGCACAGACACCAGGCGTTGTTTTGGGTGCGGTCGACAAGGAATCCTGCGAGCAGCCTGACCGACGTGTCGAGCCAGGACGGGTGAGCCAGAAACGAGAGCGCGATCAGACCCACAGGCTCCGGGAAACGGTCGACGTGCTCACTAGGCGGCCGAGCGAGCACTAGAGGTAGGTCGTGGCGAGTGGAGAAGTCTTCGCGAGTGGAGTACGCGCTGGCGAACAGTGGGCAGGAAAGTCGCCCGCACTTGCGAGTAGAGGTAGAGGGGGTGGTCATGGAGGGCCTGCTAGACTCTGGTGCGAGTCATACAATCGTGGGGGAAAGAGGATGGTCTCGGTAAGTCAACAGAGGAGTAACGTTGAGCCAGGGCAAAGTGGAGGAAGTTGAACTGGCTAATGGGGAAAGGTGCGTGGTAAATGGAGCTGTACGACTGGAGTTCACGCTGAACGGGCGCAAGAGTCACTTGGTCGCACTGGTTGTTTTGTCCATACCCCGGGAAATAATTCTAGGAGTGGATTTTTGGAAATGCTTCGGGGTCGTGTTGGACATGAAGGGTCGACAGTGGACGTCCGTCGCGGCGGTAGAGTCCGTCACGGGAAAGATGCTGCGGAACCAGTCTCATTTGTTCGAAGAGGAAACAGCGATCCTAACGAGTCTACTGACGGCGCAGTTTCAATTGATGGGGGATGGACTAGGCTGCGCCAAGTTCGAGGAGCACTCGATTAAAACGACGGCCGTACCAATTAAACAGAGATATTACCCTGTCTCGCCTGCCGTACATAAGCAGATATATTTGGAACTGGACGAAATGCTGCGTCTGGGAGTGGTTGAGCCGTCATCGAGCCCTTGGTCCTCGCCAATTTTATTGGTCCGTAAGAAAGATGGCTCCTATAGATTCTGTCTAGACTTCCAAAAATTGAACGCGGTATCTGAGAAGGATGCTTATTTCCTGCCGTACATATCCACAACACTTGAAAAGCTGCGCAACGCGAAGCACTTGTCAACGGTGGACGTGAAGTCGGCGTACTGGCAAGTACCAATGGCGGAGGACTCTCGACAGTATACGGCGTTTACGGTGCCGGGGAGAGGCCTATTTCACTTTTTGCGGATGTCTTTCGGGCTCCACAATTCGGGGGCAACGTGGCAGCGCCTGATAGATACGGTTTTGGGACCTGCACTCGAACCTCTTGTATTTACATATCTAGACGACATAATAGTTGTTACAGATACATATGAGCGGTATGTGGAGGTGTTGCGTGAGGTCTTTGTGCGTCTGAGGGAAGCTGGCTTGAGAACGAGAACGGTAAAGCATGTGCGACAGCTGTTAGGAATGATATCATGGTACCGACGGTTTATTCCGGACCATGCTATCATGGTGGCACCCCTAAGCGATCTATTAGAAAAGGGTCGGAAGTTTATTTGGTCCGAGGAGTGCGAGCGGGCATTTCAAGGTTGCAAATACGAGCTGTCTACTGCTCCAGTCCTGGCATGTCCAGACTTCGACCTCCCTTTTAAGGTGCAGACCGACGCTTCGAACGTGGGCATAGAAGCAGTATTAAGCCAGGCACATGCCACTGGAGAAAAAGTAGTGTGCTACCTTAGCAGAGCTTTGTCGGTTCAGGAGAGAAAGTACTCCACGACTGAAAGGGAGTGCTTGGCGGTGCTATGGGCCGTCGAGAAGTTTCGACCGTACATCGAGGGCACACCATTTATAGTGATCACGGATCATCATTCGCTAATTTGGCTAAATAATCTTAAAGATCCCACGGGCAGGCTGGCGAGACGGCCGGTGCTCCTACAGTTCGAGTTCGAAGTTGTCCATCGAAAAGGCAAGGAACATTTAGTCCCTGATGCTCTTTCACGGGCGATCGGGGAGGTGAGTAGTATCACAATACCCCAATCATCGGATCGTTGGTATGAAGAAATGATAGTGCGGGTGCAGACTGAGCCGCAGAGATATCGCGATTGGAAAACGGTGAGTGACACTTTGTGGAAAAGATTGTCTGGTAGCAAGGGAAAGGGGAAGATGGATTCTGTCTGGAAGCGTGTCGTGCCGAAGGGAGAAAGAGATGTCATCCTCAGACGATGTCATGACGACCCAAAAGCAGGGCATATGGGTACCACTCGGACACTGTCGAGAATAGCGCAGAATCATTACTGGCCACGAATGCAGGCTGACATTCGTGAATACATCAGGAAGTGTAAGGTGTGCCAGGAGTGCAAGGTAGAGCGGAAGGCACTGGTGGAGCTGATGTCAACGAGAGCAGGAGTGGCGAAGTCTCCATGGGAAATGGTATGCATAGATTTGGTTTGACCATTACCCAGGTCGACGCGAGGTTATTGTAATATATTGACGATCTTAGATTATTTTACCAAATATTCGGTGATACTACCAGTCCGCACTGCCACGGCATCGGCGGTCTTTCGCTTGCTAGAGGAGAATGTTTTCCTAGTATATGGCGTGCCGAAGGTGCTAGTGTGTGACAATGGAGTACAGTTTAGGGGAAGACAGTTTAGCCAAGCTGTGGAGGAATACGGGGTACAAGTAAGTTACACTGTTTTATACCATCTCCAAGCCAATCCAGCTGAGAGACGGAACCAAGACATCAAATGTATGCTGAGATGCTACGCGACAGATAATCATCGTTCATGGGATCAAAACTTGGCCAAGATAGCATGCGCACTAAGGACGTACAAGCACGAGGTGACCGGGTTCTCGCCTTATTTCTTGGTGTTTGGGAAGGAAATGATTTCGTATCGTGAGAGGGTCGAATCTCCGGGCGGCGCACAACGAGACTTGTCCCCATTGGGCAGAGCTCGGGCTCTAGCGGAAATCCACGAGGAAGTGGTGCGAAGAATGAAGAAAGCAGCTACCTGCAGTAAAGGGCGCTACGATCTTCGTCGACGAGAGGAGATTTCCAGATAGGCGACTACGTGTGGAGGAGGAATTATGTGCAATCGGATGCAAGCAAATATTTTTCAGCGAAGTTGGCTCCAGCGTTCGTGGGTCCATTAAAAATTGCTAAACGAACGTCAGCAGGGGTATGTGAGTTAGTCGATGACAAGGGAAAGGTATCAGGTACATGGCACGCTAAAGATCTCAAGCGGCACGTGGAGTGATAAAGAAAAAAGAAAAATAAAGAGGAGGCGGGAATAGTCAGTAAGTTGTAGGTAGGATTAGCTCGTATAGTAAATTAAGAAAAGGTGGCGGGAATAGTCAGTAACTTGTAGGTAGGATCAACTACTATAGTAACTTAAGCAAAGGTGGCGGGAATAGACAGTAAGAGTGCTCGGCTATAATGTAGGAATTAATGAATATCATGAAATTCGAGAAACCATGAATGAATACTAACGGTAGGAGGTAGTGGGTCGATAGCATAAGTAAGATTGTTTGTGGCGAAGGGTTTGGTAGGCGATGAGTGTGTATGAGCATTATCAATAGATAGGATTAAGCGATTAAAAGATATTGTGATAGGGTTAGTTACGTGGTGTAGATGTTTCAAAGGAGTTCATTGCATAATTTAAGATTAAATGGATTAGTAAGAGGCTAGCATTATCATGCAGATAAAAACGACAGCAATACCATTAGTTTCCTGTCCCATGTCCGTTTCCACTCTCAGTTTAGGGCCTCCAGGCGATAGGTTGCGTTTTTGGTATCCTGTACTTCGAAGGTACGTTCAGGTACCAATCAGTGTGCATGCCTACTCCGCATCTTGTCCAACGGCTCGGCATGTTTGGCAGACTGCTAGCAAGTCATCCTAAAAACGAGTTCGAGGGATATTAGATTCTTAACTAAAATGATTGGGAGCTCCTTCACCTTACAAAAGGACGTCACAAAACATGTAGTCATGCAGAAATGGAATACTGGACGAAACAGTAACACATATTGGTGGTAGTTGTGCGAATGAACGTTAAGTTGAGGTAGAGATTGAACAATCTAGTAGTTGAGAATCATCCAGAATTCAAGAAACTTTGCAGTCGATTATATCGTTCGGACGTTACGGTAACGAGCAATAGACGCGCGCGCTAAATGACGAACGAATCCGCAAAAATCACGAGAAAAGCGATGGGGATAAAGGCCGAGAATTCCTCCGAAATTCTCTGAGGCGAGGGGGGTGTCACGGTCGCTTGAGTTTCGCAAGTATTATTAAAAAGAAAAAAAAAAACCTCCGCTGACCTACGGATGCTAGATTGATGGAGGTTGAGCTGCAACCACCGAGGAATTAGCTCTCTTAGGTTTGCCATATGTTTTACATTTGATAAATCATGTTGGGTATATGCATTGACATATATGGGTATATGCAAGACAGCCGAGCCGTCATCAGTGCAACATATTTTAATTTGTTTAGGAGATTTTCGTTTTTATTGCCCTGCGTACCTTTTCACAACCGGCTAGCTCAATCCGGCGTGGGTGGTGGCAAGAAAATCTCCTACGTGCTATGGCACGCCAACGACACAACATTTAGAAATAAATACAATTAAAGAAAGAAGGAAAAGTGGAGACAGGATGGAATTTCCGAAGGAATCATTATTGTAAAAGGTTTTACTCCAAGTGTATCATGTTATATCTACATATATTCCATGCAAAAACAAAAGAAAACAATAGTAAAATAAATTACAACCAACATCAAGATGAATTAAAACTAAAACTAAAAATTCTTAAAAATTTGGGTGGGTAAGATAAACCCAATCTCGGTCGGGATCAGTTAACACTGATCATTCAATCGATAATGATAATAAATATATAATAAAATAAACTCAATAAAATATATGCGCCTAAAATAAATAATTCAATTCAAGCAATAATGTTCAAGTCTCAAAAGAGCCGACAATGAAATACAAAAGAAGAAATGGAGACAAGCATTCCTTTCTTACAAAAAAAACGTACCCACACCATATATTTGAAAAGAAATTGTTTTGGTTAGTTCTAATTAATTTTTTCCAAAATAAAATGAAAAAAGAAAATGAAGTTCGATTTGAAAATTCAATTCTAGATAATAGATTTTACAGTTACATTTAACATTGATGCAATTATTTTTCTTTTAAAATAAAAATTTCCTTCTGCCACAGATTCGTTGTCTAATTCGACTTCGGTAAAAATCCGATTTCTTCTTGAGATATTAAACAAAGTTATAGGGTACTTATCTTCTCAGTCTCCACTGTATTACCAAGAACAGCCTCGGTTCTCCCCGATTTAATCAACGCTGGCCTTTGCAACCGTTTAGCCCTTTCAAATTTTCCACCGTGTTATATATATCGCTCTTTGCTCCAAAAATTTGTACGCCGATAAACTTGATCAGACTCAACGGATCTCTGGATATAGTCGCAACTGCCTTACCAAAATCCGCAATGCCACCTCTGCACCAAATCACGCTTTCACGAACAAATGCGCAACTGCTTCAAGTTCCTTTTCCCGCCTATTATCCAACATTTCTTTACTATTCAGCAATTTTAACCCTTTCGCTCTTTTTCGATCGGATTTTACACAGAAGTTTCTCCAGTTAACTCTTTCGTGCAACTCCCAAAAACTCCAACAAAATATCACATGATTATATCCAGCTTGCGTTCTTTTTTCTTTTCACTTCTCCACGCCAGTCTAAATTCAAAAACTCCAGCGCACCTGAACCGCTAGAAACACTAATGTTCGAAGAACAGTAGAAGAATCGTGCAGGTTTTGAGTGCATATTCCACCACATGAGCTGCTTATTACGGCCAAACTGTTTCAAACGTCACGTTTTACTTTGGTCTCAAGAATGCATTATAACTCATATGGTGGAAGGTTTCAGATATTACCACTGGCATGAATTTCAACGTTTATGAGAGCAAAACACTTGTTAATTATATTCGTCATCAGTTGCTTATTTCACAAAATTTTGAAAGCAGCATCTCAGATAAAATCAATGAAGAAAATGCTCAGTGCCTGCAGCACTGTGACTGAAGTTGGTGTTTGGGGATGCGATCCGAAAAATTTGCAGAACTTTGGGAATTGAAACATCGGTTATTTATTTTCATTGTAAATGTTTCCGGTATGTATACTAACTGTAAACATTTATTGATACAAAAGTAGCACAACTGACTCGTGCTGCAACCTTTCGCCAGTATCAAAGCCAAGAATATATCACATCTGCTTCACGTTGTTATAATACATTCGAAGTTATAGGAGTATAAAGAAATTTAGGGTTACCTGCAGCAATTTTTTTCAAATAATCGAAAGCTTAATATTTGCTGTTCATTGTCACTACAATATCATTACCAATTGGAAATTCTACGATAAAACAGCTTAATAAAGATATTGCAAACGAACACAAAACCAACAATAGCTGGCAACCCTATCATGGCTTTTTAACCAAATTTGGCTTGAATAATGGCTATAAAAAGTTCCATCAATTGTATGAAATTCGTATTGATTGCATGACTGCACTGGAAATCGGGCAAAAAGTTTTATTTTCCTGAGCAAATTTTCAAAACTAAAGACACAAACATTACCATAGCTGGCAGCACCAATCGAATTTTTCAACCAAATTTCTATCAAACAGAACTTAAAGTAAGGTTCAGCTACTGTGTCAACTTCATGAAAATCTGGTAACTAATTCACATTTCATGGGGCAAAAAACAGTTTTTTTTCTTTGTAATTTTTCAAGATGGCACCACTGGAACAGAGTTGCCTACAATTCAAAATTACTTCTATCAGACCTGGCCCTACTTAAGTCTAATGCATTCTGCAAATTTCAATTGTGTCTGATTATTGATTTGTGGGTTCCCGTGAACAGAAGTTTTTGATCCTAAAAATAAAGGTAAACTGGGAAAGGGTTACCGTTCTGGTCAACATGAAATTCCCAAAGTTTTACTTTGAACGTGTAGATAAAGCATAAGATTTGTATGCAGATTGGTTTTATTGTAAGAAACGGACATTTTTTAGGATATTCGATGGTTTGAATGTTTTCACTTCCATATTATTATTTTTCAAATTTAAGACACCAAAATTATCATAGCTGGCAGCTCCGACCGAATTTTTCAACTAAATTTCTATCAAACGTGGTTTGAAGTAAGGTGCAGCTACGGTGTGAATTTCGTCAAAGTCGAACGATTGAATCAGAATTAATAGGGCTAAAAGTAGTTATCTTTTTTAATGATTTTTCAAGATGGCACCACTGGCACAGAATCGCCTGCATTTCAAAATCACTTCCGTCGGACCTGGTCCTATTTAAGACCAATATATTTTGCAAATTTCAATTAAATCTGCTTATCGGATCGTGAGTTTCCATGAACAGAAGTTTTTGATGCTAAAAATATAGGTAAATTGGGCAAGGCTTACCAGGCGTGCCCGTTATACCATATCAAATTTTTTTTATTGTCTATGCAAAAAAGCACAATATTTACATATGAGTGGCTATTCTTTGAAGAAACGGCATTTTTTCAAGAGAAACGTTGATTTGGAGGTTTTCACTTTCAGTGTCTGCCCTAGCTACAGGGTTGCCAGCATGCCTTTTTAAAGCTACATTAATCTACAACTAACAAATATCAATATGTCCTGAAAATTTCGTAATGATTGAACAGCTCTGTCAACAATAATCGCAATTTAAAAATTTTCAAGTTTTCCCGTTCTCTTTTTAGGCACCCAGCACACACATGGGGTTAAAAAATTCCAAAACATTATCCGATTCACATGTAAAACACGTTTGAAATGTATTTCGTCAACTTTATTTTTGCAAAAATTATTTGTGTACGGAATAATAGGTATATTTAAAATATCACTAAAATGGCCACCGGCGCCAAAGGGTTGAAAATTATTAGCTTTTTGTGAGACCTGGCACTATTCTGCGTATACACCAATGTGTCCTGAAAATTTCAGTTCAATCGGATGGCGTGTTTCTGAAATTTTTTCACTGAAATTTTTTGATGATATATATATGCATATATATATATATAAATATATATATATATAAATATATATATATATATATATATATATATATATATATATATATATATATATATATATATATATATATGTATATATATATATATATATATATATATATATATATATATATATATATATATATATATATATATATATATATATATATATATATATATATATATATAGAAATATGAATTTTTGGCCAAAGTGATTTTAATACTAATGTTCTTCTTCGAACATTAGTAAAATAGCTCCTGCCGCGATTTAGATCTCAACAACCCTGCACCATCAGTCTCACAAGCTTTCATTCAAATTTCAACAATCGATCTCACTGCCAGGCCAACAATATTGCACACTGATATTCCAAGCCGTTCGCGTTTTCTTTTCAAAAACACCTTCTCTTTCAAATCTTAAACCGAACTGCCACCACTTTTCATTTCAAAAAAACAAAAACTTTCTACCGCCGCTGTTCAGCTGGGTCATAAACCTCCAGCCAGCACACGAACACTCCCGTTGCCGCCAAGTCCCGTATCATTTTTATTCCTCAGTTGTCCAGCATCAAACATATCCCGTTTTCGCTAGTCTGATAATGCACCTGTTGCAAGTATTATTTCAAATCAGCTGACCCTGAAATGTCTCACATGCCAGGCACAATTAAGACATACCACAACGCTCCAATTTCGAAATTCATGCGGAATCCGGTAGCTCAGTCTTCGGCTCCGTCTCGGATGTCCTTTGAGTGAAAGACCCCCAACACTTTGCCGCTTGCATCTTCCAGTTCATATGTCACTTGACCAATTTTCCGTTCAATGAAGGCAAGAACAAATCGCGGTGCGAACTTTGCTGCAAAGCGATCTACAGCCTTGCTCACAACAAAGTTGCGAACGAAGACCTTTTGACCCAAAGAGAAAATCCGTGGTCTGGCTCGCAGATTGTAATTATGGGCGCCTATTTTATAAGCTTCATTTAATTTGATTTTAACACGATCCTGTGCCAAGCGCTGCCTATCAACGTTTGCTCGCAGTTGAATTTCTCCGTCCTCAAATGTATTGAGATTTCTGAGCAGAGCGTACTCTGAGCCATGCTGAATAGGATGATATCCGAACATGAGGAAGTGAGGCGAAAAGCCAGTCAATTCATGTACTACCTTGCGAAAAGCAAAACACGACTCTGGAAGTTTTTTGTCCCACCTCGCATGATCGGATCCTATGTAGGCCTTTATTGCATTCAAGGTTGACACGTTGATGTCAACCTTGCCGCATTTGCTTGCGGAGAATACTCTGGAGTAAAACAGTGTTTGACTAAATAGTTAAGCATCAATTAAGCAACCGCCTTGGACGCAAATTGAACCCTGTTATCTGAATAAAGCCATTTCGGCACTCCAAAAGTTAGAAAAATTTCCCGCTCGAGATATTTTACAACAGCTTCTGCGGTTGCTTTGACCATGGGCTTGAGCCACACAAATTTTGTGTAGTGGTCCAGGACCACAAACAAATGAGTGTTTCCCGACTTTGAACGGGGGTATGGGCCCATAAAGTCAACAAAAAGGCGTTGCATAGGTCGCTCCGTTTCTCGCTGTGCGCCCATTAACGGTCTTTGAATGGAATTCGAAGGCTTGATGCATTGGAAATTCGAGGGCTTGATAATCTTGCTCACAGGTTACACAGTTCTTTATATGCCGCATGAAATCTTGCCTCATACGAGGCCAATAAAAAAAAATCGAAGCAGCTCAACGGTCTTTCGAATTCCACAATGAGATCCAAGAGGATCATTATGAGCTCTTTATATGAGCGCCCCCTGCTGAACATCAGGGACCCGTAATTTGGTTTGGGGAATATGTGAAATAGAAGCATCAAGAGAACTCAGGGCTATGTAGATTTTATCATCTACCAGGTGCAAATTCTGAAACCTTTGGGGTTGCTTCAAAATCTGCTCCCTCAAATGCTTATAGGGAGACTCTTGAAATACCGATTCCGGAATAACTACACATAAATGTCTTTGTTCCGGCAAACATCCAACAGCCGACGCTACTTGAGCATCAGAAGAAGAAGCTCTGGACAATAAGTTTTATAGATACAATAAGTGTTCTCAAACGTACGGGTACACACAAAAAAAAAAAAGATGCTGCGGCTTAGTCGAAGCTTAACTGACGACTTTACAAAAGAGGTGGTGATACTGTTTGTAGCGTCCAGTAATTTCAAGCAAAATTACTGGACCCTTACCTCCGACACACACTGTATGTACACGGAGTAGCTACAGCAATTTCAACTAAAAAACGCAATTCAATTTGCCCAATAATAAAGTCCCACAAGTCCCCGGCGACCTTATTATTGTATTTGAGTTGCAAGCAAATTCCTAACGGAATTTTTCTTGCTGTTCGCTTGCACATTGCGAGACAATTTCGTTAGCTCGGCACAGTCGGAAGAAATTCGTGGTCGAGACCAGAGGTTCTTTTGGGATCGTGACGGCAAGCAGGATAGCGACGGTTCGCAGTGCGCGTGGTTCGCTTGGTGTCATGTTGAAGAAAAATAGTTTTCGGCGGCCGCGAAACCATTTCTATATGTTAAAAAGAAGTGTTTAATACTCTTACTTTGTTTAGTGTTAAAACTAACTAGAGAGTGCGGAACCAGTGCAGAATAGTTAAATGCAAACGTGGCTGTGACATGCGAAACAACGGGAATGGTGATAATTGTCACTGCATGGCAGTGTGATTAAGATTTACAAGTGTATCTGTACAATAAATACATGCGTTCCCATTGCCGGTGAAGAAGTTGTTAATGTGACGGGCGAATGATTGATTAAATTTCGTGGCAATATCAGGAGATGTTTTGAAAACCCATCCAAAATCGTACGCATGTATAGGGCCCAGTGATACGATGCGAATACCATAATGTGTATTGAAAGCGACATAATAGGCTTCGGAAGTGTTCAATTGCCGTGATCTTACCGTAATGTGGGAAAATATGAGTGGTTCGTATAGTCCTTTTATTCGGGGGTCGTTTCATGGGTCAGCGATTGAATCGAAGTCAAAATTGTGAATGTGTGTGGCAATTATCGCTTAGTGTGCAACTCGTTGACTGTACGTCCCACCAATCAGCCACACATTCTATCAAGTCACAAGATGGAAGACACTCAACTGCGAAGGCACCCAGGAGCATAAAAATATAGATTCTCACATTGAATCATTGTGCATGTGGTTGGTTGTTCGCACTGTGCGAGCCTGTAACTATGGATCTCTGGTGACGATATTTTTAAATAAGGTAGCAAAACTTTTATTGCCCTCTGGCCAAGAAAGCACTGTTCTAGTATGGCAAGATCATAATGCATTGACAATTATTCGTACAATGATAAAATATGTAATAGAAATAGGATACGATAATAATTTATTGGAACTCTTCGAAGCGACGCCTGATCGCCAAGGCTTGAATGAAAAGAACATAAATTCGTCCGATTCAGTCAATGAGCTCTATTCAATATCATAATAGTGGTACCAGTCAAAGAATCCACATATTATCTACATCTGGAAGCCGTCTACACAGATAATACTGCTGTCAATCCGTAATTTTTCACCGCAATCGCCAAAAAGGTCCAGGATATTCAGAAATGATATCCAATTCTTTTTGTCCAGCGCTATTTTGAGTTTGTTACGGGAATGCATCAAGCACCACAGACAATGTCCGGAATAGCATCTGGCGGTTCTTATGTTTTTGGAGATAGCTGAATCTCTGTCAAACATTTTCTACATTCCGGAAGCCTCAACCGATGCTTAATGCATCTAATCCAAAAGAATTAGCTCAACGATTCCGCGATCTTTAACCATTAGCAGATCCCAGTCTTCTTCTTATGTCAATTTTGACGAACCCTCAAACGGACAAGGCCAACGCGTACAGGACCAATACATTTAACTGTTCTGACTCAGCTGTTTCTTCAAATAATACATCGACTTTAAGAATCAAATTTCTTTCGGTTTTGGTACAGTACACCTTGTTACATTACAACAATTGATCAAGCTACACTATTGCTATATTTGCTGTTAGCAACCAGCTACGTCCACCACCTTTGTTCATCAAGTCCGGCTTGGAATTACCAATCGGAGAAGAAGGTTCGTTTTGCTGCGATACCTAAGAATAGCGTAATTTTTTTATAGTATACTATAAAAAAATACGCTTGTCAAAAATAATTAATACATTGAAGCTAGTGTTGAAAACGCTTGTCTAGAATTTACTAAACTTATCGTGACTTCTCAAACAAACATTGAATTAGAATTTGAAAGCGTTATTAAAGTTAGAAATTGATTATCTGAATATTTTTGAGATTAGTAACAGAAACATTTTGAATAAATTTAAAAAAAACTCTAGCGCACCTGAACCGCTAGAAACACTAATGTTCGAAGAACAGTAGAAGAATCGTGCAGGTTTTGAGTGCATATTCCACCACATGTGCTGCTTATTACGGCCAAACTGTTTCAAATGCCACGTTTTACTTTCGTCTTAAGAATGCATTATAACTCATATGGTGGAAGGTTTCAGATATTACCACTGGCATGGGTTTCAAAGTTTATGAAAGAAAAACACGGGTTAATTATATTCGTTATCAGTTGCTTATTTCACATACTTTTGAAAGCAGCATCTCATATAACATCAATGAAGAAAATGCTCAGTGCCTGCAGCACTGTCACTGAAGTTGGTGTTTGGGGCTGCGATCCGAAAAATTTGCAGAACTTTGGGAATTGAAACATTGGTTATTTATTTTCATTGTAAATGTTTCCGGTATGAATACTAACTGTAAGCATTTATTGATACAAAAGTAGCACAACCGACTCGTGCTGGCAACCTTTCACCAGTATCAAAGCCAAGAATATATCAAATCTGCTTCACGTTGTTTAATTACATTCGAAGTTATAGGAGTATAAAGAAATTTAGGGTTACCTGCAGCGAGTTTTTTCAAATGATCGAAAGCTTAATATTTGCTGTGAAAATTCTACGATAAAACCGCTTAATAAAGATATTGCAAACGAACACAAAACCAACAATAGCTGGCAACCCTATAGTGGCTTTTCAACCAAATTTGGCCTGAATAATGTTTATGACAGGTTTCATTAATTGTATGAAATTCGTATTGATTTCATGACTGCACTGGAAGTTATCGGGCAAAAAGTTTTATTTTCCTGAGCGAATTTTCAAAACCAAAGACACAAAAATTACCATAGCTGGTAGCACCAATCAAATTTTTCAACCAAATTTCCACCAAACAGAGATTAGAGTTAGGTTTAGCTACTGTGTCAATTTCATGGAAATCTCGTAACTTATTCACATTTCATAGGGCAAAAAGCAGTTTTTTTTCTTTGTAATTATTCAAGATGGCACCACTGGCACAGACTTGCCCACAATTCAAAATCGCTTCTATCAAATCTGGTCTTACTTAAGTCCAATGCATTCTCTAAATTTTAGCTGTATCTGATTATTGGTTCGTGAGTTTCCGTGAACAGAAGTTTTTGATGCTAAAAATATAGGTTAACTGGGAGAGGGTTACCGTTCTTGTCCGACATGAAATTTCAAAAGTTTTATTTTGAACGTGTAGATAAAACATAAGATTTATATACAGATTGGTTTTATTGTAAGAAACGGACATTTTTTGAAATTTCGATGGTTTGAATGTTTTCACTTCCAAATTTTTTTTTTTTCAAAATGAAGACACCAAAATTATCATAGCTGGCAACTCCAACCGAATTTTTCGACCAAATTTCTGCCAAACGTGGTTTGAAGTAAGGTGCAGCTACTGTGTGAATTTCGTCAAAATCGAACGATTCAATCAGAATTTATAGGGCTAAAAACAGTTATCTTTTTTAGTGGTTTTTCAAGATGGCACCACTGGCACAGAATCGAACGCATTTCAAAATCACTTCTATCGGACCTGATCCTATTTAGGGCCAATACATTCTGTGAATTTCAAAGAATTCTGCTCATCGGATCGTGAGTTTCCGTGAACAGAAGTTTTTGATGCTAAAAATATAGGTAAATTGGGCAAGGGTTACCAGGCGTGCCCGTTATACCATATCTTTTTTTTTTTTGGTTATGTAAACAAAGCACGCGATTTACATATGAATGGCTTTTTTTTGAAGAAACGGCATTTTTTCAAGAGAGACGATGATTTGGAAGTTTTCACTTTCAGTGCCTGCCCTAGCTACAGAATTGTCAGCACGCTCATTAAAAGCTACACAAATCTACAACTAAATAATATCAATATGTCCTGAAAATTTCGTGATGATTGAATAGCTCTGTCAAAAGTTATCGAAATTTAAAAATTTTCAAATTTTCCAGTCCTCTTTTTAGGCACCCAGCGCACACATAGGGTTAAAAAATTCCAAAACATTATCCGATTCATATGTAAAACACGTTAGAAATTGATTTCGTTAACTTTATTTTTGCGAAAATCATTTGTGCACGAAATAATAGGTATAATAAAAATATCACTTAAATGGCCGCCGGCGCCAAAAGGTTAACAATAACTGACATTCAAAGAGCCCTGGACTTATTCTGCATATACACCAATGTATCCTGAAAGTTTCAGCTCAATCGGATGGCGCGTTCCCGAGATTATCTCACTGAAATTTTTTGAAGATATATATATATATATATATATATATATGGAAATATGAATTTTTGGCCGAATCGATTTTAATACTAATGTTCTTCGAACATTAGTAAAAATGGAATCAAACTCATTACGTGTTGGGAACAACTCGTTGTATACTAGCGTGAAAAAAAATGTCTCCGAAATAAGTAGTTAAGTGTTACAAAAGGGGCAGTGCGCATGAATACGAGCGGAGATAATCTGTGTGTGTGTGTGGGTTTGTGCGTAGTTGGCATGTGAGAACGGGAACGTAGGCATCGTTCTTCTTTGATTATTCGTAGATTATGAATGATATATGGGTAGAATTTTTAAACGCAAATGAAGTATGAATACGTATGAATATGCGAATGCATTGAATTTGAACGAATAATCAAATGTTTATTATGGAAGTGCGTTTCAAATCTGATGTAAGGAGAAAGGTGTGGCGAAAAGCAAACAGATACCTATGAGTAGCCCCGAATTGATCACGCGAGTTTAAAGTTATTAGAATATCAACAACGAATTGTTTTGAAATAAAGGACTCACAATATCTATTTCGTTTAAAATGTATGCATTTCGTAAATAATCCGGAATGAGAACAAGTTATAAGAAGCCTGCCGCTGTTGAAGTTTGACTTCATTTTTGAACTGTTTGAATTAGGGCTTAGAACTGTGTAGAAATTTTTATTTGCAATATTATTGTGGCATAGATCGATATATTCTTGGAAAGAATTCTTTGAATTAGATTGGAATATTTAAATATTTAATCAAATGTTAATGACCTGTAAAACAAAAAGAAAACCAAAAATGGAAATAATTATCATGAATTGTTAAACGTAAAAAAAACTTCAGGCCTTCTTATTGGGCGAAAGCCCAAAAAGTTTTTCTTCTTTTTCAGGGTCCGCGCAAGGCCTGGCTGGCCAATGATTAATTAAATAGTTTTGTAAATTTTTCAGCTTTCTTTTCTTTCATGGGAGGGATACTGGCCATACATTAATTGTAGTTTCTGGTGTTTAATTGATTTAGATTTTTGAACATTATAGTCAGTATCAGTAGGTGGAGGATCCCAGACCATCGGGGTCAGGGCTTCACTACCATCGGGGGGCCGGAGCTGTCTGCCTCACCCGGGTTCCTCTGAAAAGAGAGGTAGCCTTTTCCCTTTCTTCCTTTTTAGATTTTCAATTTTCTGGCTTCGTGCGTTGTCACGAGCACTGGGTCTGCTTAGCCAGCCCATTTTGAAGAGCCATGGGTGGTTTCCTTTACGGAACTATGCCCCCTTTTGTCCCTGGGTATTTTAACATACCAGTTTGCGGCTACGTACTCATGACGGATGAATATTAAGTAGCATCCCGTTTCTTAGAGAGCAAACCATCCCCATTGTTTAAAGAACCCACAACAGCCGCAGCGAGCTAGCAAAGCGGCACCCCAGCATCCGTCGGGGTTGGTTAAAGGGTGCTCCGCTTATGCGGACGAGGGGCCTTCAAGGCCATTTCTAGGGCAACTTGCTCTCGGGGCAATTCTTTTTTACTAATGTTCGAAGAACAATAGTATTAAACTCGTTTCGTCGAAAATTCATATTTCTTTATTTATATATATATATATATATCAGCAAATCGGTTAATAGAAGTAATCTTTGGAGTGGCCGATCCGATTGAGCTGAAATTTTCGGTTGTCGTAGATGTATATAGTAGGTAAGTCCATGACTTGTTCGAATTCAGTTATCTCTAACCTTTCGGCGGCGGCGGGCATTTTAGTGAATTTTCAGGTACTCCTATATTTCCAAGCAGTGTAAAATGTTTGTAACAAAAAGTATTGGAAATAAAAACTTATTATGTTTTAGGTTTGCTCATGATAAAGAATTGGAAATTTTGAGCCGTGTGTGGGTGCTGAGTACCTAAAAGTGGGCAAGGAATTTTTCTCAAATTTTGATTTGTCATAACTTCTGACAGAAACATTCGATGAAATTGAATAAATTGAAATTGATAGAGCGTATTGATGTAGGCTAGATCTTAGCACACATGGATTTTAAAGACAGTGTGGGTAACCCTGTAGCTATGGCAGGCTCTTAAAAAAAAATCCTTCAAATCATCGACCTTCCTGAAAAATTTTTGCTTTTTGCCAAAAAACTCAAATCATTGATAAATCTAAATCTTTGTCCATCACGTCAGATTGAAATTTTCCAAATCCCGATTCGCACAAGAACGGCAACCCATCACCAAACTACCTCTATTTTCAGCACTCGAAAGTTCTGTTCACGAGAACTGACGACCTGGTTATCCGATCATAATGAAATTTACAGGACATGTTCACATTAGCTAGGACCAGGTCTGATAGAAGTGATTTTGAAATGCGGCCAACCCTGTGCCTGTGGTACCATCTTGAAAAATCACTGAGAAAAAAAACCGGTTTTTGGCCTATAACTTCCGATTCAGCCATTAGATTTTGACAAAATGTATACAATACTTGGATCTTACTCTATGTAACATTTATTGAAAATTTGGCTGAAGAACTAGAATAGAGTTGCCAGCTATGGTGATTTTTGTCTCCTAAATCCTGCAAATTTGCTCAGCAAAATAAAGCTTTTTTCCCTATAACTTCCGGTCCAGTGTAGAAATCAGAACGAACTTCACGCAGTAAATGAACCTCAATATGAGCCAAATGTCGTAGAAATTTCGTACGAAAATCATGAAAGGGCTGCCAGCTATAACCATTTTGTAATTTTGTTTAATTTCTTTACTGAGCGATTATGTCATTAGATTTGCAAATGGAACTGATCCTGCAATGAAAATTAACAACAAATATTAACGCTTTAAAAACTTGAAAAGTTTTGAGGGTGGTAACCCTAAAATTCTTTTCACCCGTATAACGTCCAGCGCAGTGATTCAATTGAAACGAAATTTACTGGTTGGGTTTAACTTAACGCGAAGCAGATTTGGTATGTGTTTTGCTTTGCTGCTTACACAGGGTAACCAGCATTAGCCATTTCCGTAAATATTGCACCAACAGATGCTTCAAATTACGTTCTAATATGCAAAGAATTTGCAATAAAAATAAGAAACCAATTTTGAAATTTTCCGAGTTTTGAACATTTTTCGGATGGCAGCCTCAAACAACGTTTAACCGCTGAAAATTTCGATAAAATCCTGCGATGAGAACGAAATTCAGAGGGTAAGTTGATTTGCGTATGAGTTTGTTATGGTAAACTTATTGCTGCTTCGTTCGGACTGCCGAACGGACGCTTCGTTCGGACTACTTCGTTCGGGTTGCCAGCACTGAACATTTTCATCATTTGTGTTATAGTTGAGTTTTGTTGCTTTGGATAAGGAATGGTTGATATGATTCTACAAAACAGTGTTTTACGTCTTTCCACACTTTTTTGTCACTCAAAGAAAATTTCTTCGAAAATTAGTTTTCTAGCGGTTCAGGTGCGCTAGAGTTTTTTTTTGTTTTGCCTCTTGAATGGCAGCAGCTATTCCTCCACTTGTGCTGGACTTTGGCCATCTTGGTTCCGGACTTCGGTCTAGTTCTAAGTTGTGCTAAGTCTAGCACTCCTTCCTTCATTTTAAAACCGCTACAAATGGCGCCCAACGTGGGGCCTGAAAACTTGTTTTTGGGCAACCCACCACAAAGAGAAAATAATTATGAGTTTCGACTCATACTCCCTTCAAGACTTCACGTCTTTAAATCCTTTCATTTCCATTCTCACTGGCATGTCTTCGAATCGCCTCCCTTGCGTTTCCACTTATCTTCGTTCGAGAGAACAAAACCCAGTTAAAACAAGACATGCACTGCTCGCTCTGCTCTTTAGCCGCAAACATCCTTCCTCTCCTATCCTTTTAAAACATTCCTGTTAGCTTACCTCTTGGGCAGCTTCTCGTTAATTTGTCCATCGAGCTTTTTGGCTCTGGGAGCAGCCTGGAGGATGGCCGCAGATAACAGGTTTTGGTGGTTTACCGCCATTCCTGTCCCGGTCATCCGAAGGGCCCCTGCCCCACTTTATGTTGGGAATCTGACCCAAACTTGATATCCGTGTTGTCTTGACCAAGCTTCGGCTTTTGGCTCGGGTCTGGTTCAAGCTGTGGTGGATTACGTGGGGTTGGCGTGGCACCGCCTACACGTCCCTGCAGCTTGGCCAGACTTAGACCATTTGCTGAAGTTGAGTCAAGCAACAACATAGTTGTTTTTGATCCTTTGCTCCTCTCTTTTCCAGGAATTTCGGGTGGGTGAACAGTCCCCCATACTGGAGGATTCCCTTCTGAAATCGCACTTAAATAGTTTTCACACTTGTACAATTTTCACACGTAAATATGTTTCACACTTAATTAAATTCATTAATATCTAAAAATCCCAATCACACTTAAACAACTTTTCAAATTGGAATTGTTTTTGCGGGATGATTAAAATTGAAAATTTTTTTTTATTAACTTGAAAATTTTTATTTGACAAAGTGGTTTCGAAAGCATGCACTGATTCTCATCAGACACCAGCACACAGTGCATACTTGACTGGTGTGACCACTTGCAGTTGGAAATCATTAGTTGTTATTTACGCTGGTTGTGACAAATTTTAACATCTCCGACTTATATCCATGGAAATAATTTACTCATAAAGGTTATTGATTTGTGATCACGGTTCTCTTCTTGTCTATAATCGCATAGACAACGTAAATCGTCTCTAAAGCTTATCAAAGCAGAGAATAATTGATACGGAAAGCTCGATCGTTTTGCGGAATAAGCCTCCGAAAGCAGAATCAAATTGGAATTGTTTTTGCGGGATGATTAAAATTGAAATTTTTTTTTTATTAACTTGAAAATTTTTATTTGACAAAGTGGTTTCGAAAGCATGCACTGATTCTCATCAGACACCAGCACACAGTGCATACTTAACTGGTGTGACCACTTGCAGTTGGAAATCATTAATTGTTATTTACGCTGGTTGTGACAAATTTTAACATCTCCGACTTATATCCATGGAAATAATTTACTCATAAAGGTTATTGATTTGTGATCACGGTTCTCTTCTTGTCTATAATCGCATAGACAACATATATCGTCTCTTAAGCTTATCAAAGCAGAGAATAATTGAGCTGAGTCACGGAGCTGAGTCACGTTCAGCACCAGATAGGCGCCTTGCAGGAAAACATGCGCTTAATTATGGAACAGTTGGCTGATCTGAGACGGCCGACCCAGCGTGAAGCCGAAATTCCTGCACCCCTGAACCCCAGGGTACCAGTCTATGTTCCTGCTCCAAGGCCTCATAATTCCCGCCCACTTCATTTTCTCGGTGTTGTACGACGACCGCTGACAGGTCCGGGCTTGAAATCTGTCTGAGCATGGTGGCATCAAGCAGATTGGAAACCAGAACACAAGTCCTCGGCCGTATTGATATTTCATCATAAAAGATCTTGGCCCCCGTGGTTGGACTTAGTCCGTAGATCATACTGCCTCGAACCCGCGGTTCCTGTACAAGTGCAATGTAGGGGGAGACTTGCAGTTTTGTCAATTTTTCGCTCAAAAGATAGGACGAAGCTTTGGCACGCCGCAAGTTGATCTGGACAAATCTTATACCTTCAGGCACAGAAACGTCAGGAGTTTAAATCTATGGATCCCTTTGCAGGGACCCTTAGACAATGTCCGCGTGACCTCAGTGAAAGAAACTCTATAGGAGAGAATTTCTACTGGATCTCTGCATTTTGCTCTGGCGATCTGTCCATAGACAGTCACAAAAATTCGTGCCTCACCACTTCCTGATTTGGTTAAATTTAACCGCATACAAGAAGTAGCTCAGCACCATCCGGTACCTGTCTCTTAGCATCGAGAAACTTCTCTGTTCAAGTACGATCACCAGGTTGAAACCATCTTCACCTGTGGACGGATTCTTCCTGGGATTCATGTACTTGATGATCCAGTGTTTCGCATCGATGCCCGGATTCAGTTTGTCGAATATGCCAGTGATGTCACCTGCACTCTTGCGAGGACCAGGGATCCAACGACCGACTTAATAGGGTTTGGCTAGGTCGGAGTCCAAAATATTAAATTTGGGCCGACTGCCAGTACCCAATTTAAGAACGATCTGTGTGAGCCACTCCTTGTATGTTTGATTGAAGCAAGCGACTTGGAGGTGACTGCCCACAAACTTCGCTTGCGTGAAGTTGTAAACTGGTCCCGACTCCGCTATCTCTTGCCACAGCTCGTTTTTAAGGATAGCGCTCTGACCTTCGGTCAGTTTGCCACACTTGCCAGATACACCTATCACAACAACCAGCGAAGAAGACGCAGCTTCTGCATACGTTCTCTTCCCTTCCTTTGCAGAAGGTGTGTTTGTGCCAGAAGGGCCAGCCTCTGCAAGATCTCTCTCGCAGATTTTGACACCTTTTGGCACCTTGCGCTCAGAGATGCAGGTATCCGCTTTCGCCTCAACCTTGCGTCTCTTTCGTGCGCCGCCGCTGGCAGATTTGGCATCTGTACTGGCCGGCTGGGAGATCTTCGGTGTGACCGGTCCCTCCTTACCTTTCAGCGTCGTCGCTGAATCCCGATTTTCATCAGGAATCATCGATTTCTTGAACAGAGTCCTCTTCTGTCGACGGCTGAGAGCTTTCCCTGGTTCACAAAGTCCAGTCGGCGTAGCTTTGCATCCAGCCACCGGTCCAGAACATTTCTGCTCCGACCATGCGACCTTAGCATCACCAGCCAACCTTTCTTTCGCTACCCCGGGTCGGCTCAGAGGTTTCGCTGCCTGACATCCAGTCTCCAGGGAAACACCTGCAGTTAATACTGCGTTTGTCTCTCTGTCAGCCTTCGCCCCTTTGGCCCTTTTGCGCAGTCTCCTACGTTGTCTGCGACTGAGAGCCTCCGCAGGTTTCCAGAGTTCAGAGGAATGAGCACTCTTACTATCTGTTTTGCCCGCGGGCGTCTCATTTGCACTAGTTGGAGTTACCTCCTCTAATGCATCCCTTCTCCTCTTATGTGAGGATTCGGGAAGAAACATCTTTTCCCCTGGTACGGCCGTAGTCGGACTTCCAGCTGGCGCTGTACTCGCCTTTCCGGAGCCTGTGATCAGGGGGGATGCTATCAGCAAGTCCGAAAACTTGCTGGCCATGGAGTCTTCCACGATGGTAGCCTGTGAGCTTCCACTGCAACCAGGGTCCTCCATTGTAGTCATACATGAGGTTGGGGCCTGCAGAATTCGAGCCTCTGCCGTGCTGAGCACGAGTGGACTTTCAGACTCAGTCTGGCTGCCACCTGCAGAGATAAAATCCTTGGGATTCATCCTCATGCTTACTACAGCCATCAGGCTGCAATTATACACATTTTACTGAGGATAGAGTTACCTCGTTGCCTCAAACCCTCCTCCTTTCTACGGGCTTGGGACCGGCATATCACAAGTAAGACTTGTGATCGGCGGAGTGTGATAAGTGATATACCCACTGAGCTCACAAGTTCACGATCTGTTTCCAAATTTTATTTGGAGATCGTCCATTTGCGCCTATTTCAGGTGTCAATCCTGCCCCAATTAGAAAGTATCTAGAGATGTTCACCTGGTTCACCATTTCCTCTACCAAAGATGTTTTCATCATTAACTCAGTATACGTGTTCACGGTATTTCCTTTAATTACATTTTCCCCTTTAATTCGCTCACTAGTTCACGCGATATGTATAAAGGATTGGATAGTAAAAAGACATGATCACATGTTCACGTCAGTGTCTCTCACATATACATCCATCCTTCAGCTCTTTCCTCGCACTTACCCTTGTGGAAAGATCTGTGTTGTAGCATCCAGTAGTTTCAAGCAAAATTACTGGACCCTTACCTCCGACACACACTGTATGTGCTCGGAGTCGCTACAGCAATTTCAATTTGAAAACGCAATTCAATTTGCACAATAATAAAGTCCCGCAAGTCCCCGGCGACCTTATTATTGTACTTGAGCTGCAAGCAAATTCCTAACGGAATTTTTCTTGCTGTTCGCTTGCACATTGCGAGACAATTTCGTTAGCTCGGCACAGTCGGAAGAAATTCGTGGTCGAGACCAGAGGTTCTTTTGGGATCGTGACGGCGAGCAGGATAGCGACGGTTCGCAGTGCGCGTGGTTCGCTTGGTGTCATGTTGAAGAAAAATGGTTTTCGGCGGCCGCGGAACCATTTCTATATGTTAAAAAGAAGTGTTTTATACTCTTACTTTGTTAAGTGTTCAAACTAACTAGAGAGTGCGGAACCAGTGCAGAATAGTTAAATGCAAACGTGGCTGTGACATGCGAAACAACGGGAATGGTGATAATTGTCACTGCATGGCAGTGTGATTTAGATTCACAAGTGTATTTGTACAATAAATACATGCGTTCCCATTGCCGGTGAAGAAGTTGTTAATGTGACGGGCGAATGATTGATTAAATTTCGTGGCAATATCAGGAGATGTTTTGAAAACCCATTCAAAATCGTACGCATGTATAGGGCCCAGTGATACAATGCGAATACCATAATGAGTATTGAAAGCGACATAATAGGCTTCGGAAGTGTTTTTTGCCGTTATCTTACCGTAATGTGAGAAAATATGAGTGGTTCGTATAGTCCTTTTATTCGGGGGTCGTTTCATGGGTCAGCGATTGAATCGAAGTCAAAATTGTGAATGTGTGTGGCAATCATCGCTTAGCGTGCAACTCGTTGACTGTACGTCCCACCAATCAGCCACACATTCTATCAAGTCACAAGATGGAAGACACTCAACTGCGAAGGCACCCAGGAGCATAAAAATATAGATTCTCACATTGAATCATTGTGCATGTGGTTGGTTGTTCGCACTGTGCGAGCCTGTAACTATGGATCTCTGGTGACGATATTTTTAAATAAGGTAGCAAAACTTTTATTGTCCTCTGGCCAAGAAAGCACTGTTCTAGTATTGCAAGCTCATAATGCATTGTCAATTATTCGTTCAATGATAAAATATGCAATAGAAATAGGAAACGATAATAATTTGTTGGAACTCTTCGAAGCGACGCCTGATCGCCAAGGCTTGAATGAAAAGAACATAAATTCGTGCGAGTCAATCAATGAGCTCTATTAAATATCATAATAGTGGTTCCAGTCAAAGAATCCACATATTATCTACATCTGGAAGCCGTCAACTTATATATAACTGCTGCCGATCCATAATTTTTCACCGCAATCGCCAAATAGGTCCGTGATATTCAGAAATGATAATAAATCTTCGACATCCAGTTCTTTTTGATCAGCGCTCTTTTGCAGTTTGTTACGGGAATGCATCAAGCATCACAGACAATGTCCGGAATAGCATCTGGCGGTTCTTTTGTTTTTGGAGATAGCTGAATCTCTGTCAACAATTTTCTACATTCCGGAAGCCTCAACCGATGCTTAATGCATCTAATCCAAAAGAATTAGCTCAACGATTCCGCGATTTTTAACCGTTAGTAGATCCAAGTCTTCTTCTTATGTTTATTTTGACGAACCCTCATATGGACAAGGCCAACGCGTACAGGACCAATACATTTAACTGTTCTGACTCAGCTGTTTCTTCAAATAATACATCGACTTTAAGAATCAAATTTCTTTCGGTTTTGGTACAGTACACCTTGTTACATTCCAACAATTGATCAAGCTAAACTATTGCTATTTTTGCTGTTAGCAACCAGCTACGTCCAGCACCTTTGTTCATCAAGTCCGGCTTGGAATTACCAATTGGAGAAGAAGGTTCGTTTTGCTGCGATACCTTAGAATAGCTAAATGGATAGTTTACTATAAAAAAAACTCTAGCGCACCTGAACCGCTAGAAACACTATAGTAATGTTCGAAGAACAGTAGAAGAATCGTGCAGGTTTTGAGTGCATATTCCACCACATGTGCTGCTTATTACGGCCAAATTGTTTCAAATGCCACGTTTTACTTTTGTCTTAAGAATGCATTATAACTCATATGGTAGAAGGTTTCAGATATAACCACTGGCATGAATTTCAACGTTTATGAGAGCATAGCACTTGTTAATTATATTCGTTATCAGTTGCTTATATCACAAAATTTTGAAAGCAGCATCTGATATAATATCAATGAAGAAAATGCTCAGTGCCTGCAGCGCTGCAACTGAAGTTGATGTTTGGGGCTGCGATCCGAAAAATTTGCAGAACTTTGGGAATTGAAACATCGGTTATTTATTTTCATTGTAAATGTTTCCGGTATGAATACTAACTGTAAGCATTTATTGATACAAAAGTAGCACAACCGACTCGTGCTGGCAATCTTTCGCCAGTATCAAAGCCAAGAATATATCACATCTGTTTCACGTTGTTATATAACATTTGAAGTTATAGGAGGATAAAGAAATTTAGGGTTACCTGCAGCGAGTATTTTCAAATAATCGAAAGCTTAATATTTGCTGTTTATTGTCACTACAATATCATTACCAATTGGAAATTCTACGATAAAACCGCTTAATAAAGATATTGCAAACGAACACAAAACCAACAATAGCTGGCAACCCTATCGTGGCTTTTTAACCAAATTTGGCTTGAATAATGGCTATAAAAAGTTCCATCAATTGTATGAAATTCGTATTGATTTCATGACTGCACTGGAAGCTATAGGGCAAAAAGTTTTATTTTCCTGAGCGAATTTTCAAAACCAAAGACACAAAAATTACCATAGCTGGCAGCACCTATCGAATTTTTCAACCAAATTTCTATCAAACAGAGTTTAGAGTAAGGTTCAGCTACTGTGTCAATTTTATTAAAATGTGGTAACTTATTCACATTTCATAGGGCAAAAAGCATATTTTTTTCTTTGTAATTTTTCAAGATGGCACCACTGGAACAGAGTTGCCTACAATTCAAAATCGCTTCTATCAGACTTGGCCCTACTTAAGTCCAATGGATTCTGTAAATTTGAATTCTATCTGATTATAGATACGTGAGTTCCCGTGAACAGAAGTTTTTGAAGCTAAAAATATAGGTTAACTGAGAAAGGGTTACCGTTCTTGTCCGACATGAAATTTCCAAAGTTTTACTTTGACTGTGTAGATTAAGCATAAAATTTGTATACAGATTGGTTTTATTGTTGAAACGGACATTTTTTAGGATATTCGATGGTTTGAATTTTTCACTTCCAAATTTTTATTTTTTTCAAATTTAAGACACCAAAATTATCATAGCTGGCAGCTCCAACCGAATTTTTAAACCAAATTTCTACCAAACGTGGTTTAAAATAAGTTGCAGCTACCGTGTGAATTTCGATAAAATCGAACGATTCAATCAGAATTTATAGGGCTAAAAGCAGTTATCTTTTTTAGTGATTTTTCAAGATGGCACCACTGGCACAAAATCACCCGCATTTCAAAATCACTTTTATCAGACCTGGTCCTATTTAAGACCAATACATTCTGCAAAATTCTATAAATTCCGTTCATCGGATCGTGAGTTTCCGTGAACAGAAGTTTTTGATGCTAAAAATATAGGTAAATTGGGCAAGGGTTACCAGGCGTGCCCGTTATACCATATAAAATTTTTTTTTTGTTTATGTAAACAAAGCACAAAATTTACATATGAGTGGCCTTTTTTTTAAGAAACGACATTTTTTCAAGAGAGACGATGATTTGGAGGTTTTCATTTTCAGTGCCTGCCCTAGCTACATGGTTGCCAGCACGCTCATTAAAACGTTCACTAATCTACAACTAAATAAAACAAACATGTCCTGAAAATTTCGTAATCATGGAATAGCTCTGTAAAAAGTTATCGCAATTTAAAAATTTTCAAATTTTCCCGTTCTCTTTTTAGGCACCCAGCGCACACATGGGGTTAAAAAATTCCAAAATATTATCCGATTTACATGTAAAACTTGTTCGGAATTTATGTCGTCAACTTTATTTTTGCAAAAATTATTTGTGTACGGAATAATAGGTATATTAAAAAAATCACTAAAATGGCCACCGGCACCAAAGGGTTAAAGATAATTAACTTTTTGTGAATCTTGGCACTATTCTGCATATACACCAATGTGTCCTGAAAATTTCAGCTCAATCGGGTGGCGCGTTCCTGAGATTTTTTCACTGAAATTTTTTGATGATATATATATATATATATATATATATATATATATATATATATATATATATATATATATATATATATATATATATATATATATATATATATATATATATATATATATATATATATATATATATATATATATATATATATATATATATATATATATATATATATATATATATATATATATATATATATATATATATATATATATATATATATATATATATATATATATATATATATATATATATATATATATATATATATATATATATATATATATATATATATATATATATATATATATATATATATATATATATATATATATATATATATATATATATATATATATATATATATATATATATATATATATATATATATATATATATATATATATATATATATATATATATATATATATATATATATATATATATATATATATATATATATATATATATATATATATATATATATATATATATATATATATATATATATATATAGAAATATGAATTTTTGGCCAAAGTAATTTTAATACTAATGTTCTTCTTCGAACATTAGTAAAAAATACGCTTGCCAAAAATAATTAATACATTGAAGCTAGTGTTGAAAACGCTTGTCTAGAATTTACTAAACTTATCGTGACTTCTCAAACAAACATTGAATTAGAATTTGAAAGCGTTATTAAAGTTAGAAATTGATTATCTGAATATTTTTGAGATTAGTAACAGAACCATGTTGAATAAATTTAAAAAAAATGGAATCAAACTCATTACGTGTTAGGAACAACTCGTTGTATACTAGCGTGAAAAAAAATGTCTCCGAAATAAGTAGTTAAGTGCTACAAATGGGGCAGTGCGCATGAATACGAGCGGAAATAATCTGTGTGTGTGTGTTTGTGCGTAGTTGGCATGTGAGAACGGGAACGTAGGCAACGTTTTTCTTTGATTATTCGTAGATTATGAATGATATATGGGTAGAATTTTTAAACGCAAATGAAGTATGAATACGTATGAATATGCGAATGCATTGAATTTGAACGAATAATCAAATGTTTATTATGGAAGTGCGTTTCAAATCTGATGTAAGGAGAAAGGTGTGGCGAAAAGCAAACAGATACCTATGAGTAGCCCCGAATTGATCACGCGAGTTAAAAGTAATTAGAATATCAACAACGAATTGTTTTGAAATAAAGGACTCACAATATCTATTTCGTTTAAAATGTATGCATTTCGTTAATAATCCGGAATGAGAACAAGTTATAAGAAGCCTGCCGCTGTTGAAGTTTGACTTCATTTTTGAACTGTTTGAATTAGGGCTTAGAACTGTGAAGAAATTTTTATTTGCAATATTATTGTGGCATAGATCGATATATTCTTGGAAAGAATTCTTTGAATTAGATTGGAATATTTAAATATATAATCAAATGTTAATGACCTGTAAAACAAAAAGAAAACCAAAAATGGAAATATTTATAACGAATTGTTAAACGTAAACCTTCAGGCCTTCTTATTGGGCGAAAGCCCAAGAAGTTCTTCTTCTTTTTCAGGGTCCGCGCAAGGCCTGGCTGGCCAATGATTAATTAAATAGTTTTGTGAATTTTTCAGATTTCTTTTCTTTCATGGGAGGGATTCTGGCCATACATTAATTGTAGTTTCTGGTGTTTAATTGATTTAGATTTTTGAAAGTTATAGTCAGTTTCAGTGGGTGGAGGACCCCAGACCATCGGGGTCAGGGCTTCACTACCATCGGGGGCCTGGGGCTGTCTGCCTCACCCGGGTTCCTCTGAAAAGAGAGGTAGCCTTTTCCCTTTCTTCCTTTTTAGATTTTCAATTTTCTGGCTCCGTGCGTTGTCACGATTACTGGACGTAGCACTGGACGTAGAAATTCACTGTCAAAAAATTGGAATGTACTATTTTGTATGAAAATGCCCACATTGCCAGTGGCCGAAATTTTCGCAGCGTCAGAATTAGCCAAATTTCCAATTTTTTCGTTTCGTAAGCACCTGCGGTCCTCATCACCACTAGGTTGAATTAAGTCTTTATGAACTAGGTTGAATGATCTGGTGGTATCAACACACGATGGATGATATGTATTGTGATAAGCCAACCTAATCCTCGTAGAACAGGATTAAGCAAACCAAAAAAAACCCTAGCGCATCAGAACCGCTAGAAACACTAATGTTCGAAGAAAAGTAGAGGATTTGTGCATATTTTGAGTGTGTATTCTACCACTAGCTACTTAAGGACACCCTTAGTAATAATATACCCTTAGACAATTTAATTTCGATGACTTCATCGAAAGTTAGCCCGATAGAAAGGTATTTGGGGTTGCCATCCAAAAAATGTCCAGACCTTAGAAAATTTAAACTTTGGTAGGGTTTACAGCGGTTGGACCAAATGTGACCTGAACTATAGCGCGGACCAAGTGAGTTTAGCCTTAAGGTATTTACATCGACCTGACCTAAAATTTGAATTTAATCCTTGTTTGTATAAACGTGGTAGCTGTCATTTAGTTTGATTGTAGTTCATGCACTGTATGTTATCTTTTCATTTATCTCACAAACGAGATGGTAGCGAGCTTAAATTCAACGTACATATATTATTCATAGACGCGCAAAAATCAAGGCTTAGATCAAGTGTGCCTATTTAACCTGACCTATTTAAGGTCAGGACGCTTGACATCGTGTACTGACCTATTGCTTGGGTTGGGTACTGAGTGCTTACAGCAGGTGGATTAAATAATTTAGATGGAATTTGATGTATAGTCCGCAGTCTAAACGTCTGCTGGAAACGCTATCATTGTTTACTTATTTTCTTTACTTATTTTGATATGCTTATGTAAGCATTTATTGGCAAGAAAATAACAAAAACACCTAGTGCTGGCAACCTTTTGCTAGCTCCGAAGCCAAAATTATTTCACAACTACCTGACTTTGAAGTCAACCTACTCTGTAAATTTCGTATTGATCCGATGACTACATTGGAAGTTATAGAGATACAAAGAAATTTAGTGTTACCACCCGTAAAAGTTTTCAAATGTTCTAGATCAAAATATTTGTTGTTTATTTTCACTACAAGATTACTAGGATTTGAAAGTTTTATGGTAAAATCACTTACTAAAGATATGCCGAAAAAAACAAAACCAACCATAGCTGGCAGCCGTCTCATTGTTTTCCAACAAGATTTTTAGTGAGTTTTGTCTATAATAAGTTTAATTTGCCATATGAATATCGTTATGCTTTCATGACTGCATGGAAGCTATAGGGCAAAGAGCTTTATTTTCCTAAGCAAATTTTCAAAATTTACGACCCTTAAATTACTGTAAAAATTTACGACCCTTAAATTACTGTATTTTCCAACCAAATTTTTACCAAACGTGGTTCAAAGTAAGATTCAGCTACTGTAAGGATTTCGTCAAAATATGGTGACTGAACCAGATTTTATAGGCTCAAAAGCAGTTATTATCCTTAGTGATTTTTCAAGATGGCAGAACTGGCACATAATTGCCCAAATAATAAAATCGCTTCTATCAGACCTGGTAATACTTAAGGGCAATACATTCTGTAAATTTCAACTATATCTGATCATTGGGCCGTGAGTTCTCGTGAAATAAAGGTGAATTGGGGCAGGGTTACCGTTCTTGTCCGTTGTGAAATTTTAGCCAAAGCATAAGATTTAAATTTGAGTTGTCTTTTTTTCAAAAAGCGCCAAATTTTTAGGAGAGTCGATGATTTGAAGGTTTTTACTTTCAGCGCGTGCCCTAGCTACAGGGTTGCCAACACGCTCATAAAATGCAACACATATTGATAAATAAACAATATCAATATGTCCTGAAAGTTTCACAATGATTTGATTGCTTTGTCAAAAGTTATCGAATTAAAGAAATTTCAAATTTTCCCGACCGAATTTCAATTTTTTCAAATTTTTTAAGGAACCTAACGCGCACATGTGGTTCAAAAAACTAAAAACATTATCTGATTCACATTTAAAACAGTTTCGAAATACATTTAGTTAACTTAGTTAGGTTAGGTTGTACTGGCTGGCACATGGCCACACATAGACCTACTGGTCCATAGTGATACCAGATAAATGGACCTCGAGAAAGAAAGTTCAGTCCAAGCGGCCATCAAAGGCCCCGGACTTTTTCACGAACTGAAGGATGTCCTTCAGCTTATGTTCTGTCACGTGCGAGAGATCCACCAGCCAGGGCTCGCCGAATTATCACAGTCTGTCCAGTGCCGGACAGAGGCACAGGAGATGTTGGATAGTTTTTGAGACCCCTGGCTCTTGACACATCCTATAGGTGTCGCTCGTTAGGAGTCCAATTTTCATAGCATGTGCTGCTACAAAACAATGGCCAGTAATGATAACAACGAGTCGTTTGCAGTCAATCCGCGTTAACTCAAGAAGGGACTTGGTTAATGCGAGATTACAGCACCTACCCCTGCAGCTGTTTCGAGCCGTCAGTGTAGATGCAAGGAGCTGCAGGGCATATTTGCCGATTCAATCCCTGCCCATCTCCCACAGTCGCTCGACATCCCTGCTCAAAGCACAGTGCTTCCTACGTATCCCCGTTCTATACTGCTGTGGCCGAAGGATCCTGACTCGAAGTGTCCTGATTCCTTAAGCCTAACAGCAGCTTTTGCGGCAGTGCATCTAATAAAGAGATCAAGCGGTGGGAGATGAAGCAGGACGTTCAGAGTAGACGAAGGAGTCGAAGCTAAGGCACCTGTACTCCAGAGGAGCACCAACCACTGAACTCTATTCTCAATGCTAGCAAAGGTGGTTTTATTCACACACCAAACCAAGCATCCGCAAACAAGGATCGACCTAGCTATCGCCTAGTAAATCCAGTGCATTAGAGCAGGGCTAAGACTCCACGTTTTACCCAGCACTCTCTTCCTGGCATAAATCGCGTTGCTTGCCCGCTTAGCTCCTTCCTCTAAATTCACCTTCTATGTGTGCTTGCTGTCCAGAATAAGACTCAAGTACTTAGTTTGTAACTGGAGACCTAACCTGGAGCCTCCCAGCATGATTTGGTCTAAATCATGAGTTTTGTACTTCCTAGTGAAGAATACAATATCCGTCTTATTGGGGTTAATGCCAAGATCCACGGTATTCGTCTGCTCTTCAACCAGCCCTAGAGAGTACTCAATGAGCTGACAAAGGGTATGTGGAAACCAACCCGAAACTAAAATAGCAATGCCGTCAGCGTAGGCCACAACCGGAGTCCCTTGCTTTCCAACTTTTTCAGAATCGAGTTTGTTACAAGGTTCCACAAGAGAGGGGATAGAACCCTTCCCTGCGGAGTGCGTCTGTGGACTTTTCTTGTGATTTGCGAACCCAACCACTTCACTGATATGAGCCTGTGCTGAAGCATGTTGCTTATGAAACTACAAATAGCGGGGTGCGTGTTGTGTGCGTGGAGGCTCTCCAAAATAGCTGTTGTGTGCACATTATTGAAAGCGCCTTCAATATTTAGAAAGGCTTCCCAGGCGTATTCTTTGTAACGGAGTACCTTTCAGTTTTGAGGACTACCCTATGATAGCCGTTTCGACAAATTTCTCTTTCATATACGCATTTCGGGCTCTCGATAGAGTTTGAGTACAAAGTCTTTGTTTGATATGTAGATCGAGTAATCTTTCGAAAACTTTAAAGAGGAAGGAAGTCAGGATAATTGGCCTGTAGTTCTTCGGATACGCATGGTTGAATTTACCTGCCTTGGGTATAAATACATCCTTAGCAGTGCTCCAGGCTGCAGGTACATGAATTAGCATTAGGCAACCTTTGTAAATTTTTCTTTGCCAGGAAACGGCAAACAAACCTGTCATTTGAAGCATGACCGGCAGAATTCCATCCAGAACAAGAGACTTGAAGGGCTTGAAGGTGTCAATTGCCCAGACAAGCCTCTGTTTGGTGACAACATCGCCAACGCCTTCGCTATCATGCAAATCAAACCGTTGATTTCGCGAAAATGGAAAAATTGGAAAAACGTGCTGTCATCAAAAACTTATATTTGGAAGGTTTTACACCAAAACAAACAAAAGAAGAGATGGATTCAACACTAAGAGACTCCTTTCCATCATATTCAACTATTAAGCAGTGGGTTTCTGAATTTCAAATGGGTCGTGTGAGCACTTCTGGCGAACCTCGGTCAGGACGGCCCGTTGAGGTCACAACTTCAGAAATGATTGAGAAAATCCATCAAATATTGTTGGAAGACTGCAGGTTGAAAGTGCATAAGATAGCTGAGTCCTGTGGGATGTCAACTGAACGTGTGCGAAATATATTGCACAACCATTTGAGTATGGAAAAGCTGTGTGCAAGGTGGGTGCCGCGTATGCTAACGCTCGACCAAAAACTGATTCGAAAAAACATTTCTACCGCCAATTTGTCGCTGTATAGGCGTAATCCAAACGAATTTTTGCGTCGATTTGTAACTGCTGCTGAGACTTGGGTCCACCACTACACTCCTCAAAATAAAGAACAGTCAAAACAGTGGGTTGGAAAAGGGGAACCAACTCCGAAGAAGGCAAAAACCGAAGACTCTCGCGCGCAGTGCTTTCAAACGCAAAATAATGTAGCGATTGGACTGAAACTGTGCATGCAAGCTTGAAAGGAATGGTACTCTAGGACGCCGCTGCGAAAGTAGGCCTAGTGGTGCCATCTCTTGGTCAGGCCGGAAACTTTTCACCCCACCCTCGTATATATATATATATACATATGTTTATATCTATATATATATATATATATATATATATATATATATATATATATATATATATATATATATATCTCCAACAACACAAATTATATATATATATATACATATATATATATATATATATATATATATATATATATATATATATATATATATATATAGATATATATATATATATATATATATATATATATATAGATATATATATATATATATATATATATATATATATATATATATATATATATATATATATATATATATATATATATATATATATATATATATATATATATATATATATATATATATATATAGTAGTAAGAGTGGACTACTTGCCGGTTCTTCATATAAAAATAATTCCTTTTGTTTGTTTCGAATCGTTGCAAAATTTCCGTGGGAGCGGGAGAGTACATTGATGGTGTACGTTGTACGAGGAGAGGAGATATATAAGATTTTGAAGGTGTGCTTTGTTGATGTTTTGTTGCTCGTTTAGATATAGTGTACGCTAATTTTTCGTGCGAATTGCCATAAGAAATACATGGGGCAAACGAGTTAAAGTTATCCAAATCGTAGTGCTTTTTCAAAAGTTTTTCGCCGCCAAATAGGACAGGTTCTTCATACAAAAATCGAGGGTTTTTTTAGTTTTGTAGACAAAAATTTTTCGTTTGAAGCGTTGTTGTTTGTTGGATTGACAGGGAGAAGGATTGCTATTGGTTTTCGGTTTGGTTTGGTGTAGCAGTTTGGTTGCTGGTAGTTGTGACCTTGATATCTGGTGCATGGTGCATTGGGTATTGGTGTTTGGAGCGTTGGCCTCATGATCTTAGAACTCGTAGTATTGGTGCTTGTTTCCGTGCTCTTTGGTTTTAGGATGCCCCGCTGCTTAATGCGATTGTTTGATTTTTTTAAATTGCATAATTTAAACTTGTGAGAAATGCTGATCAAGTTCGCTTCATGGTAATAAAAAAAACTTGTCTCGTAGTACTACTACGATGAATTTAGTTTGTATAATTTTTGAAATTGATATCAATGAGAAATGAATGAACTCGCATGCTGAATCAGTTATAGTTAGCTTAGTCATTTGTAAAACAGATAACAGACATCGATGAATGTTTGAATACATTTGAATTGATTACGGAGCAATAACAATGCATTCATGAAAGCGAAAGTGGAATGTAAACAAACTGAAAACAAGCTGAAATGTGGATAAGAATAGAATTTCACTTTCATTGAACTGGGGCGGCAATGCTTATGAACTCCGGTCTAATTTCGAAATGAAAAGCGGTTTGTATGTACAAGCAGACTAAGATATTTTTATTGTGATGCGAATATATTGATATTTTTTTTACATTTGATAATATTGATATTGTTATTTCTTGCATTTCATTTTTGTTTTGCTCTTTAAAAAAGCAGATTAAGATGTTTAAATTGTGGTATGAAATAAAATTTTTTGCAAATGTTTTTTTTTTTACATGGAAAAATAATTGTAAAGAGAAACAGCTTCACATATGACTCCTCCGAGAATTATTCCCAATCCAACACATTTTAATATGTTTAAAAGATAGTATTCTGTTTTCGAATAATTTTGTGATGTAATATGTTTACTAAAGGGTCCGCAGACGTCTTTACCGTTGGCATAGAAACAATCTGGTGACAATCGTAGATGTTCACTATTGACAGGATCTGTTGGTGTATTTAAAGCACTCATTGTTAGGGAACAAAAGTAGCATTTGACGTAATCTTTAACATTGGTGTAGAAAAATCCACTTTGTGCAAGCTTCAGAGAATTCTTTTCATCGATCTTTAACTTCGTAAAAGTTTGGAGGCGGTCGTATTCACGCTTTAAATCTAACATTTTCACTAAAATCTTCAGATGTTACAGCACGTCTTTTATACTGATCCGTGTATTGTGCTGAGATGGTGTCATATACCCTACCTTTTAAGAAGCTCAGAGGTTCTGTTGCTGAACCTGAATGAATTGTTACTTGTCATTTTGTACTTTCTCGAAGTTAAGTTGGCCCTTCTTCCGGCAGTCATATTTTAACCATGGCCAGGGCATAATTGTAAAATTTACATGAATTTAATTAAAGTGTGTTTTGAATTATCAATCCGTGTGTAATCATTTCGTAACTTGCAAACATAACAGTGGCGACGAGGACGGAGGAAAATGACGGATACGAATGATAACGCAAGTTACTTACAAGCTAGTGCTTCGGGATCTAGACCATCCGGAGATGCGAATACAGTGAACATACAAACGCTGATCGACTTATTACAAAATCTTCAAACATCATCAAATGTAGCTACGCCTAATGTTCACTTCAAGGAATTTGATGAAACTGAAGAGCCATTCTACAACTACGTGGAACGATTAAACAATTACTTGGCCATGCGGAACATTACTGACCCGGGGAAGAAAGTACAAGTTCTTATTAATTGTATTGGTCCAAAATATTACAACCTGCTAGCCGGTCTGACTGCGCCCGATTCACCGTCCACAAAATCATATGGAACTCTAATTACAATGCTAAAAAATCATCTTAGCCCATCAATGAATGAAATTACAGAACAACACAAATTTCTTTTGCGGCAACAGCACGATGGAGAAACAGTTGCGGCTTACGTAGCAGAACTGAAAAGGCTAAGTACATTTTGCAATTTTAAGTGCCAGTCCTGCAGTAAATCAACATTAGAAACGCATCTACGTTCACAATTTATACGCGGTGTGAGAGATGAAGACATAAAAGAGCGTCTTCTTCGTGAAAGTAATCTAACAATGGAGTCCGCTCTAAAATTAGCACTTGCAATTGAAGCGTCAAAATCCGGAACAAAAGCAATGATTGCAATTCATCAGCTTCAGTCATCTAAATATACCAAAACAACCGGTTCGAAACCAGAAAAACCTAATACAGTTGAAAAAAAGTGCTACAGGTGTGGTAAATTAAATCATATTGCTTCTAATTGTAAATTCGCAAACAAATTGAACTGTAGTTTTTGCAAAATGCGAGGGCATTTGTCTTCGGTGTGCATGAAAAGAAAACGGAATAAAAATTCAGATCGAAATGTCAAAACAATAGAACTGATAAATGAAGAACCGGTTTATGAAATAAACTCATTGCGATTATTTTCAAAACGTCAAACAAATAAGTATTTTATTACAGTAAAAATAAATAACAGGCATTTCGAAATGGAGTTTGATACTGGTGCCGCGGTCTCTGTAATTAATTACGAAACATTTAGAAAAATTTGCCCAAATTCAGTCATACATTCCAGCAACGTTCTTCTAAGAGTGTACAACCAGGAACTCGTCCCAGTACGTGGGGTTAGTGACGTTTGCATACAATATGATAACAAGAGATTTCAAGGTAAAATTTATATAGTAGATGGTGCGTTTGATCCCATAATGGGACGCGAATGGATTAACAAACTCAATTTATTTAAAATACAAGACATCCGTTCCTTATCATATGTACACGGAAACATTTTGAAATTATCCGAGGAACTATGCACTCAATTTTGTGATGTTTTCGAAAACAAAATTGGATGTATTCCAAATGTTCGAGCGTCGCTTAAGTTACGTGAGGGAGCTCAAGCAGTTTACATCAAGCCTAGGCCAGTGCCCTACGCGTTACGACCTCTAATAGAGGAGGAAATCAGTAAACTAGTAAATGCAGGAATATTCGAAGAGGTGATGCATTCAGATTGGGGAACACCAATTGTACCCGTGATTAAACCAGATAAAACTATACGTATCTGTGCCGATTACAAAACCACTTTAAATAAATTTATCATTAATGATAAATATCCAATTCCGAAAATTGAGGATATATTCCAGAAGCTAAAAAACGGCGAATATTTCAGTACGTTTGACATACACAAGGCTTACCTTCACCTTAATATGGACGAAGCAAGCTCACTAATGCAAACAATAAGCACGCACAAAGGATTGTATAAAGTAAAGAAATTAATGTTCGGTGTTAAAACTGCCCCGAACATCTGGCAGCGTTTTATGGACGAGCATATAGTAAACGACTTAGAAGGAACCACTTGTTTCTTCGATGACATCATTGTAATGGGTCGAACGCTGCAAGAAGCTTACAATAGGAACATTAAGTTGTTACTTAAGTTACGCAAATACAATCTGCATTTGAACATAGCAAAATGCAAACTTTTTAAACAAAGTGTTACCTACTTGGACATGTAATCGACAAGCAAGGTCTTCAGAAGAACAAAGAGAAGGTTCAAGCTATACTGGATATAAAAAGACCTACGAATATTAAACAGCTACGACACTTCCTGGGAATGGTCAATTATTACAATAAGTTTATTCCAGATCTAGCGGGCAAACTTCACCCACTCTATACGTTACTTCAAGCTGGTAGAAAGTATGTCTGGACGTCAGGATGCCAGCGCTCTTTTGAGCAAATCAAACTTGACTTGACAAGTGAAAACGTTTTGATGCCATTTGATGAAAACCTTCAGCTAGTCTTGGCTACTGATGCATCTCCTTACGGGTTATCTGCTATTTTATCACATCGCACACCTAAAGGAGAAAGACCAATTGCATTTGCGTCCAGAAGTTTAAGTAAAAGCGAAACAAATTACAGTCAAATAGACAAAGAAGCAACGGCTATATATTGGGGACTTCATAAATTTTTTAATTACTGCTACGGCCGGGAGTTTATTTTAATTACAGACAATAAACCACTTGTCTCAATATTCAACCCAAACAAGAGCTTGCCGGCATTAACATCGCAGAGGCTTTTAAACTACGCTCAGTTTTTATCAGGATTCAATTATAGTATTGAATATAGAAATACGGAAAGAAATACAAATGCTGATTACTTTTCACGCTACCCCTCTAAAATCAATGCTGAGGATTTCAATCATGTAATCACTATTCATCAGTTGTACGACTTTTTGCAACCAATCACAAATACAATGATAGCAAAGGAGACTAGTCTTGATCCAGAACTAACAGTTATTTAACGCAATTTACTGTCGGGGGAGAAATTATCGGCAACGAAATTTAAAGGAATGGACGGTCAACTAATGTTACAAAACGGTTGCATATACAGAGGAATTCGCGTTGTGATTCCCAGCAAACTTCGAAGCAATATTTTGAAAGAGTTGCATATAGCACACTTGGGAATTGTAAAGATGAAGCTTTTGGCAAGAAGTTACTGCTGGTGGCCGGGAATCGACTCAGATATCGAGATAATAGCAAAAGGATGCCGGTATTGTGCAAGTGTTCAATCGGAGGCACCAAAAATACGTACTCACATATGGGAGTCGCCTTCAGGACCTTGGCAGCGTGTACATATTGACTTTGCGGGACCTTTTATGCAGTATTACTTTTTAATAGTCGTTGACGCTATGTCGAAATGGGTGGAAGTAATCCCCATGAAAAAAATAAGTAGCGCATATACTATCAAATCATTACGAGAGATATTCGCTAGATTCGGAATCCCAAACGTCATCGTATCTGACAACGGATCAACGTTTACATCCAAAGAGTTCAAAGACTTTCTCGACACAAATGGAATCAACCAAAAACTTACAGCACCCGCTCATCCAGCCACAAATGGACAGGCAGAAAGGTTCGTTCAAACCCTTAAAAAGGGCCTCAAATCAGCTATGCAGGATCACGGAGACTTACACCTGAAACTGCAACGGTTATTGATGCAGTACCGAAAAGTCCCAAATGCTTCAACGGGTAAAAGTCCAGCCGAGCAAATGCTGCGCTTTAACCTTCGTACGCGAATTGATTTACTACACAGCTCAGTGAATTCAACCAGCCAGCTGTCAGAAAATCAAAGATATAGATTTAGGGAATTTAAGATTGGAGACCAAGTACAGTTTCGTTACTATAGGGATATGGATGTTAAGTGGAAATTCGGCTACATCAAACAAAGATGTGGTACTCTACATTATATGATAGAATCCGAGGGAAATGAATTTCGCCGACATATAGACCAGATAAGATCAATAGGAGTTCAAGGGGCATTACTCCGACCAGCAGCATGTATGCAGCCATGGAATTTGACAGACGAGCGACCAGATAACAACCAAAGCAGCGAAGAGTCACCCAGAAGTTTGATGAGCTTACCTTTGCTTGACGATAATAAAAATATAATTACAGGTAAATCTTCAAACACGACGGGAAATACGGAGCAAAATCACGAGAGCGAAAATTCAGTGAAAGAGAACAATAATTCAAGTATGGAAACCTCGCAGAATCCATTACGAAGATCTAGTCGCGTTAAGCGTCCAGTCGAACGATATCAGCCTCATTGAAATTAATCGACCGGGGGAAGACTGTCATATACCCTACCTTTTAAGAAGCTCAGAGGTTCTGTTGCTGAACCTGAATGAATTGTTACTTGTCATTTTGTACTTTCTCGAAGTTAAGTTGGCCCTTCTTCCGGCAGTCATATTTTAACCATGGCCAGGGCATAATTGTAAAATTTACATGAATTTAATTAAAGTGTGTTTTGAATTATCAATCCGTGTGTAATCATTTCGTAACTTGCAAACATAACAGATGGAAAGCCAAGCCATTTTACAAAAACTTTATTCCCCTTTCTTCTTATAATTTTCTCAACAAGATATGTGTCGGGGTGTTTTACTGAAGCTAACTCTGGCTCATAGAACACCCCTTGAATTAAATTTCCTTGATAGTCCTCAAGTGAATATGTTCGTGGTTGTGTTTTTTTTACTTCTTTTATCGTAAATATTTCTGTAGACCAGTTTGGTGTGTAGCCTTTTTCAAATATGTGTTTATGCTTACTTATACGTACATGATCTCCAGCTTTAAATTTGGGTTTTGATGTTACTTTAGCTATTCTGTATAAGTTTGAAAGTAAATTCACCTCATTTGTGGTGTTGACATCTATTGGGCGCATCTTAGTAACCCGATGTTTTGTCCGATTGTAACGGTCAATTAATTTTTGGAGTAAACTAACCCAACGATAATTTCCATTCATGCTGAATTCTTTCCACATTATCCCTTTTAGAGTTCGATTGAAGCGCTCAGCAATCGATGCTCTCAAAGCACTAAATGTTGAATAGTGGTTAATTTCATACTTTTTCATAATATGTTGAAATTTTTTATTGAAAAATTCCTTTCCGTCATCTGTTTGTAGATTTCTGTGAATACGTCTTTGTTCGAGAATTGTTTCCATTGCCTGTGTCACTCCATTAGCGCTTTTATTTTTGACTGGTAATGCCCAAGCGTACTTGGAAAAAGTGTCAATTATTGTAAGAAATTTGTAGCCTCGATTCTCTGATGAGTATGCACTCATATCAACCAAATCCGCCTGCCATAAATAATCAATTCCTCTGATAGTGACCCGACGTCGTTTAAAATTTTTACGAGCAGGTCTGTGTAACTCGTTGACAATTTTTCTTCTACTCATAGCGATTAAATGTATAAATATAGGCTGTTTACTTGTTATTAATGTTCGAAGAAGAACATTAGAATTAAAATCACTTTGGCCAAAAATTCATATTTCTATATATATATATATATATATATATATATATATATATATATATATATATATATATATATATATATATATATATATATATATATATATATATATATATATATATATATATATATATATATATATATATATATATATATATATATATATATATATATATATATATATATCATCAAAAAATTTCAGTGAAAAAATCTCAGGAACGCGCCATCCGATTGAGCTTAAGTTTTCAGAACACATTGGTGTATATGCAGAATAGTGCCAGGTCTCACAAAAAGTTAATAATCTTTAACATTTTGGCGCCGGCTGCCATTTTAGTGATTTTTTTAATATACCTTTTATTCCGTACAAAAATAATTTTTGCAAAAATAAAGTTGACGACATAAATTCCGAACAAGTTTAACATGTGAATCGGATAACGTTTTGGAATTTTTTAACCCCATGTGTGCGCTGGGTGCCTAAAAAGAGAACGGGAAAATTTGAAAATTTAAAAATTGCGATAACTTTTGACAAAGCTATTCAATCATTACGAAATTTTCAAAACATGTTTGTTTTATTTAGTTGTAGATAAACGTACGTTTTAATGAGCGTGCTGGCAACCCTGTAGCTAGGGCAGGCACTGAAAGTGAAAACCTCCAAATCATCGTCCCTCTTGAAAAAATGTCGTTTCTTAAAAAGAAAGCCACTCATATGTAAATTTTGTGCTTTGTTTACATAAACAAAGAAAAAAATATGATATGGTATAACGGGCACGCCTTGTAACCCTTGCCCAAATTACCTATATTTTTAGCATCAAAAACTTCTGTTCACGGAAACTCACGATCCAATGAACAGAATTTATTGAAATTTGCAGAATGTATTGGTCTTAAATAGGACCAGGTCTGATAGAAGTGATTTTGAAATGCGGGTGATTCTGTGCCAGTGGTGCCATCTTGAAAAATCACTTAAAAAGATAACTGCTTTTAGCCCTATAAGTTCTGATTGAATCGTTCGATTTTAACGAAATTCGCACCGTAGCTGCACCTTACTTCAAACCACGTTTGATAGGAATTTGGATGAAAAATTCGGTTGGAGCTGCCAGCTATGATAATTTTGGTGTCTTAAATTTGAAAAAATAAAAATTTGGAAGTGAAAATATTCAAATCATCGAATATCCTAAAAAATGTCCGTTTCTACAATAAAACCAATCTGTATACAAATCTTATGCTTAATCTACACAGTCAATGTAAAACTTTGGAAATTTCATGTCGGACAAGAACGGTAACCCTCTCCCAGTCAACCTATATTTTTAGCATCAAAAACTTCTGTTCACGGGAACTCACGAATCAATAATCAGATACCATTGAAATTTACAGAATGCATTGGACTTAAGTAGGACCAGGTCTGATAGAAGCGATTTTGAATTGTGGGCAACTCTGTGCCAGTGGTGCCATCTTGAAAAATTACAAAGAAAAAAAACTGCTTTTTGCACTATGAAATGTGAATTAGTTACCAGATTTTCATGAAATTGACACAGTAGCTGCACCTTACTCTAAACTCTGTTTGATAGAAATTTGGTTGAAAAATTCGATTGGTGCTGCCAGCTATAGTAATTTTTGTGTCTTTGGTTTTGAAAATTCGCTCAGGAAAATAAAACTTTTTGCTCTATAACTTCCAGTGCAGTCATGAAATCAATACGAATTTCATACAACTACTGGAGCCTATTTTAAATATTATTCAAGCCAAATTTGGTTGAAAAGCCATGATAGGGTTGCCAGCTATTGTTGGTTTTGTGTTTGTTTGCAATATCTTTATTAAGCGGTTTTATCGTAGAATTTTCAATTGGTTATGATATTGTAGTGACAATAAACAGCAAATATTAAACTTTCGATTATTTGAAAAAAACTCGCTGCAGGTTACCCTAAATTTCTTCATACTCCTATAACTTCAAATGTTATATAACAACGTGAAGCAGATGTTATATATTCTTGGCTTTGATACTGGCGAAAGGTTGCCAGCACGAGTCGGTTGTGCTACTTTTGTATCAATAAATGCTTACAGTTAGTATTCATACCGGAAACATTTACAATGAAAATAAATAACCGATGCTTCAATTCCCAAAGTTCTGCAAATTTTTCGGATCGCAGCCCCAAACTCCAACTTCAGTTACAGTGCTGCAGGCACTGAACATTTTCTTAATTGATATTATATGAGATGCTGCTTTCAAAATTTTGTGATATAAGCAACTGATAACGAATATAATTAACCCGTGTTTTGCTCTCATAAACGTTGAAATTAATGCCAGTGGTAATATCTGAAACCTTCTACCATATGAGTTATAATGCATTCTTGAGACAAAAGTAAAACGTGGCATTTGAAACAATTTGGCCGTAATAAGCAGCGCATGTGGCGGAATATGCACTCAAAACCTGCACAATTCTTCTACTGTTCTTCGAACATTAGTGTTTCTAGCGGTTCAGGTGCGCTAGAGTTTTTACTAATGTTCGAAGAACAATAGTATTAAACTCGTTTCGCCGAAAATTCATATTTCTTTATATATATATAAAGATTATATATATATAATCTCTGGAGTGGCCGATCCGATTGAGCTGAAATTTTCGGAGAACGTAGATGTATATAGTAGGTAGGTCCACGACTTTCTCAAATTCAGATATTCTAAACCTTTTGGCGGCGGCGAGCGTTTTAGTGAATTTTGAGGAACTCCTATATTTCCAAGCAGTGTAAATTTTTGTTAAAGAAAAGTATTGGGAATGAAAACTAATTATGTTCTTAGCTTGTTTATGATAATTAATCGGAAATTTTGAGCCGTGTGTGGGTGCAGGGTGCCTAAAAGTAGGCAAGGATTTTTTTTCAAATTTTGATTTGTCATTACTTGTAAGAAAAACAATGGATCATCATGAAAATTACAGAGCGTATTGATGTTGACTAAAATTTAGCACGTAGAGATTTTCAGCATAAAGCGGGTAACCCTGTAGCTGTGGCAGGGTGCTGAAAAAAATCCTTCAAATCATTGACCTTCCTGAAAAATTTTTGATTTTTGACAAAAAACCAAATCTTTGATAAATTTTATTCTTTGTCCTTCATCTCAAGATAAAATTTTCAAAATTCCGTTTTGCACAAGAACGGCAACCCATCACCAAATTACCTCTATTTTCAGCACTCAAAAGTTCTGTTCACGAGAACTGACGACCGGATTATCCGATCAGAATCAAATTTCCAGGATATGTTGGTATTATCTAGGACCAAGTCTGAAAGAAGCTATTTTGAAATGCGAGCAACCCTGTGGCAGTGGTGCCATCTTGAAAAATAGGTGAGAAAAAAAACTGGTTTTAGGCCTATAACTTCCGATTCAGCCATCAGATTTGGACAAGATTCATACAGTTCTTGGATCTTACCTTAGGTAACATTTGATAAAAATTTGGTTGAAAAATTAGAATAGAGTTGCCAGCTATGGTGATTTTTGTCTCCTTAAACTTGCAACTTTGCTCAGCAAAATAAAGCTTTTTTCCCTATAACTTCCGGTCCAGTGCAGAAATCAAAACGAAGATCACGCAGTAAATGGACCTTAATGTGAACCAAATGTCGTAGAAATTTCGTACCAAAATCATGAAAGGGCTGCCAGCTATGATCATTTTTGTAATTTTGTGAAATTTCTTTACAGAGCGATTATGTCATTAGATTTGCAAAAGGAAATGATCCTGCAATGATAATTAACCACAAATATTAACGCTTTAAAAATTTGAAAAGTTTTGAGGGTGGTAACCCTAAAATTCTTTTCACCCGTATAACTTCCAGCGCAGTGATTCAATCGAAACGAAATTTACTGGTAGGGTTTAACTTAACGTAAAGCAGATTTTGTATGTATTTTGCTTTGCTGCTGACACAGGCTAACCAGCATTAGCCATTTCCGTAAATATTGCACCAACAAATGCTTCAAATTACGTTCTCATATGCAAAGCATTTGCAATAAAAATAAGGAATCAATTTTTAAATTTTCCGAGTTTTGAACGTTTTTCGGATGGCAGCCTCAAACAACGTTTAACCGCTGAAACTTTCGATGAAATCCTGCGATGAGAACGAAATTCAAAGGATAAGTTGATTTGAGTATGAGCTTGTTATGGTAAACTTATTACTGCTTCGTTCGGAAAGTGTTGCCAGCACTGAACATTTACATCATTTGTGTTAGAGTTGAGTTTTTTTGCTTTGGATAAGGAATGGTTGATATGATTCTACAAAACAGTGTATTACGTCTTTCCACACTTTTTTGTCACTCAAAGACAATTTCTTCGAAAATTAGTTTTCTAGCGGTTCTGGTGCGCTAGAGTTTTTTATGTTAAAATCTGTGAAAATTTACAAAAATGACGCACTTTATTCACCCCTTCACAATGATGGTTGCCGGTCCATCTGGATGTGGCAAGACGAGTTTTATAGAGGCACTTCTTAGAAACTACACTATGATACAGCAGCGGGTGAAGAAGGTTATTTGGTGTAATGCTGAAACTCAAGCTATTCCAGCAAAAGTAGGTTTTAAGAATATCGAATATTTAAGCACGATTCCAGAAGAGTCTTTGAATAATGCGAATGAGCCGATACTTATAGTTTTGGACGATATGATGTTAAATGCGTTTTCAAGACAAGTTTGCGAACTTTTTACCAAAGGATCACATAATAGGAATTTTTCGGTTATATTAGTAACACAAAATGTATTTCATCAGGGAAAATTTTGCCGTGACATATCACTGAACTGTAAGTATCTGGTATGCTTCAAGAATCCACGTGATAAAAGTCAATTTCATCATCTTGCTAAACAAATTTACCCTGAAAATAGCAAGGAGCTTGTGAGAATATATAAAGAAATCACTCAAGCACTACACAGCTATTTATTAATAGACCTGACTCACAATACGAATGATATATTACGTTTCAGTACTGATTTATTTAACAAAAACTTCGTAACGTGATATTGCTCGAAATAAAGCAAGAGAATGGTGTCACGAATGAAGCGATTAAAGGACAACAAGCATATGTTATACGTGCTTAGACATGCTCGACCGGGTTTGAGAAATGCTATACTTAAGAATGCCGATCCAGAGGTAATTAAAACACTTTGCGAAATCACATTGAATACGTTGAATGGTAACCACAGACCTCGTGGAAAGATATATAACCGTCTCTGTAAATATAAAAAGTGTATGCGCAAGTTAGAAGATGCTAAACGGTCAGTTCCGCGACAACGTAAAGTACTAATTCAACAAGGCGGATTTCTACCTGTATTACTGGGCAGTGTACTTTCAGGGGTGATTGGTTCACTAATTGAGAAATATGTATAGGAACAGTAATCTGAATAAAATGCTACTTCTGTCTCCTGAAGTATATGCAAATTTGAAAGACACTATTGAAAGTTCTAATAACCAGAGCTTGTTCGATAAGGCAATGAATAAGATATTGAAAAGTGAAAAATTCAGCGATAAAGACAAATGGTATCATTATCGAAACGAACTTATAAAATTTTTAAACACACGTCGTAGAAGTAAAGGATTTCTAGAAAGAAAAACTCAAATGCCTTCATCGAGCGAGCATGTACGCAAGAAACAGAAAAGCTTGCGAGACAACACGACACAAACTAAATATGTTTTTAGAGATGAGAAACCTACGCAAACTACACCTGTGCGAGTGGAAAAGTTGTTTGAATCATTATGTGAAATCACACCTCCAAGGAGTGTATTATCGGCTGCGGCAAAGCGTCGTCTATCGGCAAATGGAATAGCCAAAAGTTTGAAACCACCATCGAAATTAAGGAAAACTTGAACTGACAAAGATTATAGGATAATAACTGGTGATGACGGAATAACACAATACACAGTACCTGCTGATATGAGTTCTGATCAAGTAGAAGACGTTCTAGGTGAGATAAACAATCTTGATGATGAGGGTTCCAATGTCTTTAAAATGGGGAAAGAAGGTGAAGAAGATTCTGAAAGTATCGCGGATGTGGAAATGCAAGAGCTGCCTAGTAACTCTATATTAAGGCCCTCTCGGTTCGATCCTAATCAATACATGTCTGATCAACCCGTCAGAAAACATCCTGTTCGACAGAGTGAGAGACTTAAAAAAAAAAAAACTCTAGCGCACCTGAACCGCTAGAAACACTAATGTTCGAAGAACAGTGGAAGAATCGTGCAGGTTTTGAGTGCATATTCCACCACATGAGCTTCTTATTACGGCCAAACTGTTTCAAATGCCACGTTTTACTTTGGTCTCAAGAATGCATTATAACTCATATGGTAGAAGGTTTCAGATATTACCACTGGCATGGGTTTCAAATTTTATGAAAGAAAAACACTTGTTAATTATATTCGTTATCAGTTGCTTATTTCACCAAACTTTGAAAGCAGCATCTCATATAACATCAATGAAGAAAATGCTCAGTGCCTGCAGCACTGTAACTGAAGTTGGTGTTTGGGGCTGCGATCCGAAAAATTTGCAGAGCTTTGGGAATTGAAACATCGGTTATTTATTTTCATTGTAAATGTTTCCGGTATGAATACTAACTGTAAGCATTTATTGAGACAAAAGTAGCACAACCGACTCGTGCTGGCAACCTTCTGCCAGTATCAAAGCCAAGAATATATCACATCTGCTTCACGTTGTTATATTACATTCGAAGTTATAGGAGTATAAAGAAATTTAGGGTTACCTACAGGAAGTTTTTTCAAATAATCGAAAGCTTAATATTTGCTGTTTATTGTCACTACAATATCATTACCAATTGAAAATTCTACGATAAAACCGCTTAATAAAGATATTGCAAACAAACACAAAACCAACAATAGCTGGCAACCCTATCATGGCTTTTCAACCAAATTCGGCCTGAATAATGCTTATAATAGGTTCCATTAATTGTATGAAATTCGTTTTGATTTCATGACTGCACTGGCAGCTATAGGGCAAGAAGTTTTATTTTCCTGAGCGAATTCTCAAAACCAAAGACACAAAAATTACAATAGCTGGCAGCACCAATCGAATTTTTCAACCAAATTTCTACCAAACAGAGTTTAGAGTAAGGTGCAGCTGTGTCAATTTCATGAAAATCTGGTAACTTATTCACATTTCATAGGGCAAAAAGCAGTTTTTTTTTCTTTGTAATTTTTCAAGATGGCACCACTGGCACAGAGTTGCCCCCAATTCAAAATCGCTTCTATCAGACCTGGTTCTACTTAAGTTCAATGCATTCTGTAAATTTCAATGGTATCTGATTATTGGTTCGTGAATTCCCGTGAACAGAAGTTTTTGATGCTAAAAATATAGGTTAACCGGGAGAGGGTTACCGTTCTTGTCCGACATGAGATTTCCAAAGTTTTACTTTGAACGTGTAGGTAAAGCATAAGATTTGTATACAGATTGGTTTTATTGTAAGAAACGGACATTTTTAGGATATTCGATGATTTGAATGTTTTCACTTCCAAATTTTGATTTTTTCAAATTTAAGACACCAAAATTATCATAGCTGGCAGTTCCAACCGAATTTTTCAACCAAATTTCTACCAAACGTGGTTTAAAATAAGGTCCAGCTATTATGTGAATTTCGTCACAATCGAACGATTCAATCAGAATTTATAGGGCTAAAAACAGTTATCTTTTTTAGTGATTTTTCAAGATGGCACCACTGGCACAGAATCGCCTGCATTTCAAAATTACTTCTATCAGACCTGGTCCTAGTTAAAACCAATACAGTCTGCAAATTTTAATTAATTCTGCTCATCGGATCGTGAGTTTCCGTGAACAGAAGTTTTTGATGCTAAAAATATAGGTAAATTGGGCAAGGGTTACCAGGCGTGCCCGTTATACCATATCAAATTTTATTTTTTGTCTATGTAAACAAAGCACGAAATTTACATAGGAGTGGCTTTTTTTTTAAGAAACGGCATTTTTTCAAGAGAGACGATAATTTGGAAGTTTTCACTTTCAGTGCTTGCCCTAGCTTCAGGGTTGCCAGCACGCTCATCAAAAGCTACACAAATTTACAACTAAATAATACCAATATGTTCTGAAAATTTGGTAATGATTGAATAGCTTTGTCAAAAGTTATCGCAATTTAAAAATTTTCAATTTTTTCCGATCTCTTTTTAGGCACCCAGCGCACACATGGGGTTAAAAAATTCCAAAATATTATCCGATTCACATGTAAAACACGTTCGAAATTTATTTTGTCAACTTTAGTTTTGCAAAACTTATTTGTGTACGGAATAATAGGTATATTAAAAATATCACTAAAATGGCCGCCGGCGCCAAAGGGTTAAAGATTTTTAACTTTTTCTGAGACCTGGCACTATTCTGCATATACACCAATGTGTCCTGAAAATTTCAGCTCAATCGGATGGCGCGTTCCTGAGATTTTTTCACTGAAATTTTTTGATGATATATATATATATATATATATATATATATATATAGAAATATGAATTTTTGGCCAAAGTGATTTTAATACTAATGTTCTTCTTCGAACATTAGTAAAAAGTGCGCAGTTCAAGTGTACCAGACCTGGCTTGGGAAAGAATTTGATATGCATTTAACAGTAACAGATGATGAATTCTACGTATGCCTTTTAAGCAATAGCTCTCTGAGCATTTACCCTGAAAACACACTATCATCTTTTGAGAATGTTCTTTCTGCTTCTTGTAAGCTTGGTAGCGGTTGGTTTGTTGGAATGACGGAGATAATGTTGCCAAAACGAAAAAAAGGAGAGACAGTGTCAACCAGCAGTGTTTCTAAGCGTTCTAAATACAGTATCGGAGAAGAAGAAGCTAGTATGATGAAAAGAAGTCGACGATCAACTGCAGCAGAATCCAGCAAGCCTGAAGTAACAGAAATAGTTGTAAAAATCATGTCTTTGAAAAAAAATCTTGTTCTCTTAAGATAAAGTGATGCTACTTTACGCAGACTTTGCTATGAAAAAAAAGATATCAATTTTTGAACATTCCTATCGTCGTTTTTCTTGGTTATTAAACCTGAATTCTATAACTACTATTTGACATCAATTAAGGCACTGATTTTCAAACATATCGAAAAAGATCGAGATGAAAGAAGTATTCCCGACATCAGTGATTCTAAGAAGATTGCAAATTTCTGCTTACATGTTTACCAAGGCGAGAAAATCGCCGAAAAAGTTTATTTAAAATCAAACAAAAAGTTTAACTCGCTTCAGGACTTTATTGATTATATAATTGGACAGATTCCGAGGTCGAAAAGAAATCATGTAGAGCTATTAAGAATGATTGACGAATACATATATCCTGCACATAGCTTAAGACGAGAGCGGGAAAGAAAAGCGGGGATCAAACCTACCTTGCATACGTTTCATCTAAAAGACTATGGTGATGAAATAAATGTGGAACTCCAAATACCTTCGCCGATTAACATTACGGATTTTGTATCACTTTTGCTGAGTGGAATAGAGTTTTCAGACGAAGATTTAAAAAGGAAAGCTGAAGTTTCCGGTAGAACAGTGTACCAGGTACGAAAACAATTATTTTACCGAATTGGCCAATCAATTCGTCAATCCATAAGTGCTGCGACTAAAGAATCCGGTACCGATATATTATCTGATGAATGGGCAAAAACAGAATTAGATAATATTCTAAACATTCCATACAAAAGGAGTGATGGAACAACGGGTACAACACCAGTACCGATTAAAGTGTCTAAAACTGAAAATATTGCTGGTCTATTCATTGATGCATTTTTAAAAACACCTGTTGATAAACGCGATCCAGATCTGATTGATGTCTCGTTAAAAGAATCTTTCGATAAGTCAATATTTCTTGATAGTCTAAGTCGGTTGGAAAAAAACTTACATGAGCTTGATAAAAGAACACGTCCTGCTACGACATCCAAGACCGTTAGCGATTGTGAAAGCCCCAATTTAATTTACGTTTACACAGACATTATCAAACCTAGAATATTAGCTGATAAATTGGTGCGAAATCTTCGTACGATTCCTTTGCAAGATTGCGACAGTATTTTCAGATTCAATCATGTAGAGTACTGTGCTGTGGGAAAAAAATTTTTCGGAAGCATTTCTATTAAAGTCACAGATCATCAAGGTGAACCAGTAGACTTTGAACCAAGTTTTACTCCCACATATATAATGCTTCACTTCAAACGTCGGTAAGAAAAAGTATAAATATTCACATACATTGATGTAAGGGTTATAGTGTTAATATTCAATACCGATGTTAACGACATTAACTCGCACTACACACGCTATTATTTGGTCCAGAGTGGTGGAAATTTATCAGATATTGGAGACCTCTATCGAGCCCCAATTATCTATCAGCGCGGTAGAGGTATAGGAAGTTCTTTCAGTGGTTTATTACGTTATCTAAAACCTTTGGCTGCGTCAGGTGTAAAAGCTATAAAACGACAAGCGGTCAAGACTGGAAAGGCTATTATACAGGAAGTTGGTAATAAACCTCTTAAAAAACTCTTAAGAGAACACGGACAAACTGCAGCACAGGAGTTAGCTCAGAAAGGTATAAACAAACTTTTTGATAAGATGGATGGAGCAGGTAGTCGAATGGCTATAAAAAGAGCTAACCCGTTCACAACAATTCAATTCAAGTCTTCGCCTAAGCGACTTAAAGTTGGTAAATTGAAAAAAAGTGTAAAAAGAGCTTCACGTAAAAAGTTAAAAAGGGTGAAAAGTAAACGAAAAGTTATCAAGAAGCGTGTCTTGGACATATTTGATAAGTAATTAACATGTCCTCCTACAAAGAATGCATGAAATCCGAATTGGACATTTTCTCCACATCACCGATTCAAAGCAACATTTGAAAAACCGAAGAAGTTGCATACAAGCCGATAGCTTCATTGGATAACTCATCTGTACTGGAATTCATCTCTCTCGGCCATGGTGATACGGATCGTGATTTATCCAGCATATATCTACGGCTCAAAGTGCAGATGGTTAAAATAAAGGATAGTAAAGAGATGTTATTCACAGGGACTGAAACAATTAAGGGTGCTGATAGAAGAGAAGTCGAAGCTGATCCAATGGGCGTCGCAAATAATTTGATGCATTCGCTTTTTAGACAATGTACAGTTCAGTTGAATGGGAAGAATATAGCTCAAACAGACAACAACTACCAGTACAGGGCATACATTGAAAATTTATTGAATTATGGGAAAGATGCAGCAACAACTCATCTCGAATTGATTGGATGGTATCTTGACCAGAATGAAATGGAAATGATTGAAGGCGCTGGACCAAAGTCTGAGAATAGAGGCTATCTTAGTAGATCAGCACTATTAGAGAAAAGTAATGTCGTCGAGTTAATGGGAACGATCCATAGCGACATATTTAACCAAGAGAAACTATTGATTAATGGTGTGGATTTGCGCGTCATATTATCCTTAAAAAAACTTGAATTCTACCTGTACTCGAAAGATGATAAATTCTCGCCTCGAATTAAAATACTGGAAGCAACAATGTACACGAATCATGTAAGCGTCAATCCCAATATTCTCTTGGCACATGAAACAGTACTGCAACGTTCAAATGCAGTATACCCGTACAAACGCGTCGAAGTGAAAACATACACGTTACCAACAAATACATTCACACTATCGCTGGACAATATAGTGGTTGGTCAATTACCGAACTTGCTCATTTTCGGGATGGTAGACAACGACGCCTACACCGGAAAACGTACTAAAAATCCATATAACTTCAAACACAATAACATCACGAGATTTAATTTGTCAGTTAATGGCGTACAAGTACCAAATCAACCTATAGAATTTGATTATTCAAAAGAAAAACCACTCAGCACCCGGGGTACTTGAGCCTTTTCAAGGGTACTGGTATCAATTATTTCGATAAAGATCATCAGATATCCAAACAATTCTTCGACAATGGTTGTTTTTTGCTAGCATTTGACTTTACAGCAGATAATTCATACGAATCAACTTTTGGCAGTTTATTGAATCAAGGTGTTGTGAGAATCGAGGGAAGGTTCAAAGAGGCATTTAAAAATAGTGTGACATGCATTGTATATGCAAAGTATGATACGAATGTTGAAATCGATAAAAATCGAAACGTTTACTCGAGTCTATAAAAAGGTATATAAAGAGGTTCAACACTTCGATATTTATTATTTATCTGAGCATTGGCTAGAGATAACTACAGTACCATGACTAATTGTCTAGTAAATACCGAATATTTTTCAGAAGGGCACTTTACCTTCTTTAAAAAAATTGCGTTTGCAGGTTTTATTTCACCAGATAAAAACCAAAGAGCACGGAAACAAGCACCAATACTACGAGTTCTAAGATCATGAGGCCAACGCTCCAAACACCAATACCCAATGCACCATGCACCAGATATCAAGGTCACAACTACCAGCAACCAAACTGCTACACCAAACCAAACCGAAAACCAATAGCAATCCTTCTCCCTGTCAACCCAACAAACAACAACGCCTCAAACGAAAAGATTTTGTCTACAAAACTAAAAAAACCCTCGATTTTTGTATGAAGAACCTGTCCTATTTGGCGGCGAAAAAATTTTGAAAAAGCACTACGATTTGGATAACTTTAACTCGTTTGCCCCATGTATTTCTTATGGCAATTCGCACGAAAAATTAGCGTATATCTAAACGAGCAACAAAACATCAACAAAGCACACCTTCAAAATCTTATATATCTCCTCTCCTCGTACAACGTACACCATCAATGTACCCTCCCGCTCCCACGGAAATTTTGCAACGATTCTAAACAAACAAAAGGAATTATTTTTATATGAAGAACCGGCAAGTAGTCCACTCTTACTACTATATATATATATATATATATATATATATATATATATATATATATATATATATATATATATATATATATATATATATATATATATACATATATATATATATATATATATATATATATATATATATATATATATATATATATATATATATATATATATATATATATATATATATATATATATATATATATATATATATATATATATACATGAATAATATGGCGCTACAAAAAAGTCAATACTTGATTGTTTGACGACAAATCTATGTTCGAAGATGCACAAAGAAGTGAAAACTTGGTGGTGTCGCAAAGTCGACAAAAACTCACAAAAAGTATACACTAATTGCCTCCGCACACGGGTCGACATTCAATCGACTCGACTGCGACTCGAACTCGAAGCGTCACACATGAAGTAGACAATTGCATCCGCACACGGGTCGACATGCAATCGACTCGACTGCGACTCGAACTCGAAACGGGTCGTTTTCTACGCGAAGTTTTGACAAACAAATAATAGCATATATTATTTATTTAGATATTTATTTTACGAAACAAGGCAACATACACAACAAGAAACCATAATATAAATCTAAAATACAATTAATCATTATAAATATAAAATAAAAATTGTCCGTAAAAAATATTTCAATACATCACAAATTTTGTAGCATTTACTCTACTTTGTTTTAATTAAATTTAGGCTAATAACGATGGAAGTTAAGCGGGTTTGGATGTGGAATGGGCTTTGGACCAGTTATTTTTGAATTTTGATTTGGTAATCTCCGAAGAGTAGTGGCTGCTTATAGAATTGAATAATCCACAGCACCTATTAATGGGCTCATTATATGATAAGTAGTGTGATGAATGAATTCATTGAGCAGATTTGCAAATCTGGTGCGTCTTGGTCGGTTATTGAAAGTAATTTTACTAGAGAGATCTTCAATAATATTATATACTTGTATGTTATTAGTATATGTCGCTTTGTCACGTGTAACTTATATTCACCCACTATGGATTACTACAAGTAATAATGATCCGACCTTTATTGAATCCGATATGAAACTTTTCCATTAATATTCTGACAAGCATGTCCCAGGGTCCAACTAAATTCAATAGGTATACGCCTCTCTTCCACAATCTAAGTGCAAAATTCCTATCATCGCAGATGGCACTGCTATATAATCTAAGAATGTCAATACCAATCGAATCAGTAGCCATTGGCAGCAACAACTAGTGTTCAATAAAAGCTTCTCCAGTAAGTGGAAATTCATCCTGAAAAATTGCAAGCTTGTTTCTTTGTTAGGAAACTATATTATAAACACTTCGCTGTTGCTTCAATAAATAGGTCTGTTCCCGTACCTTTAGTAACTGAATTTTACTGAATTTTCCTGAATCATGTGGTGGGGAATTTCATGAAAAGTACGGGAACGCCCTCATTGTATTTCCTGAAAATTGACAACCGAAAGTATCAGTTTTCGCTTTTTGGGAGAGCAATAGTGATTATAAAGTCATCCTATGCGGTAATAAATTATCGCCACAAAAATATTCGACCTTCATAGCAACATTACGCAAAAAATATGTTGCTTGCCGCGCACATTTGAAAATATTTACTCCGTTTCACACTTCAGTATTTTTCAGTAGCTCAGACCCTGCTGAAATTTACTGAAAGAGGGGAAATTTTCAGTTTTCAGTAAAACGGAGTACGGGAACAGCTTCATTGCAATTAATCGCGATTAATCGCAATTAATCGTAGTATGGGAACAGACCTAATATATTGGTGCTAAAGTGAAATTGTTTTTGCGGGATGATTAAAATTGAAGATTTCGAACTTTTTTTTTGACAAAGTGGTTTCGAAAGTATACACTGATTCTCATCAGACACCAGCGCACACAAACTCGATTGTTTTGCGTTTTGCGGAGATGTTAAAATTTGTCACAACTAACGTGAATAAAAATTACTGATTTACAACTGCAAGTGGTCACATCAGCCAAGTAAGCACTGTAAGCTGGAGTCTGATGAGAATCAGTGCATACGATCAAACCATTTTGTAAAAAAAACATTTTCTATAAAATTTTCTATTTTAATCATCCCGCAAAAACAATTCCACTTTGATTCTGCTTTCGACGGCTTATTCCGCAAAACGATCGAGTTTCCCGTATCAATTATGCTCTGCTTTATCTATGCTGATTTATAGACAAGAAGGGAACAATGATCACAAATCAATAACCTTTATGAACATATAGGTGCAACTATTTTGTGGCCAACATAATTAAAATATATGTAAGAAAATTTCATTAATATAACATTACAATATGCAACATTACATTATGCAAACATATAAAAAAATACATACGTGATACGTTATCAGAAACACTAATATTTTTCAAAGAACCAATAATAATAATATATAAAATAAAATAATTAATAATGCATACATTATAAAAAAAACTCTAGCGCACCTGAACCGCTAGAAACCCTAATGTTCGAAGAACAGTAGAAGAATCGTGCAGGTTTTGAGTGCATATTCCACCACATGAGCTGCTTATTACGGCCAAACTGTTTCAAATGCCACGTTTTACTTTGGTCTCAAGAATGCATTATAACTCATATGGTAGAAGGTTTCAGATATTACCATTGGCATGGGTTTCAAAGTTTATGAAAGAAAAACACTTGTTAATTATATTCGTTATCAGTTGCTTATTTCACCAAACTTTGAAAGCAGCATCTCATATAACACCAATGAAGAAAATGCTCAGTGTCTGCAGCACTGTAACTGAAGTTGGCGTTTGGGGCTGCGATCCGAAAAATTTGCAGAACTTTGGGAATTGAAACATTGGTTATTTATTTTCATTGTAAATGTTTCCGGTATGAATACTAACTGTAAGCATTTATTGAGACAAAAGTAGCACAACCGACTCGTGCTGGCAACCTTCTGCCAGTATCAAAGCCAAGAATATATCACATCTGCTTCACGTTGTTATATTACATTCGAAGTTATAGGTGTATAAAGAAATTTAGGGTTACCTACAGGAAGTTTTTTCAAATAATCGAAAGCTTAATATTTGCTGTTTATTGTCACTACAATATCATTACCATTTGAAAATTCTACGATAAAACCGCTTAATAAAGATATTGCAATTAAACACAAAACCAACAATAGCTGGCAACCCTATCGTGGCTTTTCAACCAAATTTGGCCTGAATAATGCTTATAATAGGTTCCGTTAATTGTATGAAATTCGTATTGATTTCATGACTGCACTGGCAGCTATAGGGCAAAAAGTTTTATTTTCCTGAGCGAATTCTCAAAACCAAAGACACCAAAATTACCATGGCTGGCAGCACCAATCGAATTTTTGAACCAAATTTCTATCAAACAGAGTTTAGAGTAGGATGCAACTACTGCGTCAATTTCATGAAAATCTAGTTTCTAATTCACATTTCATAGGGCAAAAGCAGTTTTTTTTCTTTGTAATTTTTCAAGATGGCACCACTGGCACAGAGTTGCCCACAATTCAAAATCGCTTCTATCAGACCTGGTTTTCTACTTAAGTTCAATGTATTCTGAAAATTTCAATGGTATCTGATTATTGGTTCGTGAATTCCCGTGAACAGAAGTTTTTGATGCTAAAAATATGGGTTAACTGGGAGAGGGTTACCGTTCTTGTCCGACATGAGATTTCCAAAGTTTTACTTTGAACGTGTAGATAAAGCATAAGATTTGTATAAAGATTGGTTTTATTGTAAGAAACGGACATTTTTAGGATATTCGATCATTTGAATGTTTTCACTACCAAATTTTTATTTTTTAAAATTTAAGACACCAAAATTATGATAGCTGGCAGCTCCTACCGAATTTTTCAGCCAAATTTCTACCAAACGTGGTTTAAAGTAAGGTCCAGCTACTGTGTGAATTTCGTCAAAATCGAACGATTCAATCAGAATTTTTAGGGCTAAAAACAGTTATCTTTTTTAGTGATTTTTCAAGATGGCACCACTGGCACAGAATCGCCTGCATTTCAACATTACTTCTATCAGACCTGGTCCTAGTTAAGACCAATACATTCTGCAAATTTCAATTAATTCTGCTCATCGGATCGTGAGTTTCCGTGAACAGAAGTTTTTGATGCTAAAAATATAGGTAAATTGGGCAAGGGTTACCAGGCGTGCCCGTTATACCATATCAAATTTTATTTTTTGTCTATGTTACCAAAGCACGAAATTTACATATGAGTGGCTTTTTTTTGAAGAAACGGCATTTTTTCAAGAGAAACGATAATTTGAAAGTTTTCACTTTCAGTGCTTGCCCTAGCTTCAGGGTTGCCAGCACGCTCATCAAAAGCTACACAAATTTACAACTAAATAATACCAATATGTTCTGAAAATTTGATAATGATTAAAAAGCTCTGTCAAAAGTTATCGCAATTTAAAAATTTTCAATTTTTCCCGATCTCTTTTTAGGCACCCAGCGCAACCATGGGGTTAAAAAATTCCAAAAAAATATCCGATTCACATGTAGAACACGTTCGAAATTTATTTTGTTAACTTAATTTTTGCAAAACTTATTTGTGTACGGAATAATAGGTATAATAAAAATATCACTAAAATGGCCGCTGGCGCCAAAGGGTTAAAGATTTTTAACTTTTTCTGAGACCTGGCACTATTCTGCATATACACCAATGTGTCCTGAAAATTTCAGCTCAATCGGATGGCGCGTTCCTGAGATTTTTTCACTGAAATTTTTTGATGATATATATATATATATATATATATATAGAAATATGAATTTTTGGCCAAAGTGATTTTAATACTAATGTTCTTCTTCGAACATTAGTAAAAATACTTTCATACCTCTTCCATAAAATCAGCTTCATGTCTTTAAGACTTAGGGTTGAAATAACCTCACGTTGTATGCCGAACGTTAATACTCTTGTACTATTTAAGTGAAAAGCCACTATCTTTCTTTAATCATTACAATACTAACTTACGCACTTTCAGCACAAAGAAACAAACAGACAAATCAAAAGAGTTTCAATCTGCAGCAAACATTTAACTCTTGAACTCAGTAATAAATCCAGTACAGAAACGAAACATGCAAATAACATCTTGTGTTAAACAACGAATTCATAACAGTATTCATACATACAAATAACATCCTAAATTCATTCACCCAAAGCATACCAGCTCCAAGTTCTGTAGCGAAATAGAAACCAAACAGAGTACGCTACATATTGTGCTGCGTCCATTCACAAATATTTCTGAGCCATTTAGCGGCTGAATAAGCGAGGGGTTTTTGATTTTCTCTACTCAGGAAGACGCGGTGAGCTGAGCAGCGTCCGCGCTGCTATTCGGGAACATTCATTACGAAGTGTTTAAGACCATCGATTGCGTGATGCTTGCAATGGGGTGTATGCACACATCACGGTACGTGTATTGAGGCAAGATCACTTAAGTGTTCTGTGTAGCATATTTCAATATGCTGCAATGAACTGAGCGTTCTGGCTTAGAATGGTACCAGATGCTTGAGGTTTTCACTCAAACGCAAGATATCCTATCGCGTTGCTGTAAAACTACTTTTAAGGCACTTTGGCTGTGAGAACTATCTCGTGTGTGAGATAAATAGTGTTTTGAGTTTCGTAAATTTTATAATTATTGATGTTGGATGCTAATTCATATAAAATCAATTGATTTCCTTTGAATTTCAATATGTATTGTTAAGCTATTTTTCTTGTGTAGGGAATATTTAGCAAGGGAAGCACTGCTTCCTTTGCGTACAACGACGAGCCGCCCCTGTTTGAATTTCGTTCTCTTCGCAGGATTTCATCGAAAGTTTCAGCGGTTAAACGTTGTTTGAGGCTGCCATCCAAAAAATGTTCAAAACTCGAAAAATTTAGAAAAGAATTCCTTATTTTTATTGCAAATGCTTCGCATATGAGAACGTTGTTTGAAGCATCTGTTGGTGCAATATTTACGGAAATGGCTAATGCTGGTTAGCCTGTGTCAAAAGCAAAGCATAATACATACCAAATCTGCTTCACGTTAAGTTAAACCCAACCAGTAAATTTCGTTTCGATTGAATCACTGCGCTGGAAGTTATACGGGTGAAAAGAATTTTAGGGTTACCACCTTCAAAACTTTTCAAATTTTTAAAGCGTTAATATTTCTTGTTAATTGTCGTTGCAGGATCATTTCCATTTGGAAATCTAATGACATAATCGCTCAGTAAAGAAATTAAACAAAATTACAAAAATTGTCATAGCTGGCAGCCCTTTCATGATTTTGGTACGAAATTTCTACGACATTTGGTTCACATTAAAGTCCATTTACTGCGTGAACTTCGTTCTGATTTCTACACTGGACCGGAAGTTATAGGGAAAAAAGCTTTATTTTGCTGAGCAAATTTGCAAGATTTAGGAGACAAAAATCACCATAGCTGGCAACTCTATTCTAATTTTTCAACCAAATTTTCATCAAATGTTACATAGAGTAACATCCAAGTACTGGATGAATCTTGTCAAAATCTGATGGCTGAATCGGAAGTTATAGGCCAAAAACCGGTTTTTTTTCTCAGTGATTTTTCAAGATGGTACCACTGGCACAGGGTTGCCCGCATTTCAAAATCACTTCTATTAGACTTGGTCCTAGCTAATATCAACATGTTCTGTAAATTTCATTATGATTGGATAATCCGGTCGTCAGTTCTCGTGAACAGAACTTTCGAGTGCTGAAAATAGAGGTAATTTGGTGATGGGTTGCCGTTCTTGTGCAAATCGGAATTTTAAAAATTTCAATTTGACATGATGGACAAAGGTTAAAATTTATCAGTGATTTGATTTTTTTGTCAAAAATCAAAAATTTTTCAGGAAGGTCAATGATTTGAAGGTTTTTTTTTCAAGAGCCTGCCGTAGCTGCAGGGTTACCCGCACTATCTTGAAAATCAACGTGTGCTAAATTTTAGTGAACATTAATACGCTCTGCAAATCTCACGACGATCCATTGCTTTTCTTAGAAGTAATGACAAATCAAAATTTGAAAAAAAATCCTTGCCTACTTTTAGGCACCCTGCACCCACACACGGCTCAAAATTTTCAGTTCTTTATCATAGACGAGCTAAGAACATAATTAGTTTTCATTCCCAATACTTTTCTTTAACAAAAATTTACACTGTTTGGATATATAGGAGTACCTCAAAATTCACTAAAACGCTCGCCGCCGCCAAAAGGTTTAGAGTATCTGAATTTGAGAAAGTTGTGGACCTACCTACTATATACATCTACGTTCTCCGAAAATTTCAGCTCAATCGGATCGGCCACTCCAGAGATTACTTCTATTAACCGATTTGCTGATATATATATATATATATATATATATATATATATATATATATATATATAAATAAAGAAATATGAATTTTCGGCGAAACGAGTTTAATACTATTGTTCTTCGAACATTAGTAAAAAACCACTTTCATATATTTCGAAAAAAAATATCACGCGTCTTGCTCGACTTTTTTCGTTCCAAACACTTCGAGCGAGACGAGTCGCAGTCGCACCGAGTCCGAGTCGAGCACAAGTCGACCCGTGTGCGGGTCTCCATTCATTTACATTGGAAATCGCAAGGAGTTCGAGTTCGAGTCGCCGTCGAGTCGATTGACTGTCGACCCGTGTGCGGACGCTCTTAGCTGTGTTGTGAACTCATGAATTTTTACTAATGTTCGAAGAACATTAGTATTAAAATCGATTCGGCCAAAAATTCATATTTCCATATAAATATATATATATATATATATATATAAATATATATATATATATATATATATATATATATATATATATATATATATATATATATATATATATATATATATATATATACATATATATATATATATAATCAAAAAATTTCAGTGAGATAATCTCAGGAACAAGCCATCCGATTGAGCTGAAACTTTCAGGATACATTGGTGTATATGCAGAATAGGTCCAGGCCTCACTCAATGTCAGTTATGGTTAACATTTTGGCGCCGGCGGCCATTTAAAGGATATTTTTAATATACCTTTTATTTCGTACGCAAATAATTTTCGCAAAAATAAAGTTGACGAAATAAATTTCGAACGTGTTTTTCATGTGAATCGGATAATGTTTTGGAATTTTTTAACCCCATGTGTGAGCTAGGTGCCTAAAAAGAGAACGGGAAAATTTGAAATTTTTAAATTGCGATTACTTTTGACAGAGCAATTCAATCACTACGAAATTTTCAGAACATATTTGTATTATATAGCTGTAGACTTGTGTAGCTTTTATTGAAACTGCTGGCAACCCTGTAGCTAGGGCAGGCACTGAAAGTGAAAACCTCCAAATCATCGTCCCTCTTGAAAAAATGCCGCTTCTTCAAAAAGAAGCCACTCATATGTAAATTTTGTGCTTTGTTTACATAGACAATAAAAAAATTTGATATGGTATAACGGGCACGCCTGGTAACCCTTGCCCAATTTACCTATATTTTTTGCATCAAAAACTTCTGTTCACGGAAACTCACGATCCAATGAGCAGAATTAATTGAGATTGTGCAGAATGTATTGGTCTTAAACAGGACCAGGTCTGATAGAAGTAATTTTGAAATGCAGATGATTCTGTACCAGTGGTGCCATGTTGAAAATCACTAAAAAAGATAACTGCTTTTAGCCATATAAATTCTGATTGAATCGCTCGATTTTGACAGTAGCTGGACCTAACTTCAAACCACGTTTGATAAAAATTTGGTTGAAAAATTCGGTTGGAGCTACCAGCTACATTAATTTTGGTGTCTCAAATTTGAAAAAAAAAAATTTGGAAGTGAAAACATTCAAACCATCGAATATTCAAAAAAATTTCCGTTTCTTACAATAGAACCAATCTGTATACAAATCTTTTGTTTTATCTACACGTCCGAAGTAAAACTTTGAAAATTTAATGTCGGACAAGAACGATAACCCTTTCCCAGTTAACCTATATTTTTAGCATCAAAAACTTATGTTCACGGGAACTCACGAGCCAATAACCAGATACAGCTTAAATTTACAGAATGCATTAGACTTAAGTAGGACCAGATTTGATAGAAGCGATTTTGAATTGTGGGCAACTCTGTGCCAGTGATGCCATCTTGAAAAATTACATAGAAAAAAAACTGCTTTTGGCCCTATGAAATGTGAATTAGAAACCAGATTTTCATGAAATGGACACAGTAGCTGAATCTTACTCTAATCTTAATCTCTGTTTAGTGGAAATTTGGTTGAAAAATTTGATTGGTGCTACCAGCTATGGTAATTTTTGTGTCTTTGGTTTCGAAAATTCGCTCAGGAAAATAAAACTTTTTGCCCTATAACTTCCAGTGCAGTCATGAAATCAATATGAATTTCATACAATTAATGAAACCTGTCATAAGCATTATTCAGGCCAAATTTAGTTGAAAAGTCACGATAGGGCTGCCAGCTATTGTTGGTTTTGTGTTTAATTGCAATATCTTTATTAAGCGGTTTTATTGTAGAATTTTCAAATGGTAATGATATTGTAGTGACAATAAACAGCAAATATTAAGTTTTCGATTATTTGAAAAAACTCGCTGCAGGTAACACTAATTTTCTTTATACTCTTATAACTTCGAATGTAATATAACAACGTGAAGCAGATGTGATATATTCTTGGCTTCGATACTGGCGAAAGGTAGCCAACACAAGTCGGTTATGCTACCTTTGTATCAATAAATGCTTACAGTTAGTATTCATACCGGAAACATTTACAATGAAAATAAATAACCAATGTTTCAATTCCCAAAGTTCTGCAAATTTTTCGGATCGCAGCCCCAAACACCAACTTCAGTTACAGTGCTGCAGGCACTGAGCATTTTCTTCATTGATGTTGTATGAGATGCTGCTTTCAACATTTTGTGAAATAAGCAACTGATAACGAATATAATTAGCCCGTGTTTTGCTCTCATAAACGTTGAAATTCATGCCAGTGGTTATATCTGAAACCTTCTACCATATGAGTTATAATGCATTCTTGAGACCAAAGTAAAACGTGGCATTTGAAACAGTTTGGCCGTAATAAGCAGCTCATGTGGTGGAATATGCACTCAAAACCTGCACGATTCTTCTACTGTTCCTCGAACATTAGTGTTTCTAGCGGTTCAGCTGAGCTGGAGTTTTTATTTATTTTTTTTTTTTTTTGGGAGCGGATGTCAAAAACCTTCAATAGGTATCCTGCGAACGATACAAGATTATGTGAGATTCTTACTCACTAAAAAACGTCACCCGCCGACCATGGAGGTCCGAGTCGGAACCGCTTTGGTACCCGTTCCACATATGCTGACACAGCTGACCAGGCATCATCTGACTGTAGCATCATCTCCACGATTGACTCCGGTGTCGCAGGGCCATTGGCAGAAAAAAGCATGAGTCGCTCTCTTCTGAAGCGGGCGCAGTGGAAAAAGGTATGCAAAGCATCGTCACTTTCCTTAGCACAGTACTTACACTACTCCGTCCTGACTGTGAAGGTATTTCCTGAAGTAGCCGTGGCCCGATAGGAACTGGCTCAGGTAGAAGTTTATTTCACCGTGGTCGCGATTAAGCCAAGGTTTTAAGGCGCAAATCAGCCTAATCCTCCATGCTCCCTTTTAGCTCGCAGCCCAGCGCTCCTCCCAAAGCTCAAACGTTCGCGCTCGTGCTTGAGCAACCAAGATTTCGCTTCCCACTTCTGCTCTCTTCAGGAACACTTCCCTGCGTTCGTTTGCCAATAGATCAATTGGGATTACTCCCGCTATCACTAACACGGCGTTTCCTGAAACTGTTCTGTAGCTGCTTGCAATTCGCAGCGCTCCCCTACGCTGGACGCTCACCATCCTAGCTCGATACTTTTCAAACCTTAACGCAGTGGCCCATATCTCCGCGCCATACAGCAGCATTGAATGAGCCACTGTTATAAGGAGCAAACGTTTACTCGGACTAGGACCGCGAACGTTTGCCATGAGTCTCCCAAGCGAGATAACAGACAGTAGCGCCCTATCGCATACTTTTCGGATGTGCTCCTCATAAGCCAGCTTCGAGTCCAACATCACTCCCAGATACTTAGCCGATTTTCTGGTCTCAAGTACTTCGGACCCAACCGTCATGGATATAATGGTTGGTATCCTTCTCTTGGTCAGCATGACAATTTCAGTTTTTGCAATTGCCAGCTGGAGACTATGGCTTTCCATCCAGACTTCAACCATTCTCATTACTTGATTGAGTTTGAGTTGGGCGAGGTGAAGATTTTTAGACGTGATGACAGCGGCTACATCATCAGCTTAGCCCACCAAGAGCACATCTTCCGGCATTTCGAGAAGTAAGAAACCATCATACGCAACATTCCATAGGTCTGGCCCGAGAATGGATCCTTGTGCTGCCCCAGCTGTAATGGTTTTGCGTACAGTTCCCTGATTCGTTTCATAGATCAAATGGCGATCTTTCAGGTAATCATGTACCATTGCCAGCAGGTATTCCTCTTTTTGAAAATGTCGCTGAAGAGAATCCAGTATGTCTGTCCATCTCGCCGAGTTAAAAGCGTTATGAACGTCCAGCGTTACCAAAAACACTATGGGTCTAGCCCGATGACAAGCGGCCTCTGCGCAATCTACTGCGCTAATTACTTCGTAGATGGCACTTATTGTTGAGTGGCCACTGCGGAATCCATGTTGGTTTTTCGAGAGGTCACCTGCTCTTCGTATAGCTGCCTTTAGTCGAGGTTTCAGCAGCCCTTCCAAAAGTTTCCCCGCAGTATCCAGCATGCAGAGAGGTCTGTACGCTGATGGTGTATTAAGATCTCCCTTTCCCTTTGAAATTATGGCAAGTCGTGCCACTTTCCAAGGTGACGGAAAGACACCCGCTAGTAAACATTCATTGTACATGCCTAGTAATGTTGACGGGTGTCGCTCCATCACTACTTTTTGGACTTCTACTGGAATATTGTCCGGGCCTGGGGCTTTTCGGTTCTTCATTCTGACACTCGCGCTTCGTAGTTCTTCTTCAGTGAACAAAGGGATATCTTCCAGGCGGACTGTGTGGTTGTTCTCTGCTCTTACATCATGCGCTGGGAACAGCGAGCTTACAATATTCCTTAGGACATCCACCTCCAATGGTGGGTCGAGACCCATGCGGCCCAGCCTACCCAATACTATCTTGTATGCCTGGCCCCACGGGTCCCGGTCCACTTTTTTGCATAGAGCTTGCCACATTTGCTTTTTCCTCCGTTTTATAGCTATTCCCAGTTCTTTTTTTGCCTTTTTGTGGGTGGCGACAAGTAGCAACGCTTCCGATCGTCCACTAGACCGCTGTTCCCTACGCCTGCATGCTAGAGCTCTTCGTCTTAGTTTCGCTATCTCCTCAGTCCACCAATACGCGCTCTGTTTGCCCGGTAGTGACTTTCGAAGTGGCATCGACGCATTGCACACTCGCCGAATTTCACCCATGGTCAAATTTACAACCGTACCTATTTCCCCAGGGCCTATTGCTACCCCTGCTTGTCCTGCGCTGACTTCGTCAGCAAAGCTATTGCCTAGTGACTCCAATAGCTTTCTCCTATCCAACTTTGAAATATTCCAGCCGAGTATTTTCCGTCTAGAGTTCTGAGGAGCCGGGATTTCGTCCGACAACCAGAAGGTAATATAGTTGTGGTCACTTCCAGTGTACTCTTCCATCACCCTCCAGTCCCTTGTCTACGTCTTCGAGACAAGAGTTATATCGGGAATGGACTCACCGAAGCCTGGCCTGCGGTAAGTTGGTGTCGAGCCCCTGTTCACCACGACCCTACTCAGCCTGGACACCATTTCCATGATCAATCTCCCTGTTGTGTTTTAAGTCGGCATTCCCCATTTCAAGGCTCTCGCATTGAAGTCACCAGCTACTACCAATTTGCCAGGAAGGTCTCAAAGAGCGTCTTTTAGTGTATCTATCTTTCTACGGAATTCATTTATTGGGTGGTTCGGTGAAAAATAGCAGCTGACAAAGGTGATGCCGCAGTTTTCAATCCAAACATATCCATCGCCCGAACCTCGCCGATCAACCCGGACTTTCCAAGTGTGTGCAACCCATAAAGCCGCATAGCCCGATGCGTCTGAATACCATGTCTCTGGATTTCTCCTTCGATATGGTTCGCTGATCATTGCAATTTGAGCTCTGGATTCATGCATAAGCTGCGTAAGTAAATCGTCCGCAGTGCGGCATCTTTGCAGGTTCCCCTGTAGAACCCTCATCTACGCAGCAACTTCTTCTGCGCATCGAGCGCTTCTCGGTAAGCTTTGCATGTTCCTGACTCCAGAACATGCTTCACTTCTCCTGTTTTACCTTTGTCGTTGCACAGCAGGCTGAATGGCTCCGCCGAGCATACCTTTGCAACGTGTCCCACTTGTCCGCACTTCCAACAGTTAGTGCTACGGTGTGGTCCTTTGCAGTCTTTTTTGGTATGGTTGTATCCCATGCACTTGAAACAGCGCACTACTTCAGGTGGCTTCCTTACCCTACAATTAACCCAGCCAATTCTAATTCGTCCACTATCAACTAGCTTCAAAGCTTTTGCTTCATCCAGTTCAACGACGACTTTCCTCTGTTCCCTTGTATTCGGGGGAAATAAGGTAACTATTATGTTCTGAACCCCCTCTTCCCGAATCGCTGCTATCACTTCCTCTTCTGTTGTAAGACTGTCGAGGTCGAGTATCTCGATTTTGACTTGGAAGACGAGCCTTTAAACCTCTCCAAAACCCCCCACAGCTGCCTGAATTGCATCGCCGAATTTCGAGATGTCTTCGCACTTTGCCAGTGTCACAAGCACCCCACCGTCTACCGTTTTTCTGATTTGGTGAATGTGTGCCCCCACTTTGCTTGGTTTTGCCCCTGCTCGAATACGCTGAAGGACTTCTGCATAACCCTTCCCTTGGGTAGGCTTTATTACCACAGCTTCCTTTCTTGCCCTAGACGATTCCGTTTTTTTCCGCCTTGGTTTTTTCTGGTTAAGCTCTGGATTCAGCGCCAAGCTTTTGGTTGAACCCGCATTTGCAACTTTATCTCGCCGGCCGTTACTTTTACGTGACTTTTTCAGCACAGTCACCCATGTGTGCTGTTCGGTGGTGCCTACTTCAGTTCGTGCTCGATTTTCTTTGTTAGGGCTGCATTCAGGCGTTCTTGCCTGTTTTTGTGCTTTGGCTTGCACAGTGCATAGAGATTCGGCAGTATCCTTTACTCTGTGCTCTCTAGGCTGGGCTCCATCAATTTGCCTCAGCTCTAGCTCAGCCTTCTTCCAATTTTCTCTGCAAGCTTCTGCAACTTCCAGAGCCTATTCGAGTTCAAGAAGACCGTCTTTCACCTGCCGCGATATATTTTTCTGCACTTGGGATGCAGCTGCTATTTGTTTTACTATTTCCCGGTACTTTCGCAGCGTCTTTTCTTCTTGTGCCCTTTCTTCAGCAATATAGCTTCCCTTTGAAGAAGGTCGTGCCGTCGTCGCTGGAGAGGTACCCCCACTACAACGCAGTGTTTGCGTATGTTTCTCTGAACCAAACACCGTTCCGCACGCGCAGTTTCTTCATCAAGTGAACTCATGAATACTATTATTAGCTCTGACTTTATTTTCACAGCGTTCTTTTATGCTACATAAAATGATAACTTTAATAAATTTTTAATATTATGGAAATTTAGATACATTTTGTTGACATAGCAAAGTGGTCGATTTTACTCAGATCCAATTTTACCAAGTTGATTGACTTTCAGAATGGTGAGTTTACAAAATTGCAGCGTTAACATAATACAATTAATTGAACTGTAAAACTAGAGACCGATCGGCAAGATATCATATGCTATAAATGCTGTGTTAGCAATGCAGACAAGAAATTACATGCACGTGATATGAGTTTGTTGCACAGATATTTTGTATCTACATTTAAATTGCATGTACGTATGCAAACAGGTATTTGGTAAATAAACGAAAAGATTAGTATGTACGTATCGGTATAGATCTTTAATAAGACTTATGTGAATTTACGGCATGAATTTAGGCAAGTATGTACGTTGATATTTTATAACATTCCGCCCACCAAGAACAAGCGTTCTTAAGTTGCACGTTCTGACTCCGGTAGCTGAGCTTGGGGCTCTGACGTGTGCTTCCAGTTGACCTTTCTTGGCTGATTCGGTTGTATGATTTTCAGGGTCTGGGACTGGTTACATCTGAATCAAAAATTGCCAAAAGCTATGGCTATACTAATGATGATGCTGAGGGCTGGCATTCAGTGGTGTTTGATAATAGTTTTCCATTCGAAGCTATCGAGTTCCTTGTTGAAGTCTGCGGCCTCATGGATATAGTTGGAATATATTCCACTTGACCGGATCATAGTCACATTGAATTTTCGGATCACTTGGGGAAGTTTTGATTTGTTAAAGTTGACATCCTGCTGTTTAAACCATACCTTCATGGGTGAACCTTGCTTTCGTAGGTCGGGCATTAGCGTGAATTGGGGTGTGTGGAGACTGGATTCTTTTGACAATTTGATGATCGTAGTCGTGTTTACAATTAGTTCTTCACGCTCGTGTTCACAAGATGAGTACATCGCAATAGGAGTCGGAGTGGTCACAATCCAAGTACTATGATCGTACAACTGTTTCCAAATCGCCTTAGCGATTTCGACTGTCTGGTACGGGCACGTCTTTCCTTGATACAGATAATAAACTTCTTTTACAATGCAGTTGGGGTTTTTGCCGAAGTCGTACATGGTCCTCGAGTATTTGATGAAGTTTTTCTCGTTAACGCGAATGGATTTCTCTAACTCAGAGTGCCATGTTTCAAAGTATTTCTGCTGATTCGAATTAACGGAAAATATTGAAGTATCAAACGTTTTAATGGTGAATAGGTTGTCTTTTAAGTGCGTTGGAACAGCTGTTATTTGCTTAAGCTTGTATGTATTTACATCGGCGATCACCAAATATCCAGTTAGTATAATGAATTCTGTTGTGCATTCAATGTCAAGACGGTTTATTGGAACTTTCACAACTTGCATGTTTGGCGGAAGTATTCTCTCGACTTGATTGATTAACTTTGCAAGTTTCGAGGATGGTAGGCAATCTAAAAGTCCTGTTCTTATGTACATGGCATTAAGAATGACTTCATACTTCGTGTAGTTCATCTACGAGGCTCCTTGCTTATTGATGGCTGCTCAGAAATTGAATTTTTATAAAATTGTTGTCAATGGAAACAAGTCGATTCTGAAGATTTTCAGTTTCATTGAATCGCACTTTTACCTGGTTTACAAATATGTTAAACTGCTGCTCCAGTTTTGTGTTTGTTTCGTTCATGGTGTGCAATGTCTTCAACAATAATTTTCCTTGCTGTTGGGTAGTCCCGATTATTTGTTTCTGGTTCGTAAATAAGTTTTCAATGTCCTTGTAAGACTCGGCAAGATGTGAACGCAATTCTAAGCAATGCAATTCACTGGTCAAAGCTGCTCGATCTTTGCACAATTTTGTCATCCCGTATTTATAAAGTCAAGTTTTTCCTTATCTCGGCCAACTTGATTCCAAGAGATTTACAGGTCTATGCTTAAAGTCCCATATTGCATTTGAGCAAGACCAATCTGCTCGATGTATAGACCACTTGATACCTTGGCGGCTGAAATTCTGCACATTACTGACGGAGTGCAGCAAAATAGGACACATAGAGCATACAAAATCGACGAAAACTTCACTCCTCTGGCATGCCTGGCTTATATTCCGTTGGCTGGGGCTTGATCGTTTGGTGGCTCTTGACTAGTTGTTGAACCAATATCTATCTGTTTCTCTTCTGTTGTCTCTTTTGCTTCTAGAATAGGTTGCGCGCATAGTTTTGTTATGAGTCTTTTCATTAAAAAACCATTCATCTTCACTGTAACTACTCGAACCAAGTTGTCTTCTCCGGGATGTACATCAAAAATGCGTGCAAGAGGCAATTTCGTAGGTGGAAGATTCTCATTTTTCACCAGCACTAATTGGCCTTTGTTAAAATGTTGTTGCACCGTTAGCCATTTTGGTCGTACTTGTAGTCTTTGCAGATACTCTGCTTGTCACCGTTACCAAAAATCGTGAACAATAGTACGAAGTATTTCCCACTTCCGATGTAGATTCTACCCGCATAGTTCAGGTTCAGGTACAGCAAACATTGATTGTCCGATAATGAAATGTCCTTGTGTCAATGGTTCCATGTCGTTAGGATCGTTGCTTAGCGGAGTGAGTGGTCAACTATTTTGACAAGCTTCGAATTGAGCTAAAATCGTATACATTTCTTCAACGTTCAATATATGCTCCCCAAAAGCTTTGATTAAATGTCGTTTTATGGACTTTACCCCTGCCTTCCAGAGGCCTCCAAAGAGTGTACTGCTAGGAGATATAAAGTTCCAGATAATTTGATCACTGGCTAAAAGTGCTTGAACCTCGCTTGTCATCTTATTGAAATTTTGTTTCAATTCTCTGTCCGCTCCTACAAAGTTCGTTCCATTATCAGTGAAAAGTTGGTTGCACTTTCCTCGCCTCGCTGTGAATCTTTTGATTGCTGCAATGCAAGCTTTAGACGTTAAGTCACTCACGAGCTCAAGATGCATGGCTTTGGTCGCAAGGCATATGATAATAGCTAAATATGCTTTTATACCTTTTGCTCACTGTCCGGTTGACCATTTTACTCGTACTGGACTAGCAAAGTCCAGCCCAGTATTGCAAATTGCATGACTCAGTGTTCCCATAAGTTTAGCTCAGGTTTTTGTGGTTGTTTTGAAGCAGGGTATACATCCGTGAATTATTGATTTGACCAGATTTTGCATATTTATAATCCAGTATTCGAGCCGAATTGCTGTCATCGTTAGTTGTAATCCTCCATGAAGGGTGTTCGTATGAACGTCTTGCACAATCAATCTTGCTAAGTGGCAATGTGGGAGGATCATCACGAGGTGTTTTGAGGACTGCTTCAATTTTGATTTTTGAAGTCTTCCGCCCACTCTGATCACTGTTTTTGTTTCGTCAGGCACTTAATTTCTTCCGAAAAATAATTTCTCTCCGACATCGTTGCGGATTTCATCGACAGTCAAGCATTTTTTGTCTTGCCTTTGAATAACTTTTCTGCATCGAGCTACAACATTCAGAAGTCGTTGGAGAGATGAAAATCTCTGAATAATATCATAATAATTTTCGTTGTCATCGCTATTCGTTGTGGTAAGTAGCCGGGATTCAATAGGGTTGCTTGAGTCTTTTGTGCTGTTTGATGGAGCATTATACTCCTCCATCTCAGGATCGTCTTCAGGCATGCATATTAGGACATTTGCCTCTCGCGGTAACGTTTGGTTTCCTGTTTTCTCGCGATGCATGGTAAAGTTGATATGGTGTGCCCGAATTCTCACAGCACCGTTCCACCAAATGTCATGATTTTCCAATTGTGATGGTGTTATGCTTCTTGTTGCACAATCTGCAGGATTATCTGCCGAGTTTATGTGATGCCATTGTTCAACATTTGAAGAAGCCTGTATTTGGCTATTGGCAACCTATTGGCAACGTACGTTTACCACTGTGATGGCTGTTTATTTATCCATGCCAGCACGTCTGTCGAATCAGTCCAAAAGTGTATGCGAGTATCATCACTAGGCTTGATTGCTGTTCTGACCTGGTTCATCAGTTTCGTTAGTAGTACTGCGCTAGAAAGTTCCAGGCGTGGTATTGTTTGGATTTGTACTGGAGCCACTTTGGTTTTTGCAATGAGTAAAATAACTACAGGTTGTTCATTTGTTGTGCAGACCCTTACATACACTGTTGCTGCCATTGCTTGTTTGAATGCATCACAAAATTCATGCAACTTGATATTCTCTAGAAGTTTGTTGCCCACTCAGCGAGGGATTCTTATGTTTTGCAGATTACGCATGGAGTTTTTGTAGCTTATCCATTCGGACTGGATTGTATTAGGTAACGTGTCATCCCAAGGCAGTTTTTTCATCCACAACTTTTGTATCATAATTTTTCCCGTAATTATAACTGGCTGTATCCAGCCGAGTGGGTTAAATAGTGTGGACACTTCAGACACAATTAGTCTTTTAATAACCGTGTCCTTTTGGCACAGGTCTTCTGTAAAAAAAAACCTAAAATCATCTTGTGATGGATTCCAGAGGAGGCCAAGTGTCTTTGTTGTTTCTGGCGTATGAAATTGAACCAACGCTTTTCCATGATTCAACAAATGTCCCATGTGTTCCCGAACTAATTTACTACTAGAATTTCATTTTCGCAGCTGAAATCCACCGGTCGCTAGTAGTTTCGAAAGCCTTTCTTGCAATTCAATTGCTTCAAGCTCTGAATACGCTCCTGTTATTAAATCATCCACATTAAAATCATTACGTAGGTACTTAGTTGCATCGGGAAATCTTGCCTGCTCATCGTCTGCCAATCGATGAAGAGTGCGAATTACTTGCAATGGCACACTCGCTGTTCCGAAGGTTACCGTTTTTAACCTATAATGGCGAATTATATCTTTTTTGGTTGGTCTCCACACGATTCGTTGGTAGTCTCTATCCTTCGGATGGACATTAATTCGACTATACATCTTTTCGATATCGGCCTTAATAGCCACTGGATATAATCTCCACTGGAGTAGTATGTCAGCAAGTTTATCTTGAATGGTTGGCCCTACCAACATTCAGCGAATGCCCGGATGCAGTTTTTGCTGATGCGGTGAACACAACACGTACCTTGGCTGAGGAACTGAAATCTTTCACCACACAATGGTGTGGCATATAGTAGCCTGGACCTTCTCTTGATGGTGAAATTTCTTTCATTTGATTTAAATCAAAGTATTCCTGTAAGCACTTGTTGTATTCCTCATACAGCTGATCATTCTGCAGAAGTCTGGGACTCCATCGCTCCATATTTGACAATTGCCTCTTTTTCGTTTTTCGCAAGGTATTTGGCGGGATTGTTTTTAAATGGTAATCGTACCATGTAACTACCGTATTTGCCTCTTGTAGTGTAACGATTATAATGCTCCTCAGCTTGCTCGTGTTCTGGTGTTAAGATTTGACGGTCATTGCATTCCTCTTGTTCCCAAAACTTTTTCAGCATTTGGTTTAGCTCGATGGTGCTGACTAAACTCACCGTGTAATCATTTTCTGCGTCTAAACTCACTATTGTCCTGGAAAGTATTCAGCCTAACTTAATCTGCTGGTACGTTCGGTTTTCTTGTATCAACCCAGGTTTCAGAAGAGTTCCATACAGGTCTGCTCCAATCAACATGTCAATCGTGCTGGCTTCGTTGAAATGGGGATCACCAAGATCTTTTTTCCCAATTTTTAACTTCTGTTTAACCGCCATCGTACTACCAGGTATTAATTGTGTAATTTGACCTGATATGATCATCATATCTGCCACGATGAACCGATTGTTCCATTTCTCTTTCAGCCCAACCGTGATTCTGCCTCTTGGTCTAATTATGAAGTCTCCAAAGCCGTGGATGAAGAAATCGCATGGTTTTCTCTTTAGCCCTAATTTTTGTGCAGCTTGCTCAGTTATAATTGATCGTTGAGCACCTTGATCAAGCAATGCACCTATATTACTCAAGGTTCCGGCTTCGTTTTTGACTTGAACTAACGCAGTGGCCAACAGAATGTTGTTTGTGCTTGCGTTTGAATGATTTAACACAGCCGAATTTCTATCCATGGCCAAATGATTCACTGCAATGGTATTATTCGTATTAGTTCCTCGTTTAACTCCGTCCATCACTTCACTAGCACTTGTGTCATTCGCTCTCATATGCAACAATGAATGATGACTTTTGCCACATACTTTACATTTATTTTTTGAAGAGCAATTTCCCTACGAGTGCCC